>LR738709.1:641643993-641672239 GCA_902687465.1 Secale cereale | reverse complement strand
CCCCCCCCCCCCTGGGCCGCGCCGGCGGGGCGCCTGGGCCCCCCGAGGCTCCGCTGATGCCCCCCTTTGGCATATATTTAAAGCGTCTCCCGAAACCCTCGAGACGGGAACTCTTTTTCGCGATCTCATCTCTGTTCCGCCGCCGCCGCCGCTTCCAAGATCGGGGGCACCAGGAGAACTCTTCCCGGCACCCTGCCGGAGGGGAGGATCACCACCGGGTGCCTCTCCACCACCATGGACGCCTCCCGGATGAGTTGTGAGTAGTCTCCCTTGGACCATGAGTCCATGACCAGTAGCTATGTGATGTTCTCCTCCCGTTCTTGTGCTTCACTAATTAGTCCTCGTGAGCTGCCCTACATGATCGAGGCACATATGTAATCCTTATGCTGTTGCTATGTTGAGTTTGCTGGGATCCGATGGATTATGAGATTATGTTCAGATTGTGTTTGAGTAATATATTTGATTTACCTCTTTTATATTTATGTTCGTAAGTAATTCTTGCATGTTCTCCGTTGTTATTGATTTCTTTGGCCAAGTAGTAGGTAGTGACTCCAAGAGGGAACGTTATGCTTGATTGTGGGTTCATGCCCCTCGATGACTAGCTTGAGTGACAGAAACATGAGTCTAGGGGATGTGTTGTTGCCACAAGGGGGAAAACAACGGTGCTTGTACTTGCGGGTGCAAGGATTGTTTACTTTACGCAAAGTTCTTTTAATGCAGTTGTCTGTTGCTTTGAGTTTACACTATGGGTGGGACTCGCAACTTAATACCAGCGAGATGTTCTGGATAGATATCTCAAGGTGGATGATTAGTAGTAGATGCAGATGGATTTCGGTCTACTTACCTCGGCGTACCGCCCATGCTTTGAACCTCAACCTTTCTTGCAATGTAGTCAGCATTGGTTTGCGCACATGGTCCTGTCAATTGCCCAGCTGTAATTCGTTTACCTCACATATTTGTTTTATCGTCTTTTGGGAGAGAGACATCACTAGTGAACATCATGGGACTCCGGTCCATATTACCATCATTGATCACATCCGCTATTTACTTTCAGCTTTTACTACTATTTGCAGCATTACCTACCACTATTATCACTTGCGTTTGATCCTTTGTAAACGACAAGGCCGGAGGGATTGACAACCTCTCTGTACTCGTTGGGAGCAAAGTTATTTGTATCTGTGTGCAGGTCCACGTTGATTGCTAATATCTGGCGCCGTTAGCAGTTGACACCTTCTTGTTGAAACTGGGAGTCTCAGGGAAATCGATCCTTGGTATCTTTGCCAAGGGAAAACTACCGCTACACTGCATCTCAAACCTTCCACTTGGGGTAACCAACGAGGGGCGAGAAGCCATCAGCAGCCAATGTCAATAGTGGATCTAGCAGCCTGTGTGCAAGGAGAACAGGAATCTACAAGTGCATGGGTGCGGCGAGTGTCAGAGATCTTGCACTCTTCGAATAGTATCAATCCCAGTACGGCAATAGTAACTTTAGAGAACAATTGCCGGTTTGAGTCTCTAAAGCTAAAGCTAGGACGGCTTAAAAGGGATTGTAATGATATGGGAACTCTCATGAGCGCTCTGGTGAAGTATGGGGACTCTGACAATACTAAGTATCCAGAAGCTGAGGGAGACAAAGCAGGAAAGGTTAACAAACCTGGTAAACCGGCGCAGGTTAACCCGGCTACTGCAAGTTTCTTAGGCAAGCGAAAGGCAGAAGGTGGCTCTGATTTCGTAGCCAATACCCAAGTTCAAGGGGGTTTCCAGCGCAATAGGGGCAACCCACCCCAACAAACCGGCGGAGAGGATGTTAGTTGGGACCAAGAGTTAAGTCAGCCTTGTCCGAAGCATAGCTCGAGGGGACGACCGGCAAGACACACTATAGGAGAATGCAGGCCCTTGATGGAAGCCATGATGGGCCGCTTTAATCCTAATGAGAGGCCTCCAAATGGTGGTTCAGGCCCAGGGTTCTATGGTCCGGGTCATCAGGGGAACATCTCCGGATCAGGATATCGGGGCAATAACGGTGGTTATCATGGCCGGGCCGGTAATCAAAATGGTCAAGGAGGTTATAATAACCAGGGCAATCAGCCGCGTAATCAGGGTGGTTACAATAACCAAGGCAGCTAGCAGCCAGGCCAAAATAATCACAACAACCAAGGTAATCAGCAGCGTCAGCAACAACAGCAACAATCCGGATATCAGAGCAATCCGAAGGAGCTAAGTAGTGGGCAATACCATGTGTTCACCACGAGTTTGTGTAAACGAGATCAAAAGGTTTTAAAGAGGGCAGTCCACGCAGTTGAACCGGCGACGCCACAGTTCCTGCGCTGGTCAGAGCAGCCCATCGTCTAGAGTAGGGAGGATCACCCGATGCGGGTGGATAATCCGGGCCACTTGGCCTTGGTGGTAGCGCCGCAGGTGGGCGGCTACAAGTTCACTAAAGTTCTCATGGACGGTGGTAGCAGCATCAATATCTTGTACTATGAGACCTTCCGTCGTATGGGCCTGATGGATAAGAAGCTAAGACAGTCAAACACGGTGTTCCATGGGGTGGTTCTAGGTAAGTCGGCTTATCCAGTTGGAAAGATTGATTTAGAAGTTACCTTTGGAGATGAGCATGATTCCAGGTCAGAGATGATAACTTTCAAAGTTGTCAAGATCCGGAGCCCCTATCACGCTTTATTCGGGAGAACGGTTTATGCCAAGTTTATGGCTAGGCCATGTTATGTTTATCTGCAGCTCAAAATGCCGGGTCACAAAGGCACGATCACAGTTCACGGAAGTCGCAAGATAGCAGTGGAATGTGAAGAGGGAGATGCAGCCTACGCGAAGGCAGTATGTGCCACAGAAGAGTTGAAGTTTTATAAAGATAATGTTGATCCGGCAGATATGACTCCGTTGAAGAAGCCAACTACAGAGCATGATCCGGCATTAAAGTTTAAATCGGCGGAGGAGACCAAACAAGTTGATTTTGTGCCAGGCGATTCATCCAAGCAGTTCACGATCAGCGCTAACCTTGATCCCAAATAGGAAAGCGCGCTCATCGAGTTCATCCGTGAGAACCGGGATATCTTTGCATGGAAACCTTCTGACATGCCAGGTATACCGAGGGAACTCGCTGAGCACAGTCTTAATATTGATCCGAAGTTTAAACCGGTCAAACAGTACCTGCGCCGCTTCAACGAAGAGAGGCGCAAGGCTATAGGAGAGGAAGTGGCCAGACTTTTGGCTGCAGGGTTCATAGTGGAAGTTTTTCACCCAGAGTGGTTGGCTAATCCGGTGCTGGTGTTAAAGAAGAATGGAAAGTGGAGAATGTGTGTGGACTACACAGACCTCAACAAAGCTTCTCCAACCGATCCTTTTGCTCTCCCTCGCATTGATCAGATTATCGATGCTACAGCGGGATGTGAGCGGCTAAGTTTTTTGGATGCATACTCAGGATATCACCAGATCAAGATGGCAGTTAAAGACCAGGAGAAGACAGCTTTCATAACTCCTTTTGGTGCTTTTTGCTATGTATCTATGCCTTTTGGGCTCAAGAGTGCCCAAGCAACTTATCAGCGTTGCGTTCAGAACTGTCTTAAGGGGCAGATAGGGAGAAATGTTCATGCCTATGTGGATGATATTGTGGTGAAGTCAAGGAAGGAAGAAACACTGATAGAGGACCTTAAGGAGACCTTCGACAACCTTCGGGCCTATAAGATGATGTTTAATCCAGAGAAGTGTGCTTTTGGTGTTCCGGCAGGCAAGCTCCTTGGGTTTTTGGTGTCAAACAGAGGAATCGAAGCTAATCCGGAGAAAATCAAGGCAATCACATCTTTAACAAAGCCGGTTTGCATTAATGATGTTCAGCGTATCGCTGGCAGGATCACAGCATTGAGCCAGTTTATTAGCCATTTGGGGGAGAAGGCGATTCCGCTTTATCAGATGCTGAGAAAGACTGATCGGTTTATATGGAGTGATGAGGCAAATACTGCGTTTGAGGATTTGAAGCGACAGCTGGCGAGGCCCCCAGTCCTAGCTGCCCCTGTTGATAATGAGCCTTTGTTGTTATATGTTGCCGCCAACGCACGGGCAGTTAGTGTGGCAATTGTGGTTGAACGCAAAGAAGCAGGAAAGGAATACCCGGTTCAGCGTCCGGTTTATTACGTGAGTGAAGTACTCATTGAGTCTAAGCAGAGGTACCCACATTGGCAGAAGCTGGTGTATGGTGTGTTCATGGCGAACCGGAAGTTGAAGCATTATTTCCAGGGTCATCCAATAATTGTGGTTAGCTCAGCACCATTGGGGGATATCATCCAGAACAGAGAAGCAACAGGTAGAGTGGCGAAGTGGGCCATTGAGCTCAGCCCACATGAGTTGAAATATGTGCCACGCACCGCTATAAAATCTCAGGCATTGGTGGATTTCATCAATGATTGGACAGAATTACAAACACCTGAGGAAAAGCCGGATCTTACATACTGGACGATTCACTTTGATGGTTCAAGGCAGTTAGAAGGCTCGGGGGCTGGAGTTGTTTTAACTTCCCCGCGAGGTGATAAGTTCTGTTACGTCCTCCGTTTATTGTCTCTTGTACTAATAATGCAGCAGAGTATGAAGCATTACTTCATGGCTTGCGGATGGCAAAGGAGATGAACTTAAGCCGGGTTAAATGCTTCGGCGATTCAGATTTGGTGGCACAGCAAGTTTCAGGCAAGTGGGATTCGAGAGATCCCCTCATGGCGGCTTACAGACGAGAAGTGGAAGCAGTTGCTGGATATTTCAAAGGGTATCAAGTGGACCACATAGACCGGCGAAGGAACGAAGCGGCTGATGCTTTAAGCCGGTTGGGTTCTCAACGTAAACCGGTGCCACCAAATACTTTTTTGGATGAGCTGCACAGTCCATCAGTACAAGTACTATCGGAGGAAGACCTAGTTGTTCCTGATCCGGAGGCACAGTTAGTTGCAGCACTTCATGTTATTCCGGATTGGACGCTGCCTTATTTGGCATATCTGAGCCGAGGAGAGCTACCGGACGATGAAATAGAAGCACGGCAGATAATCCGGCGTTCTAAGTCCATGACAATTGCAAACGGGGAACTTCATCATCGCAGCGTGATGGCTTCTCGCCCCACGTTGGTTACCCCAAGTGGAAGGTTTGAGATGCAGTGTAGCGAAAGTTTTCCCTTGGCAAAGATACCAAGGATCGATTTCCCTGAGACTCCCAGTTTCAACAAGAAGGTGTCAACTGCTAACGGCGCCAGATATTAGCAATCAACATGGACCTGCACACAGATACAAATAACTTTGCTCCCAACGAGTACAGAGAGGTTGTCAATCCCTCCGGCCTTGTCGTTTACAAAGGATCAAACGCAAGTGATAATAGTGATAGGTATTGCTGCAAATAGTAAGTAAAAGCGGAATGTAAATAGCGGATGTGATCAATGATGGTAATATGGACCGGAGTCTTATGATGTTCACTAGTAATGTCTCTCTCCCAAAAGACGATAAAACAGCTATGTGAGGTAAACGAATTACAGCTGGGCAATTGACAGGACCATGAACGCAAACCAATGCTGACTATATTGCAAGAAAGGTAGAGGTTCAAAGCATGGGCGGTACGCCAAGGCAAGTAGACCGAAATCCATCTGCATCTACTACTAATCATCCACCTTGAGATATCTATCCAGAACATCTCGCTGGTATTAAGTTGCCAGTCCCACCCATAGTGTAAACTCAAAGCAACAGACAACTGCATTAAAAGAACTTTGCGTAAAGTAAACAGCCCTTGCACTCGCGGGCACAAGCACCGTTGTTTTCCCCCTTGTGGCAACAGCACATCCCCTAGACTCATGTTTCTGTCACTCAAGCTAGTCATCGAGGGGCATGAACCCACAATCAAGCATAATGTTCCCTCTTGGAGTCACTACCTACTACTTGGCCAAAGCAATAAATAACAACGGAGAACATGCAAGAATTACTTACGAACATAAATATAAAAGAGGTAAATCAAATATATTACTCAAACACAATCTGAACATAATCTCACAATCCATCGGATCCCAGCAAACTCATCATAGCAACAGCATAAGGATTACATATGTGCCTCGATCATGTAGGGCAGCTCACGAGGACTAATTAGTGAAGCACAAGAACGGGAGGAGAACATCACATAGCTACTGGTCATGGACCCATGGTCCAAGGGAGACTACTCACAACTCATCCGGGAGGCGTCCATGGTGGTGGAGAGGCTCCCGGTGGTGATCCTCCCCTCCGGCAGGGTGCCGAGAAGAGTTCTCCTGGTGCTCCCGATCTTGGAAGCAGCGGCGGCAGCGGAACAGAGATGAGATCGCGAAAAAGAGTTCCCGTCTCGAGGGTTTCGAGAGACGTCTTAAATATATGCCAAAGGGGGGCATCAGCGGAGGCCCGGGGGGCCCAGGCGCCCCCCGGCGCGGCCAGGAGGGGGGCCGCGCCACCAGGGCGCCTGGAGCCCTGGTGGCCCCCCTCCGGCTGTACTTCGGGTGCCGGGAAGCTTCCGGAACGCTGATTTTTTATATAATTTTTCCGGGATTTTTCTGGCAGTTATCGTAATGGGAAAACCTGAAATACAAAAACAGCCGAAAACAGAAACTGGCACTGGGGTGCACTGAGTTAATAGGTTAGTCCAAATATGATCAAAAGTGTATGGAAGTGTATAAATATCATAGCAATATCACCCAAAAGAGGCATGGAGCAAGCAAAAATTATAGATACGTTTTGGACGTATCAACATCCCCAAGCTTAATTCCTGCTCGTCCTCGAGTAGGTAAATGATAAAAAGAATAATTTCTGTGGTGACATGCTATTAACCATAAAGGACTTTTCATAGTCATATGACAAAAGCTTACTGAGACAATGAATCTGTAGTAATTAAGTTGCCTCATGAGAAAATCACAAAGAACTGAAAGTTTTACAATATGATACTGAAACATCAAATAGATTTGCAATGAACATGATGTGCAAATATGATATAGTGATATCTCGCTTGCCCCCTTTAGTGAAGCAAAACATAAATGCAGGGGCACCTCCAAGGTTTAAGTGATGACTAGATACAATGATTTCAAAATAAACGATATCACAATCATGCAAAAGACAATGCTACTTTGGGACAATGCACATTACACTCGGAATGACAATCATGCTCTCAGTAGTTGGTGCTTTAAAAGAAGGTGGAGACTCTCGAACCGTGGCTTTTGTTGGCAAGGTTGAAAACCCGTAGTCGGAAACTAAGACAAAACATGTACCAGAGCTCTTGGTTTTAAAAACAGAGGTAATAATTATTTTTTTGATTATGCATGTTCCGTCAACGAATGCTAGCAGACAACTCAATCACTTTTTGAGATGGACAAGTTTCGAGGAACGGCTCCCGAATGAGGACGATCACATCCTCTTAATCTCCTTTGTTTATCACTGCCAAAGTTTTTTGATTTCTCATGAACAAAGCGTGAAGGAGGGTTTGTTTGTTATATTATTTTTTTGAGCCGGGCGCACTCAATGCCAGTTCCTTCTCGTATTATGGGTTTGCACATTATACATGCAATCCCGGGGTGAAGCTTGTCCAACTTAAAAAGATCATGAATTAACTACTACTTCCTCATGGACTTAAAACAGAGGCACAAAATAGGAATGCATTTTTTTGAATAATTTCGGAGATGGTACATGCAAGTCTCCGTTAGGAATGGCAGGTAAATACCATGTAGGAAGGTATGGTGGACTCATATGGCATAACTGGTTTAAAAGATTTTGGATGCACAAGCAGTCAGTCCGCTTAGTACAGGTGGAGGTTAGCAAAAGACTGGGAGCGACCAACTAAGAGAGCAATGACGGTCATAATCATGCAGAGCGACAAAGCAACATTGAATCAGGCATGGAAGTTATATCGCTACTCAGAAACAAAAGAACATCAAGGCTTGACAGACTTTCTTTACAGCCTTAAATATGCGTGAGCATACGCCAAGTCAATCAAAATAAATTCTTGAAGGAAGATATTACTAAACCATACCACGTCATAGGCAAACAAATCATGTTGGTACTCCAATAACACATTGGGAATCCCCCAGCTATTTGAGACTAACCATAAGAAAACATGAACTACTAAGCACCATTATGCACGTAGCATTTTTATCATAGACATATCAACCAATGCAACGGAAGCAAACTTCTCTTAATAAGATAAGCATGATAACTAAAGAGAGTTCAAGCAACCAACTAGACAAAAGCTCTTTAAAAAGATAAGCATGAAAGTTAAGAGCTAAGCATGATAGTAGCTATTGAAAGACAAAGAACACACACAGCAGAGATAGACATGAAAATTCTATGTTATGTTCTAGGTAGAAGTGGAGTGTGTTTCTCTCCCACATAAAGAAAGCTGAGTTCCAACTCGTTATGAAAAGCTAAAGAAAACTAAAAAGGAAAACTAAAAGCAAGACGCTCCAAGCATAGCACATAACACATGAAGTGATAAAAATATAGTGGAACGAAAGACGAACTGATAATGTTGATGGAGAAGGGGATGCACGGGGGCATCCCCAAGCTTAGACGCTTGAGTCTCCTTGAATATTTCTTGGGGGTGCATGGGGGCATCCCCAAGCTTGAGCGTTTGACACTCCTGAATCTTTTTCTCATCTTCCCTCGCACACTTGAAAACTCCCTTCATACATAACTCATCATAATCTGATTAGCGAGGTTAGTACCCATAATAAAATAATTGTTCCTTGCTGGAAATAAGGATATTCTTGAAGGTCTACTGTTTCTCAAGATTGCCAAAAGGTTTTTGCAAAGAAAAAGCAAGCTCTAGGTTTGCAAAATGAAGGAAAGGCAAAACAGGACAGAATCTGTGAAAAACAGAACAGCAGGTAGTAAATGATTTTTTCGGGGCACTTCTGCAACTCTAATCAAAAAACTCAAAACAGAAGCACGAAAGACAATTATATAGAGCACGCTGTCGAAAAAATTCAGACCAAAAAGATGATCTGGTGATTTTATACGAATTTTTCTATCCAAGGACAGAATCTTTTTCCTGGACAGCACGTCACAACTTTTGAACTTTCTAGCAATCAGAGGCTATACTTGGCACAAAATTGAAAAGTAAAGATACAATGATGATGCAACTGTAGTAACAACATCAAGACACAACAAAAGCAAAATAAAATTTATTCATTGGGCTGCCTCCCAAAAGCGCTTTCTTTTATGCCTTTAAGCTAGGCATAATGCATAGAGATCAAGTTGTATCAATTGAACCGTCATCAAGATCATCAAAAAGCTCTTCAATAATACAACTAGTCTTAAGAGGACTTTCAAATAAAGGCCTCATAGAGATACTTCTAGGGAGAAGACCAAAAGGATAAAAGTCAAGGGAAGATTCATTTATAAATTCATCAAAGAGAGGTGTTTCTTCCAAAGTCTTTACAGTTTCAACCCCTTTGGCAATAGATGGATTACTTTTAGAACGGGGAGCCTTTGGAACGTGAACGAACTTAGGCTCCTTCTTTGCCGGAGTTTCTACCTTTTTGGTTTTGATTGAGGAGAAAGTAGTTCCTAGAGTATCAAATATTTCCTCAATCTTATCTATCCTAGAAGAGTCCAGGTCATGGGATTTGATGGTCTCCAAAGATTTGAAAATTTTATGCATGGAGCTATCAAGCCTATTCAAATTCCCTTGGATCTTACGATCCAACTCATTAATCTTATTAATGTTTGGCATCTCTAGCTCTGTCTTTTCAAGTTTTTCCATAATGTGAGCTAGGGTGATGTCCTCTTGAATGCTAACAACAGGGGGATTCCCAACAAGATTTTCAATAATACTAAGAGACTCCCAAACTGGGGCCTCTAGGAAATTCCCATTGATAGCAGTATCTAGAATAAACCTATTGCAAGAAGTAATTCCAACATAAAAATTTCTAAGCAGGATAGTAGTAGGTTGCTTCTTGGTGGCTCTTTTTTGAGAATCATTAATTCTATACCAAGCATCTTTCAGACTTTCCCCACCTCTTTGTTTAAAGGTGAGAAATTCTGCCTCGTCAAAGACAAAAGGACCCGACATAATGATAACTATTTTTGTGATTTTTTTTGATAAAAGACACTAAAGCAAAACTGAAAGGTAAACTAACAAGACTAAAAAGCAAAGGTAAAAGATAGCGTGCAACTCCCCTATCCTGAAGAGTGGAGTCCCCGGCAACGGCGCCAGAAAACTTTGCTTGATGGCTTCTCGCCCCTCGTTGGTTACCCCAAGTGGAAGGTTTGAGATGCAGTGTAGCGGAAGTTTTCCCTTGGCAAAGATACCAAGGATCGATTTCCCTGAGACTCCTAGTTTCAACAAGAAGGTGTCAACTGCTAACGGCGCCAGATATTAGCAATCAACGTGGACCTGCACACAGATACAAATAACTTTGCTCCCAACGAGTACAGAGAGGTTGTCAATCCCTTCGGCCTTGTCGTTTACAAAGGATCAAACGCAAGTGATAATAGTGATAGGTATTGCTGCAAATAGTAAGTAAAAGCGGAAAGTAAATAGCAGATGTAATCAATGATGGTAATATGGACCGGAGTCTCATGATGTTCACTAGTAATGTCTCTCTCCCAAAAGACGATAAAACAGCTATGTGAGGTAAACGAATTACAGCTGGGCAATTGACAGGACCATGAACGCAAACCAATGCTGACTATATTGCAAGAAAGGTAGAGGTTCAAAGCATGGGCGGTACGCCAAGGCAAGTAGACCGAAATCCATCTGCATCTACTACTAATCATCCACCTTGAGATATCTATCCAGAACATCTCGCTGGTATTAAGTTGCGAGTCGCACCCATAGTGTAAACTCAAAGCAACAGACAACTGCATTAAAAGAACTTTGCGTAAAGTAAACAGCCCTTGCACCCGCGGGCACAAGCACCGTTGTTTTCCCCCTTGTGGCAACAGCACATCCCCTAGACTCATGTTTCTGTCACTCAAGCTAGTCATCGAGGGGCATGAACCCACAATCAAGCATAACGTTCCCTCTTAGAGTCGCTACCTACTACTTGGCCAAAGCAATAAATAACAACGGAGAACATGCAAGAATTACTTACGAACATAAATATAAAAGAGGTAAATCAAATATATTAATCAAACACAATCTGAACATAATCTCACAATCCATCGGATCCCAGCAAACTCATCATAGCAACAGCATAAGGATTACATATGTGCCTCGATCATGTAGGGCAGCTCACGAGGACTAATTAGTGAAGCACAAGAACGGGAGGAGAACATCACATAGCTACTGGTCATGGACCCATGGTCCAAGGGAGACTACTCACAACTCATCCGGGAGGCGTCCATGGTGGTGGAGAGGCTCCCGGTGGTGATCCTCCCCTCCGGCAGGGTGCCGGGAAGAGTTCTCCTGGTGCTCCCGATCTTGGAAGCGGCGGCGGCGGCGGAACAGAGATGAGATCGCGAAAAAGAGTTCCCGTCTCGAGGGTTTCGGGAGACGTCTTAAATATATGCCAAAGGGGGGCATCAGCGGAGGCCCGGGGGGCCCAGGCGCCCCCCCGGCGCGGCCAGGAGGGGGGCCGCGCCACCAGGGCGCCAGGAGCCCTGGTGGCCCCCTCCGGCTGTACTTCGGGTGCCGGGAAGCTTCTGGAATGCTGATTTTTTATATAATTTTTCCGGGATTTTTCTGGCAGTTCTCGTAATGGGAAAACCTGAAATACAAAAACAGCCGAAAACAGAAACTGGCACTGGGGTGCACTGAGTTAATAGGTTAGTCCAAATATGATCAAAAGTGTATGGAAGTGTATAAATATCATAGCAATATCACCCAAAAGAGGCATGGAGTAAGCAGAAATTATAGATACGTTTTGGACGTATCACAGCGTTTCTGGAGCGTTTCAGCATTGTGTGTCTGCTGAGGAAGGTTGCGAGATTCTTCGCGAGATCCATGAAGGGGATTGTGGTCATCATGCCGGTTCAAAATCATTGGTGGCTAAAGCTTTTCTACATGGTTTCTATTGGTTAACAGCTCATGCTGATGCGGCGGATTTAGTCCGGAAGTGTGATGCTTGTCAGAAGTTTTCGCGACGTGCTCTTGTTCCGGCACAGGAGCTCCGGATGATACCAATAACCTGGCCGTTTGCGACTTGGGGGCTTGATATGGTTGGACCTTTTAAGCGATCCCATGATCAGAAAACTCATCTACTAGTGGCGGTGGATAAGTTTACAAAGTGGATTGAGGCAGAACCTGTGAGCAAGTGTGATGCAGCCACAATGGTCAAATTCATCAAAAAGGTAATTTTCCGGTTTGGTTTTCCACACAGCATCATCACAGACAACGGCACCAATTTATCTAAGGGTGAGATGGAGGAATTTTGTCAACGAAAACATATTCGCCTAGATGTATCTTCTGTGGCCCACCCTCAAACCAATGGTCAAGCTGAAAGAGCAAACCAGGAGATTTTGCGAGGTATCAAGCCCCGGCTTATGACTCCCTTGCAAAGAACCCCGGGATGTTGGGTTGAGGAGTTACCATCTGTCCTTTGGAGTATCAACACTACGCCAAACCGGTCCACAGGTTATACACCTTTCTTTATGGTGTATGGTGCTGAAGCAGTCCTTCCAAGCGATATCCGTCATGATTCACCAAGGGTGACAGCCTATGTTGAAGCGGCCAACGAACAGGCGAGACAAGAGAGTTTGGACTGGCTGGATGAAGAGCGTGATATAGCAGCTGCACGGTCTGCGATCTATCAACAAGACTTGTGCAGATATCACAGCCGCCGGATCAAGATAAGGACGTTCCAGGAGGGCGACTTAGTACTCCGGCTCATCCAAGATCAAACAGATATGCACAAGTTATCCCCACCTTGGGAAGGACCCTTTGTGGTCAGCAAGAATCTGCACAACGGTTCATGTTACCTGGTGGACGTTCGAGAACACAAGGATTCACGAACATCAGAAGAGGAAACAAAGAGGCCGTGGAACATCGCCCTCTTACGGCCCTATTATACCTGAGCCATGAGCTCCACTGTATCCTATGTATATACTATGATTAATGAATAAACCGGCACCCTCGGTAAACCGGGGGCTCAGCCTTTTTTCCAATACAAATATCTTATGAGGACAACAATACATATAGTATCATATATCATATTTCAAACATATCGATCGGTTTAAAGCTGATTTTGCAGAATATATACTTAGAAGCAATAAAACTCCCTGAAGAGCGTAAGGTCACATCCGGCTCAAAGAGGACGCTTCATGGAAACCCTCTGGATGGTAATCCATCCAGTGATTGGTTCAAAGATTCACCCATGGTTCTATGGAGCCATGGAGGCCCTCTGGACAGGCGACAGCCATCCAGTGATTGGCTTATGTTTACCCATGGTTTCATGGAACCATGGAGGCCCTCTGGACAGGCGACAGCCATCCAGTGATTGGCTTATGTTTACCCATGGTTTCATGGAACCATGGAGGCCCTCTGGACAGGCGACAGCCATCCAGTGATTGGCTTATGTTTACCCATGGTTTCATGGAACCATGGAGGCCCTCTAGACAGGCGACAGCCATCCAGTGATTGGCTTATGTTTACCCATGGTTTCATGGAACCATGGAGGCCCTCTGGACAGGCGACAGCCATCCAGTGATTGGCTTATGTTTACCCATGGTTTCATGGAACCATGGAGGCCCTCTGGACAGGCGACAGCCATCCAGTGATTGGCTAAAAAATTTACCTATGGTTTCATGGAACCATAGAGGCCCTCTGGACAGGCGACAGCCACCCAGTGATCGGCTAAAGATTTTCTTATGGTTCCTATGGATGATTCGGCCACATCCATCGACCGGCCCTCTGGATGGTAAGTCCATTCCATTGATTGGCTGAACCTTGCTTTGAGCCTGGCAGCTCGTAAAAAGCCTCGACTACACGGTTTTATTTGCAAATTTGTATTTCTGATCTTTATGTGTTATGTTTCATTAATCCGGAGTGGGACAATTCAAGAAATTGACCACACATCTACAAAGTTAAAAATCTGGGTCATGAGCACCAGCATGAGTACAAAGTCTGGGTTATCAAGCACCAGCAAGAGTTAATCCGGTGTTTTTCATAACCCAGAACAATCATCAGGCAGAAGCAAAGTAAGAAGCTAAACATGATTTAAACCGGCAGCTTCTATAAGACCATGGATTATTTAAAAACTCCCTTCAAAAAGGCAAGATTCGCCGGATTAAGAATATCAAGCATACTTGATCTCAGGTATAAAGCTATTTCTGATGTAAATATACACTTGCTGGATATATTGTGAGAACAATTTAATGTGTCCAGCAGTAAAACCGTTAGGATATATATTTTCAGTGTTGTCTATCCAGGAACAGATGATATGCAAGACACACCATACTAGAACAAATTGAAATTGGCAATATTAAAGCAAGAAGTATCCGGATCACAACGAACGCAGTTTTTAGCTATCCTATTACAAGGCATAGCAAGCCTGACGGATTAAAAGATTGTTCGATAAATGGGACTGCAACTACAACACTAAGCCATGAGTTATGCTCCTTCTTGCTGAGACGGTTGGGCATCAACTTGATCTAGAGTCTCCTCTTCTTCTTAAAGCGGCTGGAAGTCCGGGGCGCACCAGTCGATTTTTGTTAAGGTACGGAAATACATCTCTTCATTGATGAGTTCAGACGGATCGATATCTGGAGCGAAGGTATGAGGGCGTACTGGTGGTATTAGATTGACGGTATTGAAGGAAATATGCCCTAGAGGCAATAATAAAGATGTTATTTGTATTTCCTTATATCATGATAAATGTCTTTTATTCATGCTAGAATTGTATTAACCGGAAACTTAGTACATGTGTGAATACATAGACAAAACAGTATGTCCCTAGTATGCCTCTACTAGACTAGCTCATTGATCAAAGATGGTTATGTTTCCTAGCCATAGACATGAGTTGTCATTTGATCAACGGGATCACATCATTAGGAGAATGATGTGATGGACAAGACCCATCCGTTAGCATAGCACTATGATCGTTTAGTTTAACTGCTATTGCTTTCTTCATGACTTATACATGTTCCTATGACTATGAGATTATGCAACTCCCGAATACCGTAGGAACACCTTATGTGCTATCAAACGTCACAACGTAACTGGGTGATCATAAAGATGCTCTACAGGTGTCTCCGAAAGTATTCGTGGTGTTGGCATAGATCAAGATTAGGATTTGTCACTCCGAGTGTCGGAGAGGTATCTCTGGGCCCTCTCGGTAACACACATCATAATAAGCCTTGCAAGCAAAAGACTAATGAGTTAGTCACGAGATGATGTGTTACGGAACGAGTAAAGAGACTTGCCGGTAAACGAGATTGAACTAGGTATAAAGATACCGACGATCGAATCTCGGGCAAGTAACATACCGTTTGACAAAAGGAACAACGTATGTTGTTATGCGGTTCTCACCGATAAAAGATCTTCGTAGAATATGTAGGAGCCAATATGAACATCCAGGTTCCGCTATTGGTTATTGACCGGAGATGAGTCTCGGTCATGTCTACATAGTTCTCGAACCCGTAGGGTCCGCACGCTTAACGTTTGATGACGATCGGTATTATGAGTTTTTGAGTATTGATGTACCGAAGGTAGTTCGGAGTCCCGGATGAGATCACGGACATGACGAGGAGTCTCGGAATGTCCGAGACATAAAGATTGATATATTGGACGGCTATATTCGGACACCGGAAGTATACCGGAAAAGTTTCGGATTTATCGGGAATGCCGGAGGGGGTTACCGGAACCCCCTACGAGAGGGGATGGTCCATAGTGGGCCTAAAGGGTGAGAGAGAGGCAGCCCATAGGGCTGGCCGGCGCCCCACCTAGGAATCCTAGTTGGACTAGGATTGGGGGGGCGCCACCTCTCCTATTCCTTTCCCCCTTCTTCCTTTCGGTGAATCCTACTAGGAATAGGATTGCAATCCTATTCCTAGTAGGACTCCCTTCCCTAGCCGCACCAGGAGGGCCGGCCGGCCTCCCTCCCCTGCTCCTTTATATACGGGGGCAAGGGGGCACCCAAAGACACACAAGTTGAATTGTTTTAGCCGTGTGCGGTGCCCCCCTCCACAGAAACACATCTCGGTCATACCGTTGCAGTGCTTAGGCGAAGCCCTGCGCCGGTAGATACATCATATCCGTCACCACGCCGTCGTGCTGACGAAACTCTCCCATGAAGCTCAACTGGATCAAGAGCTCGTGGGACGTCATCAAGCTGAACGTGTGCTGAACACGGAGGTGCCGTACGTTCGGTACTTGATCGGTTGGATCGCGAAGAAGTTCGACTACATCAACCGCGTCACTAGACGCTTCCGCTCCCGGTCTACGAGGGTACGTAGAGTAGAACACAATGAGATTGTGGACGATACTAGTCATACTGCTTACCAGCATGTCATACTTTGCTTCGGCGGTATTGTGAGATGAAGCGGCCCGGACCGACATTACGCGTACGCTTACGCGAGACTGGTTTCACCGTTACGAGCACTCGTTGCTTAAAGGTGACTGGCGGGTGTCTGTCTCTTTCACTTTAGCTGAATCAAGTGTGGCTACGCCCGGTCCTTGTGAAGGTTAAAACAGCACATACTTGACGAAACATCGTTGTGGTTTTGTATGCGTAGGTAAGAACGGTTCTTGCTAAGCCCGTAGCAGCCACGTAAAACTTGCAACAAACAAAGTAGAGGACGTCTAACTTGTTTTTGCAGGGCATGTTGTGATGTGATATGGTCAAGACATGATGAGTTATTCGTTTTTGTATGAGATGATCATGTTTTGTAAAGTTATCGGCAACTGGCAGGAGCCATATGGTTGTCGCTTTATTGTATGAAATGCAATCGCCATGTAATTGCTTTACTTTATCACTAAGCGGTAGCGATAGTCGTGGAAGCAATAGTTGGCGAGACGACAACGATGCTACGATGAAGATCAAGGTGTCAAGCCGGTGACGAAGGTGATCATGACGGTGCTTTGAAGATGGAGATCAAAAGCACAAGATGATGATGGCCATATCATGTCACATATTTTGATTGCATGTGATGTTTATCTTATTATGCTTCTTATTTTGCTTAGTACGACGGTAGCATTATAAGATGATCCCTTACTAAATTTCAAGGTATAAGTGTTCTCCCTGAGTATGCACCGTTGCGAAAGTTCGTCGTGCCGAGACACCACGTGATGATCGGGTGTGATAAGCTCTACGTTCAAATACAACGGGTGTAAGCCAGTTTTGCACACGCGGAATACTCGGGTTAAACTTGACGAGCCTAGCATATACAGATATGGCCTCGGAACACTGGAGACCGAAAGGTCGAGCATGAATCATATAGTAGATATGATCAACATAAGATGTTCACCATTGAAAACTACTCCATCTCACGTGATGATCGGACATGGTTTAGTTGATTTGGATCACGTGATCATTTAGATGACCAGAGGGATGTCTATCTAAGTGGGAGTTCTTAAGTAATATGATTAATTGAACTTTAATTTATCATGAACTTAGTCCTGGTAGTATTAGCATATCTATGTTGTAGATCAATAGCTCGCGATGTTGCTCCCCGTTTATTTTTCATATGTTCCTAGAGAAAACCAAGTTGAAAGATGTTAGTAGCAATGATGCGGAATTGTTCCGTGATCTGAGGATTATCCTCATTGATGCACAGAAGAATTATGTCCTTGACGCACCGCTAGGTGACAGACCTATTGCAGGAGCAGATGCAGACGTTATGAACGTTTTGACAAAAGCTCGATATGATGACTACTTGATAGTTTAGTGCACCATACTTTACGGCTTAGAATCGGGACTTCAAAAACGTTTTGAACGCCACGGAGCATATAAGTTGTTCCAAGAGTTGAAATTAGTATTTCATACTCATGCCCGTGTCGAGAGGTATAAGACCTCTGACAGTACTTTGCCTACAAGATGGAGGAGAATAGCTCAACCAGTGAGCATGTGCTCAGATTGTCTGGGTACTACAATTACTTTAATCAAAGTGGGAGTTAATCTTCCAGATAAGATAGTAATTGACAAAGTTCTCTAGTCACTATCACCAAGTTAGTAGAACTTCGTGATAAACTATAAATATACAAGGGATGACGAAAGGAATTCCCAGCTCTTCGCGATACTGAAGTAGGCGAAGGTAGAAATCATGAAAAAGCATCAAGTGTTGATGGTTAACAAGACCACATGTTTCAAGTAAAGGGCAAAGGGATAAAAAGGGGGAACTTCAAGAAGAATGACAAGCAAGTTGTCACTCCCGTGAAGAAACCCAAAGCTAAACTCAAGCCTGAAACAAGTGCTTATACTGCAAAGGAAATGGTCACTAAAAGTGGAACTGCCCTAGATACTTGGCGGATAAGAAGGATGGCAAAGTGAACAAAGGTATATTTGATATACAGATTATTGATGTGTATTTTACTAGTGTTCATAGCAACCCCTCGGTATTTGATACTAAATTAGTTGCTAAAAAGTAGTAACTCGAAATGGGAGTTGCATAATGAACAGAAACTAGTTAAAGGATGAAGTGACGATGTATATTGGAAGCAGTTCCAAGATTGATATGATCATCATCGCACACTCCCTATACTTTCGGGATTAGTGTTGAACCTAAATAACTGTTATTTGGTGTTTGTGTTGAGCATGAATGTGATTTGATCATGTTTATTGCAATACGGTTATTCATGTAAGTTAGAGAATAATTGTTGTTCTGTTTACATGAATAAAACCTTCTATGGTCATACACCCAATGAAAATAGTTTATTGGATCTCGCTCGCGTAATACACATATTCATAGTATTGAAACCAAAAGATGCAAGGTTAATAATGATAGTGCAACTTATTTGTGGCACTGCCGTTTAGGTCATATTGGTGTAAAACGCATGAAGAAACTCCATAAAGATGGACTTTTGGAATCACTTGATTATGAATCACTTGGTGCTTGCGAACCATGCCTCATGGGCAAGATGACTAAAACTCCGTTCTCCGGAACTATGGAGCGAGCAACAGATTTGTTGGAAATCATACATACTGATGTATATGGACCAATGAGTGTTGATGCTCGCGGCGGGTATCGTTATTTTCTGACCTTCACTGATGATTTGAGCAGATATGGGTATATCTACTTAATGAAGCACAAGTCTGAAACATTTGAAAAGTTCAAAGAATTTCAGAGTGAAGTAGAGAATCATCGTAACAAGAAAATAAAGTTCCTACGATCTGATCGTGGAGGAGAATATTTGAGTTACGAGTTTGGTCTTCATTTGAAAACAATGTGGAATAGTTTCACAACTCACGCCACCTGGAACACCACAACGTAATGGTGTGTCCGAACGTCGTAACCGTACTTTATTGGATATGGTGCGATCTATGATGTCTCTTACCGATTTACCACTATCGTTTTGGGGTTATGCTTTAGAGACAGCTGCATTCACGTTAAATAGGGCACCATCTAAATCCGTTGATACGACGCCTTATGAACTATGGTTTGGCAAGAAACCAAAGTTGTCGTTTCTTAAAATTTGGGGCTGCGATGCTTATGTGAAATCACTTCAACCTGATAAGCTCGATCCCAAGTCGGAAAAATGTGTCTTCATAGGATACCCAAAAGAGACTGTTGGGTACACCTTCTATCACAGATCCGAAGGCAAAATATTCGTTGCTAAGAACGGATCCTTTCTAGAAAAAGAGTTTCTCTCGAAAGAAGTGAGTGGGAGGAAAGTAGAACTTGATAAGGTAATTGTACCTTCTCCCATATTGGAAAGTAGTACATCACAGGAAATTGTTCCAGTGATTCCTACACCAATTAGTGAGGAAGTTGATGATAATGATCATGAAACTTCGGATCAAGTTTCTGCTGAACGTCGTAGATCAACCAGAGTACATTCCGCACCAGAGTGGTACGGCAACCCAGTTCTGGAAATCATGTTACTAGACCATGATGAACCTACGAACTATGAGGAAGCGATGATGAGCCCAGATTCCGCAAAATGGCTTGAAGCCATGAAATGTGAGATGGGATCCATGTATGAGAACAAAGTGTGGACTTTGGTTGACTTGCCCGATGATCGGCAAGCCATCGAAAATAAATGGATCTTCAAGAGGAAGACCGACGCAGACGGTAATATTACTGTTTACAAAGCTCGACTTGTTACGAAAGGTTTTCGACAAGTTCAAGGAGTTGACTACGATGAGACTTTCTCATCCGTAGCGATGCTTAAGTCTGTCCGAATCATGTTAGCAATTACCACATTTTATGAAATGGATAACAAAACTGCATTCTTTAATGAATTTATTAAAGAAAAATTGCATATGATGCAACCCGAAGGTTTTGTCAATCCTAAAGGTGCTAACAAAGTATGCAAGCTCCAGCGATCCATCTATGGACTGGTGCAAGCATCTCGGAGTTGGAATATACGCTTTGATAAGTTGATCAAAGCATATAGATTTATACAGACTTACGGTGAAGCCTGTATTTACAAGAAGTGAGTGGGAGCACTACAACCTTTCTGATAAGTATATGTGAATGACATATTGTCGATCGGAAATAATGTAGAATTTTCTGGAAAGCATAAAGGAGTGTTTGAAAGGTATTTTTCAAAGAAAGACCTCGGTGAAGCTACTTACATATTGAGCATCAAGATCTATATAGATAGATCAAGACGCTTGATAAGACTTTCGATGAGTACATACCTTAATAAGATTTTGAAAGTAGTTCAAAATGGATCAGTCAAAGAAAAAGTTCTTGCCTGACTTGTAAGGTGTGAAGTTGAGTAAGACTCAAAGCCAGACCACGGCAGAAAAATATAGAGAGAATGAAAGTCATTCCCTATGCCTCAGCCATAGGTTCTATAAAGTATGCCATGCTGTGTACAAAACACGTTGTGTACCTTGCCAAGAGTTTGACAGGGAGGTACAATAGTGATCCAGGAGTAGATCACTGTACAGCGGTCAAAATTATCCTTAGTAATTGGATGACTAAGGAAATGTTTCTCGATTATGGAGGTGATAAAGAGTTCGTCGTAAAGGGTTACGCCGATGCAAACTTTGACACTAAATTCAGATGACTCTAAGTATCAATCTGGATGCATATTGAAAGTGGGAGCAATTAGCTAGAGTAGCTCTATGCAGAGCATTGTAGACATAGAAATTTGCGAAATACATACGGATCTGAATATGACAGACCCGTTGACTAAACTTCTCTCACAAGCAAAAACATAATTACACCTTATTACTCTTGGGTATTAAATCACATAACAATGTGAACTAGATTATTGACTCTAGTAAACCCTTCGGGTGTTAGTCACATGGTGATGTGAACTATGGGTGTTATTCACATAACGATGTGAACTATCAGTATTAAATCACATGGCGATGTGAGCTAGATTATTGACTCTAGTTCAAGTGGGAGACTGAAGGAAATATGCCCTAGAGGCAATAATAAAGATGTTATTTGTATTTCCTTATATCATGATAAATCTCTTTTATTCATGCTAGAATTGTATTAACCGGAAACTTAGTACATGTGTGAATACATAGACAAAACAGTATGTCCCTAGTATGCCTCTACTAGACTAGCTCATTGATCAAAGATGGTTATGTTTCCTAGCCATAGACATGAGTTGTCATTTGATCAACGGGATCACATCATTAGGAGAATGATGTGATGGACAAGACCCATCCGTTAGCATAGCACTATGATCGTTTAGTTTAACTGCTATTGCTTTCTTCATGACTTATACATGTTCCTATGACTATGAGATTATGCAACTCCCGAATACCGTAGGAACACCTTGTGTGCTATCAAACGTCACAACGTAACTGGGTGATCATAAAGATGCTCTACAGGTGTCTCCGAAAGTATTCGTGGTGATGGCATAGATCAAGATTGGGATTTGTCACTCCGAGTGTCGGAGAGGTATCTCTGGGCCCTCTCGGTAACACACATCACAATAAGCCTTGCAAGCAAAAGACTAATGAGTTAGTCACGAGATGATGTGTTACGGAACAAGTAAAGAGACTTGCCGGTAAACGATATTGAACTAGGTATAAAGATACCGACGATCGAATCTTGGGCAAGTAACATACCGTTTGACAAAAGGAACAACGTATGTTGTTATGCGGTTCTGACCGATAAAAGATCTTCGTAGAATATGTAGGAGCCAATATGAACATCCAGGTTCCACTATTGGTTATTGACCAGAGATGAGTCTCGGTCATGTCTACATAGTTCTCGAACCCGTAGGGTCCGCACGCTTAACGTTTGATGACGATCGGTATTATGAGTTTTTGAGTATTGATGTACCGAAGGTAGTTCGGAGTCCCGGATGAGATCACGGACATGACGAGGAGTCTCGGAATGTCCGAGACATAAAGATTGATATATTGGACGGCTATATTCGGACACCGGAAGTATACCGGAAAAGTTTCGGATTTATCGGGAATGCCGGAGGGGGTTACCGGAACCCCCTACGAGAGGGGATGGTCCATAGTGGGCCTAAAGGGTGAGAGAGAGGCAGCCCATAGGGCTGGCCGGCGCCCCACCTAGGAATCCTAGTTGGACTAGGATTGGGGGGGGGCGCCACCTCTCCTATTCCTTTCCCCCTTCTTCCTTTCGGTGAATCCTACTAGGAATAGGATTGCAATCCTATTCCTAGTAGGACTCCCTTCCCTAGCCGCACCAAGAGGGCCGGCCGGCCTCCCTCCCCTGCTCCTTTATATACGGGGGCAAGGGGGCACCCAAAGACACACAAGTTGAATTGTTTTAGCCGTGTGCGGTGCCCCCCTCCACAGAAACACATCTCGGTCATACCGTTGCAGTGCTTAGGCGAAGCCCTGCGCCGGTAGATACATCATATCCGTCACCACGCCGTCGTGCTGACGAAACTCTCCCATGAAGCTCAACTGAATCAAGAGCTCGTGGGACGTCATCAAGCTGAACGTGTGCTGAACACGGAGGTGCCGTACGTTCGGTACTTGATCGGTTGGATCGCGAAGAAGTTCGACTACATCAACCGCGTCACTAGACGCTTCCGCTCCCGGTCTACGAGGGTACGTAGACACACTCTTCCCTCTTGTTGCTATGCATCTGGTAGATAGATCTTGCGTGATCGTAGGAAAATTTTAAAATACTACGTTCCCCAACAGGTATCATAAACCGGCCGCTCCACCCGCTCGTTCTGCAAGTCGTACCCCGGATGATACCTGGATAAATCTGATTCGGCTGCAAGTTTGCTAGCGAGAGGACGCATCTCCTTCGTCAAGGCATGGAGATCCTTTGCAGCAAACGATGATCCGTCTTCCTTGGTATTTGGATACCCATTTAAAGCTTCTTCCGGATCGAAGTCCGGAACCCATGCTTTCGCTCTGGTAAGCGCCACGAGGGCACCGGCTCGAGCAGCAGATTTCTTAACTTCCTCCAAATGCACTGGCAAAACAGACTACTTTTCTAACGTGCCTTGGATGGTAGTGGGGGCCGGTTTATTGAATGATGTTGCACTTATGATCCTTTGAGCGCCGGAATACAGCTGCTCGACCAAAGTGTAACATGCCTTAAGTTTTTTCCGTAAGTCATCCCCAAGATGGGTGACACAGCGCACTGCATGTGATTATCACAGTTAAACCGGCACAGATGGAAGATTACAAGGATGAAAGCAGGAATACAGATTAAATACTTACCGAAGATTGCAGAAGTCATCAACTCTATTTGCCGCCTTAAACCGGTTAACTCTTCAGTCACCGGATTAAGCGCTTCCTCAGCATCTTTGGCCCTTTTCTCCAGATCTTTCTTCTGAACCTCAAAGGCGGTCCGCTCTTCTTCAAAGAATTTCTTCAGCTGTTCAGCAGTCTTTAAACTCAGCTTCAGATCTTTCTTGGCTTTAGAAGCAGCAGCCTCCGTTTCAGCAAGTCGGCTCCGGAGTTCATTGATTTCATCAGCACTCCGGTTTAAATCAGCCTGCAAGGATGATCAAGTAATAAGCGGAAATAATTCAAAGACAAAGTCTCAAGCACACAAACAAGTTGTCTACTTGACACTTGGGGGCTAATGGGCAATTGAAGTGTTAAACAGCAACGATTCAAAGACAAAGTATCAAACATACAAACAAGTTGTCTACTTGACACTTGGGGGCTAATGGGCAATTGAAGTGTTAAACAGCAACGATTCAAAGACAAAGTATCAAACATACAAACAAGTTGTCTATTTGACACTTGAGGACTAATGGATAATTGAAGTATCAAAGGAAAAGTCAAGCAAGTCCCAGGCACATAAACCGAGTTATGCCCCTGGCACTTGGGGGCTAATGTAAGATCATTTGATTAATCAGGAAGTACCGGTTCACCTTCTAAACACAGCTAAACCGGAACTTGGGGGCTGATACGATATGGACAGAAGTACATTGAAAGTTAAAAGAAGATGCAAGGGATTACCTCATACTTGTCCTTCATCATGTTAATCAGGCCCGCTTCATAGTCTCGACCAGTGTGGAGCCGGTTTAAGTACCCGGAATAGAGCTCCTGGGCACTCATGTCAGCAAAGCTGGACAGTTCAGTACTCCACTTACCCTTTTCTTTATACACCTTCTCCGCTTTAGCCGTATGTTTGGCTAAGACAGTGGGCTCAGCGGGAGCGCTATAAGCCGTATGAGTTATCTCCACATCCGGAGAAGCAGTAGTTGGTGGTGGGGTTGCAGTATGAATCGGACTGGCCGGAGCCGGATTGGTCTGAGGAGTATTGGCCCGAGCAGGACTGGACGGTTCATGAATGTCCTCAGCATTGGGATTCTCAGGCATAGTAGTGCGATCTGCAGGAGCAGGATCTTCAAGTGGAATTGTACGTTCGCCTTCCGGAGGGACAGTGGAGTCCGGTTCAGCCGCCGGATCATCAACAACAGTCTCAGCAGTTGGTTGGTTGGCCTTTGGTTTTTTACTAGGCTTTGGCTTGCTGAAGGAAGTTGGAGAAACAAGTTAGAACTGTAAGACAAAGTGCAATCACAAACCGGATAAATTTAAAAGACTTACCCTGGGATAGTTTTGAGGGGTGGAAGTTGTGTGGCGGTTGATTCACCGGAAGAAGATAACGGAGTATCCTGATAATCAGGGTCAGACGGTTTAAGAGGTTTTCGTATAAGCCCGGCCTTGGGATGAAGAAGGGTTGGAGAGAGTATAACCTCAGAGCGGCGTCTCCGGGCCGATGTAAGGGATATTCCGGATGTTTCTACTGCAAGGCCGCTGTGACGGGTGGTCCGGCGAAGAGCTTCGTGTTGCTGTTTCTTCAAAAGAAAATTAGGATCCAATTGAGCATACGGGTGAGAAAATTGATATTTCCGGACTGTCCGACGACTTTTTTGGGGAAGTGGTTCTGAATCGGAAGAAAGGATAGTTACCTCAATTTCAGCCGGCCTATCTCCTTCAGCCAACTCCTGTGAAAAGGTATCATTAGATACAGATATGGGTAAAAATGAGCAAGTTAAAAGCCGGATTAATTCATACCTCAGAGTCCGGATCATCGTCCTCAGCATGAGAACCAGAGCCACCAGCCGCTTTTCTCTTTTTGGAAGCGAAGGTTTTCCGGCGTGGCAGTTTTCCGGATTTTTCCTGAGGCTTCCTTTTCCAGAAAGGATCATTGGCCTGTTCAAAAGGTAAAGGATAAATTCAAAGGACCATTTAAAGGAACGGATTACAGGCATATGAAAGAAAGTAAGGCATACCGCAGGCAGCTTATTTTTCTTGTAGTATGGAGCCAGTCCGGTTTGGCTGCATTCTTCTAAAGTGATGTTAAGCATTTTCTTGGCGGACTCAGTGACTTCTGACTCAGAAAGTTTGTCCTTAGTAAAACGTTGAGGATCATCCGGTTTACTAGAGTATTGGCACATCAAGCTTGAACGCGGGCTCAGAGGAAGGATACTCCAAGAGAGCCAGCAGCGCATGAAATCCACGCCGGTTAAGCCATTTGCCATAAAAGCTTTCAACTTGGAAAGTTGGGAGGCAAACCGGGGCCGCTCTGAAGAGCTGAGGCGCTGTGGCAAGGGGTGGTCCTCCGGAAGACGGTGCTCGCGATAACCCGGCAATGGGTTTTCCCCCGCAGGTGAAGTATCAATACAGTAAAACCAAGATTTATTCCAATCCTTGGGATGTGTGTGTAGAGCGGCATGAGGAAAGACTGCATCCTTCCTTTTCTAAATACTGACCCTGCCTAGCTCCTGATGCGGTCCACTAGTAAATTCAGTCCGCCGGTTTAGGTGAAAGAAATCCCGGAACAAGTCAACTGACGGTTCTTCTTGCAAATACACCTCGGAAAACACTTGGAAATCACAGATGTTGGAAACAGAGTTGGGACCTATGTCCTGAGGATGAAGCTGGAAGGCAGCAAGTACATCCCGGAAAAACTTCGAACCGGGAGGAGTAAAGTCCCGAGCAATATGGTCAAAGAAGACAATAACCTCCCCCTCTTTGGGAGTAGGAGGACATTCATCTCCAGGAGCCCGCCACTTTAAAACGGGTTGAGGACCTAGAGTGCCAATTGACATAGCTGCGGCCAAATCTTCTTCCGTAATAGTGGAAGGAACCCAATTACAAGAGACAAATTGTTTGGCCATGGCAGCAGAAGAGCAAATGCTGAAAAGATAAGGTGTAAGACCGGATTATTCGGCTGCAGCGGTATAAACCGGGAGATATATGCAAGGATTACGCAACGGTTTAAGCAAGGGACTAATGATATGGCTAACCCGGCAATAACAGGGAGCTATGTTACTACCGGTTCATGACAGCAATAGAGAAAGAGCTAAACCGTCGCGCTCATCTTTAAATTTTTTACAAGAATAGTGTATGACAGTTTAAACCGGAGCATACTTAACAGATCTAAAAAGGAGAAGAAACAAATTCTCACAGACAGATAAAGTAGAACAGATCTGAGCGTCCAAGAAAAAGAAAAACGGCTGCAAGGATATTACGGGAAGAACTACAAGGGTTTTATACAGAGAGGATAGTCTACAGGTTAAGATCTGAAGCATACATCGACGGAACCAAAGCAAGTCTAAAAAGCAAGAATCAAAGGTTGAAATTTTGGTGAAACTTGGCATCTACGATGAACAGATGAAACTACCGCTGAAGCTTAATGGCGGAGGTGTGAAGAAGAACCCTAGAGGTTACGGATCTATAGTGAGGAAGAAGATAAAATACCTGAGAAGTGGCGGCGGAGTCTTTTCTGGTCAAGCTTAGGTCGATGCAGCGGCCGGCGAAGACGTAGATTCAGCGGTCGACGGCGGCGGCTTGAGCTCGGGCGGCAATGGAGTTTTGAGTTCGGGCGAAGGAGGAGGAAGAAAGAGCAGAAGAAGATAACGAATGGGGACAGCGGTATTTATAGAAGAAAGGCAGATCCGAAACGACAGGTGCGGGATTCGAGGAGGCAAAGGATTGGATAAAGATCCTCTGTCGCCTCGATTTTCGGGACAACCCTTAAACAAAGCCGATGGACAGCTCACGGCGTTAAATGCGGAAGTGATGTCACGGACAGATTAAGTGATTCTCGAGGATGACGTCAGGGCCGGTTTACAAAAAATGAGAAGACACAAGGAAGAAAATTGTGCAAGACTGAGAAGATTGATGTGAACAAGTTCAAATCATTCTGGGGCCTAATGTCAGGGATATTACTAGCAGGCATGAACCGGCTAGTGTAAACCGGCTTATTATAATATGTTTGTATGGTTGTAATATTTAGTAAAGGCTACGGCCCATGAGATCTTAGGGCCCATGTATAGAGTTATGGTTGTAAACCGCCCGATGATGTAACTTGAGAGATAAGGAAGAAAGAGCAGAGACCAAGGCGGACACGAGTATGAGCCGGCCTCGGTACTCTGTAAACCGGACCAGGCGTCGCCTCTATATAAAGGGACGACCCGGCGACGGTTCAGGGACAAGCAAGAAACAACCCGTCGAGATACAGGCAAGCAATCTGCTCCCTGTTATCGACGCCCAAGCAATACCAAACCAAACTAGACGTAGGCTTTTACCTTCATCGAAGGGGCCGAACTAGTATAAACCCTCTGTGTCCTTTGTGTGCTTTTAACCCCTTCAAGCTAACCCGTGCGATGGTTCCATCATCAAGTCCGTTAAACCGGACATCTGCCGTGTTAATTCCACGACAATATCCCTGACAAGGGGGGCCACCGGCTGTCCACGAGGGTGGGGGCGCCCCCCCCCCCCCCC
>LR738709.1:641618209-641633894 GCA_902687465.1 Secale cereale | reverse complement strand
CCCCCCGGGTGTCCTTCGGGCGCAAGGTTGTTTCCGAAACGCTGATTTTTTATATAATTTTTCTGGATTTTTCCTGGCAGTTCTCGTAACGTGAAAACCTGAAATACAAAAACAGCCGAAAACAGGAACTGGCACTGGGGTGCACTGGATTAGTAAGTTAGTCCAAATATGATCAAAAGTGTATGGAAGTGTATGAATATCATAGCAATATCATCCAAAAGTGGCATGGAGCAAGCAGAAATTATAGATACGTTTTGGACGTATCAACATCCCCAAGCTTAATTCCTGCTCGTCCTCGAGTAGGTAAATGATAACAAGAATAATTTCTGTGGTGACATGCTATTAACCATATAGGACTTTTTCATAGTCATATGACAAAAGCTTACTGAGACAATGATTCTATAGTAATTAAGTTGCCTCATGAGAAAATCACAAATGACTGAAAGTTTTACAACATGAAACTGAAACATCAAAAAGATTTGCAATGAACATGATGTGCAAATATGATAAAGTGATATCTAGCTTGCCCCCTTTAGTGATGCAAAACATAAATGCAGGGGCACCTTCAAGGTTTAAGTGATGACTAGATACAATCATTTCAGAACAAACGATATCACAATCATGCAAAAGACAATGCTACTTTGGGACAATGCACATTATACTCAGAATGACAATCATGCTCTCAGTAATTGGTGCTTTATAAAGGTAAAAGAATAGTTATGTGCTAGAACTTTTTATTTTGAAAACATGGAAGCATTTTTGTCAACGGTAGTAGTACTTCATATGTGTCATGTATAAGACATCCTATAAGTTGCAAGCCTCATGCATCGAATACCAATAGTGCTCGCACCTTGTCCTAATTAGCTCGGATTTCCATGGGTTATCATTGCATTACATATGTTTCAACCGAGTGTCACAAAGGGGTACCTCTATGCCACCTGTACAAAGGTCCAAGGAGATAAATCGCATTTGATTTCTCGTTTTTGATAGATCTCAACTTGAGGACATCCATACCGGGACAACATAGAAAATAGATGATGGACTCCTCTTTAATGCATAAGCATGTTCTCATAAGAGATTGAGGATAAAGGTCCAAGCTAAAACTTCCACCATGATACATGGCTTTGGTTGGCGGCCCAATGTTCTTCTCTAACAATATGCATATTCATACAACCCACGGCAAATCACCCTTACTTCAGACAAGACGAACATGCATAGCAACTCACATGATATTCAACAAAAGTGTGACAGTTGATGGCGTCCCCAGAAACATGGTTACCGCTCAGCAAGCAACTTATAAGAAATAAGATACATAAGCAACATATTCTTTACCACAATAGTTTTTAGGCTACTTTCCCATGAGCTATATATTGCAAGGTTAGTTTGCTTAGTACAGGTGGAGGTTAGCAAAAAGACTGGGAGCGACCAACTAAGAACGCAATGACGGTCATAATCATGCAGAGCGACAAAGCAATATTGAATCACGCATGGTAGTTATATCGCTACTCAGAAATAAAAGATCATCAAGGCTTGACAGACTTTCTTTACAGTCTTAAATATGCGTGAGCATACGCCAAGTCAATCAAAATAAATTCTCGAAGGAAGATATTACTAAACCATACCACATCATAGGCAAACAAACCATGTTGGTACTCCAATACACATTGGGAATCCCCCAGCTATTTAAGATTAACCGTAAGAAAACCTGAACTACTAAGCACCATTATGCACGTAGCATCTTTATCATAGACACATTAACCAATGCAACGGAAGCAAACTCTCTTAATAAGGTGAGCATGATAATTAAAGAGAGTTCAAGCAACCAACTAAACAAAAGCTCCTTGAAAAGATAAGCATGAATACTAGGAGCAAAGCATGATAGTAGCTATTAAAAGACAAAGAACACACACAGCATAGATAGACATGAAAATTCTATGTTATGTTCTAGGTAGAGGTGGAGCGTGTTTCTCTCCCACATAAAGAATGCTGAGTTCCAACTCGTTATGAAAAACTAAAAAGAAAACTAAAAGCAAGACGCTCCAAGCATAGCACATAACACATGAAGTGATAAAAATATAGCGGAACGAAAGACGAACTGATAATGTTGATGGAGAAGGGGATGCACGGGGGCATCCCCAAGCTTAGACGCTTGAGTCTCCTTGAATATTTCATGGGGGTGCACGGGGGCATCCCCAAGCTTGAGCGCTTGACACTCCTGAATCTTTTTTTATCATCTTCCCTCGCACACTTGAAAACTCCCTTCATACATAACTCATCATAATCTGATTAGCGAGGTTAGTACCCTTAATAAAATAATTATACCTTGCTGGAAATAAAGATATTCTTGAAGTTCTACTGTTTCTCAAGATTGCCAAAAGGTTTCTGCAAAGAAAAAGCAAGCTCTTGATTTGCAAAATGAAAGAAAGGCAAAACAGGACAGAATCTGTGAAAAACAGAACAGCAGGTGGTAATCGATCTGTTCGGGATACTTCTGCAACTCAAATCAAAAAACTCAGAACAGACGCACGAAAGACAATTATATAGAGAACGCTGTCCAAAAAATTCAGACCAAAAAGATGATCTGGTGATTTTATACGAATTTTTCTATCCAAGGACAGAATCTGTTTCCTGGACAGTGCCTCACAACTTTTGAACTTTCTAGCAATCAGAGGCTATACTTGGCACAAATATGAAAAGCAAAGATACAATGATGATGCTACAGCAGTAAACAACATCAAGACACAACAAAAGCAAAAATTTATTCATGTGGGCTGCCTCCCAAAAGCGCTTTCTTTTATGCCTTTAAGCTAGGCATAATGCATAGATCAAGTTTTATCAAGAGTAAAAGAATAGCTAGCCCGTACAACGGACTCAAAAGGTAACTTGACCTTCTTTCGAGGGAAGTGTTCCATCCCTTTCTTGAGAGGAAACTGAAATTTTATATTACCCTCTTTCATGTCAATGATAGCACCAACGGTGCGTAAAAAGGGACGTCCCAAAATAATTGGACATGAAGGATCACATTCAATATCCATAATAGTAAAATCAACGGGCACATAATTATCATTGACGACAATAAGAACATCGTCGATCCTCCCCAAAGGTTTCTTTATGGAAGAATCAACGAGACGAACACCAAAAGAACAAGAATCATAAGGTTTCAATTTAAGCATATCATATAGTCTTTTGGGCATAATAGAAGTACTAGCTACAATATCACATAAAGCATAGCATGAGAAGTTGTTTATCTTAATTTTAATCATAGGATCCCAACCATCTTCTAGCTTTCTAGGTATAGAGGCTTCTACTCTAAGTTTCTCCTCCCTAGCTTTGATAAGAGCATTAGTGACATGCTCTGTGAAGGCAAGATTAAGCGTGCTAGTGTGGGGATCTTTGGCCATTCCTTGTAGAAAGGTGACAACTTCTGAAATACTACAATTATAAAAATCAATTTTATCATTAGTGGGCAGAATTGTAGTGTCGTCCTCTTTGTTTAATTCGCTCTCTATTATAAGAGTTTGAACATCTTCCCAAGTTTGGGGAAGCTTAGGAGCAATTTTAAACTGAGGCTCATACTCTTTTCCTGGAAGACCATGCCATGGGCATAACCCTCCGTCAAGACTAATATAATCACAAGGTTTATTACTTTTGTAGATCCCGACAGTGGTAATTGGGGTAATGGAAGAAGGGGTGTACTCCTCCCATTTAGTGTTTTTGGTAGAACCCATAATAGCAAACAAGCAAGATAACTATTTTTGTGATTTTTGATAAAAAGTACTAAAGCAAAAACTGAAAGGTAAACTAACAAGACTAATAAGCAAAGGTAAAAGATAGCATGAAGCTCCCCTATCCTGAAGAGTGGAGTCCCTGGCAACGGCGCCAGAAAATACTCCTTGATGGGCCTCGAACCCCTCGTTGGTTACCCCAAGTGGAAGGTGTAAGATGCAGTGTTGTGGAAGTGTTTTCCCTTAGCAAAGATGCCAAGGATCGAATCCCCAGAGACTCCTAGGTTCAACAAGTAGGTGTCAACTACTACGGCGCCAGATAGCAATCAACGTGGACCTGCACACAGATACAAATAACTTTGCTCCCAACGAGTACAGAGAGGTGTTGGGGAACGTAGTATTTTAAAATTTTCCTATGATCACGCAAGATCTATCTACCAGATGCATAGCAACGAGAGGGAAGAGTGTGTCTACGTACCCTCGTAGACCGGGAGCGGAAGCGTCAAGTGACGCGGTTGATGTAGTCGAACTTCTTCACGATTCAACCGATCAAGCACCGAACGTACGGCACCTCCGCGTTCAGCACACGTTCAGCTTGATGACGTCCCACGAGCTCTTGATCCAGTTGAGCTTCACGGGAGAGTTTCTTCAGCACGACGGCGTGGTGACGGATATGATGTATTCACCGGCGCAGGGCTTCGCCTAAGCTTCGCGACGGTATGACCGAGGTGTGTTTCTGTGGAGGGGGGCACCGCACACGGCTGGAATAGTTCAACTTGTGTGTCTTTGGGTGCCCCCCTGCCCCCGTATATAAAGGAGCAAGGGGGAGGCCGGCCGGCCCTTGTTTGGTGCGGCTAGGGTTGCAATCCTACTAGGAATAGGATTGCAATCCTATTCCTAGTAGGAATCACCAAAAGAAGGAAGAGAGGGAAAGGAAAAAGGAGAGGTGGCGCCCCACCCCCCCAATCCTAGTCCAACTAGGAACCCTAGGTGGGGCGCCGGCCAGCCCTATGGGCTGCCTCTCTTTTTCCCTTAAGGCCCGACCATCCCCCCTCGTAGGGGGTTCCGGTAACCCCTTCCGGCAATCCCGTTAAATCCGAAACTTTTCTGGAACACTTCCGGTGTCCGAATATAGTCGTCCAATATATCAATCTTTATGTCTCGGACATTCCGAGAGTCCTCGTCATGTCCGTGATCTCATCCGGGACTCCGAACTACCTTCGGTACATTAATACCCATAAACTCATAATACCGATCGTCATCAAACGTTAAGCGTGCGGACCCTACGGGTTCGAGAACTATGTAGACATGACCGAGACTCATCTCCGGTCAATAACCAATAGCGGAACCTGGATGTTCATATTGGCTCCTACATATTCTACGAAGATCTTTTATCGGTCAGAACCGCATAACAACATACGTTGTTCCTTTTGTCATCGGTATGTTACTTGCCCGAGATTCGATCGTCGGTATCTCTATACCTAGTTCAATCTCGTTACCGGCAAGTCTCTTTACTCGTTCCGTAACACATCATCTTGTGACTAACTCATTAGTCTTTTGCTTGCAAGGCTTATTGTGATGTGTGTTACCGAGAGGGCCCAGAGGTACCTCTCCGACACTCGGAGTGACAAATCCTAATCTTGATCTATGCCAACACCACAAATACTTTCGGAGACACCAGTAGAGCATCTTTATGATCACCCAGTTACGTTGTGGCGTTTGATAGCACACAAGGTGTTCCTACGGTATTCAGGAGTTGCATAATCTCATAGTCATAGGAACATGTATAAGTCATGAAGAAAGCAATAGCAGTAAAACTAAACGATCATAGTGCTATGCTAACGGATGGGTCTTGTCCATCACATCATTCTCCTAATGATGTGATCCCGTTGATCAAATGACAACTCATGTCTATGGCTAGGAAACATAACCATCTTTGATCAATGAGCTAGTCTAGTAGAGGCATACTAGGGACATACTGTTTTGTCTATGTATCCACACATGTACTAAGTTTCCGGTTAATACAATTCTAGCATGAATAAAAGACATTTATCATGATATAAGGAAATACAAATAACATCTTTATTATTGCCTCTAGGTCATATTTCCTTCAGTCTCCCACTTGAACTAGAGTCAATAATCTAGATTACAAAGTGATGATCCTCACACCCATGGAGTCTTGGTGTTGATCATGTTTTGCCCGTGGAAGAGGCTTTAGTCAACGGGTCTGCAACATTCAGATCCGTATGTATTTTGCAAATCTCTATGTCTCCCTCCTTGACTAGATCGCGGATGGAATTGAAGCGTCTTTTGATGTGCTTTGTTCTCTTGTGAAACCTGGATTCCTTCGCCAAGGCTATGGCTCCAGTGTTGTCACAAAAGATTTTCATTGGACCCGATGCACTAGGTATTACACCTAGATCGGATATGAACTCCTTCATCCAGACTCCTTCATTTGCTGCTTCCGAAGCAGCTATGTATTCCGCTTCACACGTAGATCCCGCCACGACGCTCTGCTTGGAACTGCACCAACTGACAGCTCCACCGTTCAATAAAAATACATATCCGGTTTGTGACTTTGAGTCATCCGGATCAGTGTCAAAGCTAGAATCGACGTAACCGTTTACGACGAGCTCTTTGTCACCTCCATACACGAGAAACATATCCTTTGTTCTTTTCAGATACTTTAGGATGTTTTTGACCGCTGTCTAGTGATCCACTCCTGGATTACTTTGGTACCTCCCTGCTAGACTTATAGCAAGGCACACATCAGGTCTGGTACACAGCATTGCATACATGATAGATCCTATGGCTGAGGCATAGGGAATGACTTTCATTTTCTCTCTATCTTCTGCAGTGGTCGGGCATTGAGTCTTACTCAACTTCACACCTTGTAATACAGGCAAGAACCCTTTCTTTGACTGATCCATTTTGAACCTTTTCAAAATCTTATCAAGGTATGTGCTTTGTGAAAGTCCAATTAAGCGTCTTGATCTATCTCTATAGATCTTGATGCCTAATATATAAGCAGCTTCACCGAGGTCTTTCATTGAAAAACTTTTATTCAAGTATCCTTTTATGCTATCCAGAAATTCTATATCATTTCCAATCAACAATATGTCATCTACATATAATATTAGAAATGCTACAGAGCTCCCACTCACTTTCTTGTAAATACAGGCTTCTCCAAAAGTCTGTATAAAACCATATGCTTTGATCACCTCATCAAAGCGTATATTCCAACTCCGAGATGCTTGCACCAGTCCATAGATGGATCGCTGGAGCTTGCATACTTTGTTAGCACCTTTTGGATCGACAAAACCTTCTGGTTGCATCATATACAACTCTTCTTTGAGATATCCATTTAGGAATGCAGTTTTGACATCCATTTGCCAGATTTCATAATCATAAAATGCGGCAATTGCTAACATGATTCGGACAGACTTAAGCATCGCTACAGGTGAGAAAGTCTCATCGTAGTCAACTCCTTGAACTTGTCGAAAACCTTTCGCAACAAGTCGAGCTTTGTAAACAGTAATATTACCGTCTGCGACGGTCTTCCTCTTGAAGATCCATTTATTTTCGATGGCGTGCCGATCATCGGGCAAGTCAACCAAAGTCCATACTTTGTTCTCATACATGGATCCCATCTCAGATTTCATGGCTTCAAGCCATTTTGCGGAATCTGGGCTCATCATCGCTTCCTCATAGTTCGTAGGTTCATCATGGTCTAGTAACATGATTTCCAGAACTGGGTTGCCGTACCACTCTGGTGCGGAACGTACTCTGGTTGATCTACGACGTTCAGCAGAAATTTGATCCGAAGTTTCATGATCATCATCATTAACTTCCTCACTGATTGGTGTAGGAATCACTGGAACAATTTTCTGTGATGTACTACTTTCCAATCCGGGAGAAGGTACAATTACCTCATCAAGTTCTACTTTCCTCCCACTCACTTCTTTCGAGAGAAACTCTTTCTCTAGAAAAGATCCATTCTTAGCAACGAATATCTTGCCTTCGGATCTGTGATAGAAGGTGTACCCAACAGTCTCTTTTGGGTATCCTATGAAGACACATTTCTCCGACTTGGGTTCGAGCTTATCAGGTTGAAGCTTTTTCACATAAGCATCGCAGCCCCAAACTTTAAGAAACGACAACTTTGGTTTCTTGCTAAACCATAGTTCATAAGGTGTCCTATCAACGGATTTAGATGGTGCCCTATTTAACGTGAATGCAGCTGTCTCTAAAGCATAACCCCAAAACGATAGTGGTAAATCGGTAAGAGACATCATAGATCATACCATATCTAATAAAGTACGGTTACGACGTTCGGATACACCATTACGTTGTGGTGTTCCAGGTGGCGTGAGTTGTGAAACTATTCCACATTGTTTCAAATGAAGACCAAACTCGTAACTCAAATATTCTCCTCCACGATCAGATCGTAGAAACTTTATTTTCTTGTTACGATGATTCTCTACTTCACTCTGAAATTCTTTGAACTTTTCAAATGTTTCAGACTTGTGTTTCATTAAGTAGATATACCCATATCTGCTCAAATCATCAGTGAAGGTCAGAAAATAACGATACCCGCCGCGTGCTTCAACACTCATTGGTCCACATACATCAGTATGTATGATTTCCAACAAATCTGTTGCTCGCTCCATAGTTCCGGAGAACGGAGTTTTAGTCATCTTGCCCATGAGGCATGGTTCGCAAGCACCAAGTGATTCATAATCAAGTGATTCCAAAAGTCCATCATTATGGAGTTTCTTCATGCGTTTTACACCAATATGACCTAAACGACAGTGCCACAAATAAGTTGCACTATCATTATTTACCTTGCATCTTTTGGTTTCAATATTATGAATATGTGTATCACTACAATCGAGATCCAATAAGAATAGACCACTCTTTAAGGGTGCATGACCATAAAAGATATTATTCATTAAAATAGAACAACCATTATTCTCTGATTTAAATGAATAACCATCTCGCAACAAACAAGATCCAGATATAATGTTCATGCTTAACGCTGGCACCAAATAACAATTATTTAGGTCTAAAACTAATCCCGAAGGTAGATGTAGAGGTAGCGTGCCGACGGCGATCACATCGACTTTGGAACCGTTTCCCACGCGCATCGTCACCTCGTCCTTAGCTAATCTTCGTTTAATCCGTAGTCCCTGTTTCGAATATTAGCAACCGAACCAGTATCAAATACCCAGGTACTACTACGAGCATTAGTAAGGTACACATCAATAACATGTATATCACATATACCTTTGTTCACCTTGCCATCCTTCTTATCCGCCAAATACTTGGGGCAGTTCCGCTTCCAGTGTCCAGTCCCCTTGCAGTAGAAGCACTCAGTTTCAGGCTTGGCTCCAGATTTGGGTTTCTTCGTGGAAGTAGCAACTGTCTTGCTATTCTTCTTGAAGTTCCCCTTCTTTCCCTTGCCCTTTTTCTTGAAACTAGTGGTCTTGTTAACCATCAACACTTGATGCTCCTTCTTGATTTCTACCTCCGCAGCTTTGAGCATAGCGAAGAGCTCGGGAATTGTCTTTTGCATCCCTTGCATATTATAGTTCATCACAAAGCCTTTATAGCTTGGTGGCAGTGATTGAAGAACTCTATCAATAACACTATCCTCGTCAACTTTGCAACCAAGTTGAGTCATATGATTGTAGTACCCAGACATTCTGAGCAAGTGTTCACTGATGGAACTATTCTCCTCCATCTTGCAGCTGTAGAACTTATTGGAAATCTCATATTTCTCAATTCGGGCATTTGCTTGAAATATTAACTTCAACTCCTGGAACATCTCATATGGTCCATGACGTTCAAAACGTCGTTGAAGTCCCGGTTCTAAGCCGTAAAGCATGGCATACTGAACTATCGTGTAGTCATCAGACCGCGACTGCCAGACGTTCAAAGCGTCTACATTAGCGGGAGGGGGCTTGTCACCTAGCGGTGCTTCAAGGACATAATTCTTCTGTGCAGCAATGAGGAGAATCCTCAGGTTACGGACCCAGTCCGTGTAATTGCTACCATCATCTTTCAACTTAGCTTTCTCTAGGAATGCATTAAAATTTAAAGGAACGGTAGCACGGGCCATTGATCTACAACAACATAGATATGCAAAAACTATCAGGACTAAGTTCATGATAAATTAAAGTTCAATTTAATCATATTAATTTAAAGAACTCCCACTTAGATAGACATCCCTCCGGTCATCTAAATGATCACGTGATCCAAATCAACTAAACCATGTCCGATCATCACGTGAGATGGAGTAGTTTCAATGGTGAACATCTTATGTTGATCATATCTACTATATGATTCACGCTCGACCTTTCGGTCTCCAGTGTTCCGAGGCCATATCTGCATATGCTAGGCTCGTCAAGTTTAACCCGAGTATTCTGCGTGTGCAAAACTGGCTTACACCCGTTGTATTTGAACGTAGAGCTTATCACACCCGATCATCACGTGGTGTCTCGGCACGATGAACTTTCGCAACGGTGCATACTCAGGGAGAACACTTATACCTTGAAATTTAGTAAGGGATCATCTTATAATGCTACCGTCGTTCTAAGCAAAATAAGAAGCATAATAAGATAAACATCACATGCAATCAAAATATGTGACATGATATGGCCATCATCATCTTGTGCTTTTGATCTCCATCTCCAAAGCACCTTCATGATCACCTTCGTCACCGGCGTGACACCTTGATCTCCATCGTAGCATCGTTTGTCATCTCGCCAACTATTGCTTCTACGACTATCGCTACCGTTTAGTGATAAAGTAAAGCAATTACATGGCGATTGCATTTCATACAATAAAGCGACAACCATATGGCTCCTGTCAGTTGCCGATAACATTACAAAACATGATCATCTCATACAAAACCGTATAACTCATCATGTCTTGACCATATCACATCACAACATGCCCTGCAAAAACAAGTTAGACGTCCTCTACTTTGTTGTTGCAAGTTTTACGTGGCTGCTACGGACTTTAGCAAGAACCGTTCTTACCTACGCATACAAAACCACAACGATGTTTCGTCAAGTATGTGCTGTTTTAACCTTCACAAGGACCGGGCGTAGCCACACTTGATTCAGCTAAAGTGTGAGAGACAGACACCCGCCAGTCACCTTTAAGCAACGAGTGCTCGTAACGGTGAAACCAGTCTCGCGTAAGCGTACGCGTAATGTCGGTCCGGGCCGCTTCATCTCACAATACCGCCGAAGCAAAGTATGACATGCTGGTAAGCAGTATGACTAGTATCGCCCACAACTCATTGTGTTCTACTCGTGCATATCATCTACGCATAGACCTGGCTCATGATGCCACTGTTGGGGAACGTAGTATTTTAAAATTTTCCTACGATCACGCAAGATCTATCTACCAGATGCATAGCAACGAGAGGGAAGAGTGTGTCTACGTACCCTCGTAGACCGGGAGCGGAAGCGTCAAGTGACGCGGTTGATGTAGTCGAACTTCTTCACGATTCAACCGATCAAGCACCGAACGTACGGCACCTCCGCGTTCTGCACACGTTCAGCTTGATGACGTCCCACGAGCTCTTGATCCAGTTGAGCTTCACGGGAGAGTTTCGTCAGCACGACGGCGTGGTGACGGATATGATGTATTCACCGGCGCAGGGCTTCGCCTAAGCTTCGCGACGGTATGACCGAGGTGTGTTTCTGTGGAGGGGGGCACCACACACGGCTGGAATAGTTCAACTTGTGTGTCTTTGGGTGCCCCCCTGCCCCCGTATATAAAGGAGCAAGGGGGGAGGCCGGCCGGCCCTTGTTTGGTGCGGCTAGGGTTGCAATCCTACTAGGAATAGGATTGCAATCCTATTCCTAGTAGGAATCACCAAAGAAGGAAGAGAGGTAAAGGAAAAAGGAGAGGTGGCGCCCCCCCCAATCCTAGTCCAACTAGGAACCCTAGGTGGGGCGCCGGCCAGCCCTATGGGCTGCCTCTCTTTTTCCCTTAAGGCCCACTATGGACCATCCCCCCTCGTAGGGGGTTCCGGTAACCCCTTCCGGCAATCCCGTTAAATCCGAAACTTTTCCGGAACACTTCCGGTGTCCGAATATAGTCGTCCAATATATCAATCTTTATGTCTCGGACATTCCGAGACTCCTCGTCATGTCCGTGATCTCATCCAGGACTCCGAACTACCTTCGGTACATCAATACTCATAAACTCATAATACCGATCGTCATCAAACGTTAAGCGTGCGGACCCTACGGGTTCGAGAACTATGTAGACATGACCGAGACTCATCTCCGGTCAATAACCAATAGTGGAACCTGGATGTTCATATTGGCTCCTACATATTCTACGAAGATCTTTTATCGGTCAGAACCGCATAACAACATACGTTGTTCCTTTTGTCATCGGTATGTTACTTGCCCGAGATTCGATCGTCGGTATCTCTATACCTAGTTCAATCTCGTTACCGGCAAGTCTCTTTACTCGTTCCGTAACACATCATCTTGTGACTAACTCATTAGTCTTTTGCTTGCAAGGCTTATTGTGATGTGTGTTACCGAGAGGGCCCAGAGATACCTCTCCGACACTCGGAGTGACAAATCCTAATCTTGATCTATGCCAACACCACAAATACTTTCGGAGACACCTGTAGAGCATCTTTATGATCACCCAGTTACGTTGTGACGTTTGATAGCACACAAGGTGTTCCTACGGTATTCGGGAGTTGCATAATCTCATAGTCATAGGAACATGTATAAGTCATGAAGAAAGCAATAGCAGTAAAACTAAACGATCATAGTGCTATGCTAACGGATGGGTCTTGTCCATCACATCATTCTCCTAATGATGTGATCCCGTCGATCAAATGACAACTCATGTCTATGGCTAGGAAACATAACCATCTTTGATCAATGAGCTAGTCTAGTAGAGGCATACTAGGGACATACTGTTTTGTCTATGTATTCACACATGTACTAAGTTTCCGGTTAATACAATTCTAGCATGAATAAAAGACATTTATCATGATATAAGGAAATACAAATAACATCTTTATTATTGCCTCTAGGGCATATTTCCTTCAGTATCCCACTTGAACTAGAGTCAATAATCTAGATTACAAAGTGATGATCCTCACACCCATGGAGTCTTGGTGCTGATCATGTTTTGCCCGTGGAAGAGGCTTAGTCAACGGGTCTGCAACATTCAGATCCGTATGTATTTTGCAAATCTCTATGTCTCCCTCCTTGACTAGATCGCGGATGGAATTGAAGCGTCTTTTGATGTGCTTTGTTCTCTTGTGAAACCTGGATTCCTTTGCCAAGGCTATGGCTCCAGTGTTGTCACAAAAGATTTTCATTGGACCCCATGCACTAGGTATTACACCTAGATCGGATATGAACTCCTTCATTTGCTGCTTCCGAAGCAGCTATGTATTCCGCTTCACACGTAGATCCCGCCACGACGCTCTGCTTGGAACTGCACCAACTGACAGCTCCACCGTTCAATAAAAATACATATCCGGTTTGTGACTTTGAGTCATCCGGATCAGTGTCAAAGCTAGAATCGACGTAACCGTTTACGACGAGCTCTTTGTCACCTCCATACACGAGAAACATATCCTTTGTTCTTTTCAGATACTTTAGGATGTTTTTGACCGCTGTCTAGTGATCCACTCCTGGATTACTTTGGTACCTCCCTGCTAGACTTATAGCAAGGCACACATCAGGTCTGGTACACAGCATTGCATACATGATAGATCCTATGGCTGAGGCATAGGGAATGACTTTCATTTTCTCTCTATCTTCTGCAGTGGTCGGGCATTGAGTCTTACTCAACTTCACACCTTGTAATACAGGCAAGAACCCTTTCTTTGACTGATCCATTTTGAACCTTTTCAAAATCTTATCAAGGTATGTGCTTTGTGAAAGTCCAATTGAGCGTCTTGATCTATCTCTATAGATCTTGATGCCTAATATATAAGCAGCTTCACCGAGGTCTTTCATTGAAAAACTTTTATTCAAGTATCCTTTTATGCTATCCAGAAATTCTATATCATTTCCAATCAACAATATGTCATCTACATATAATATTAGAAATGCTACAGAGCTCCCACTCACTTTCTTGTAAATACAGGCTTCTCCAAAAGTCTGTATAAAACCATATGCTTTGATCACCTCATCAAAGCATATATTCCAACTCCGAGATGCTTGCACCAGTCCATAGATGGATCGCTGGAGCTTGCATACTTTGTTAGCACCTTTTGGATCGACAAAACCTTCTGGTTGCATCATATACAACTCTTCTTTGAGATATCCATTTAGGAATGCAGTTTTGACATCCATTTGCCAGATTTCATAATCATAAAATGCGGCAATTGCTAACATGAGGCCTGGTCGCTCGGCATCGGCGTTGAGCACGCTGAGGGAGACGGTCTGGACGTGAGGCGAGAGACAAAGGCCCTGTTTTTTTGGGCTTGGGCTTAAGCTTTTGCTGCTTCTAACCCCCTAAAAGCTGAAGCCTAGCAAAACAGCTATTTCCTACGACCAGGCTTCCGAGAAGCACATCTCCAAATTGCACTACTGATGGGCCTCGAACCCCTCGTTGGTTACCCCAAGTGGAAGGTGTAAGATGCAGTGTTGTGGAAGTGTTTTCCCTTAGCAAAGATGCCAAGGATCGAATCCCCAGAGACTCCTAGGTTCAACAAGTAGGTGTCAACTGCTACGGCGCCAGATAGCAATCAACGTGGACCTGCACACAGATACAAATAACTTTGCTCCCAACGAGTACAGAGAGGTTGTCAATCCCTCCGACCTTGTAGTTTACAAAGGATTAAAAGCAATGATAGTAGTGATAGATACTGTTTTGCAATAGTAAGTAAATAGCGAAAAGTAAAATAGCGGATGTGATCAATGATGGTAATATGGACCGGAGTCTCATGATGTTCACTAGTGATGTCTCTCTCCCAAAAGACGATAAAACAGCTATGTGAGGTAAAAAAATTACAGCTGGGCAATTGACAGGACCACAAACGCAAACCAATGCTGACTACATTGCAAGAAAGGTTGAGGTTCAAAGCATGGGCGGTACGCCAAAGTAAGTAGACCGAAATCCATCAATATCTACTACTAATCATCCACCTTGAGATATCTATCCAGAACATCTCGCTGGTATTAAGTTGCGAGTCCCACCCATAGTGTAAACTCAATGCAACAGACAACTGCGTTAAAAGAACTTTGCGTAAAGTAAACAATCCTTGCACCCGCGGGCACAAGCACTGTTGTTTTCCCCCTTGTGGCAACAGCACATCCCCTAGACTCATGTTTCTGTCACTCAAGCTAGTCATCGAGGGGCATGAACCCACAATCAAGCATAACGTTCACTCTTGGAGTCACTACCCACTACTCGGCCAAAGCAGTAAATAACAACGGAGAACATGCAAGAATTACTTATGAACATAAATATAAAAGAGGTGAATCAAATATATTACTCAAGATCAATCTGAACATAATCTCATAGTCCATCGGATCCCAGCAAACTCAACATAGCAACAGCACAAGGATTACATAGGTGCCTCGATCATGTAGGGCAGCTCACGAGGACTAATTAGTGAAGCACAAGAACGGGAGGAGAACATCACATAGCTACTGGTCATGGACTCATGGTCCAAGGGAGACTACTCACGAGTCATCCGGGAGGTGTCCATGGTGGTGGAGAAGCTCCCGGTGGTGATCCTCCCCTCCGGCAGGGTGCCGGGAAGAGTTCTCCTGGTGCTCCCGATCTTGGAAGCGGCGGTGGCGGCGGAACAGAGATGGGATCGCGAAAAGAGTTCCTCCTCTGAGTGTTTCGGAGGACCCTCTAAATATATGCCAAAGGGGGGCACCAGGCGGGGCTCGGGGGGCCCAGGCGCCCCCCCGGCGTGGCCCGGGAAGGGGCGCCGCTAGGGCGCC
>LR738709.1:641596242-641618061 GCA_902687465.1 Secale cereale | reverse complement strand
AACGCTGATTTTTTATATAATTTTTCTGGATTTTTCCTGGCAGTTCTCGTAACGTGAAAACCTGAAATACAAAAACAGCCGAAAACAGGAACTGGCACTGGGGTGCACTGGATTAGTAAGTTAGTCCAAATATGATCAAAAGTGTATGGAAGTGTATGAATATCATAGCAATATCACCCAAAAGTGGCATGGAGCAAGCAGAAATTATAGATATGTTTTGGACGTATCAACTACGAGGTAAAAGCACGTCCAGAGTAGCTTCCCGCAGCTCTGTTGTCTTCTCGTCCCTCCCGCAAAAGCTCGCCCCTCCACTTCACCAAAATTACATCAGAAATGCCACCAACACTTATACCTCGTGCCCCTTCAGTTTTTTCCATCTCGCACGCCCCCTCACCCCATTCTCCCCCCAAGCTCAGGAGAGGGAGAACAGACGAGGCGCCACTAGGGTTTGGGGCCGTCGCCGCCGCCATCTCCGGCCACCCCAGCGGCCGGAGCTAATCCCCCAGCTAGCCAGACCTCCCCTCCCTTCCTCCACATCTATGGGCACGCCACTGGCCGGATCCGGCGTTGTCCCCACGTGACTGCTGCTTCATCGCCTCCGCCGGCCAGATCCGGCGTTGCCTCCCCCGTGACTTCTGCTCCGTCGCCTCCACCGGCCAGATCCGGCGTTGCCTCCCCCACGACTGTGATACGTCTCCAACGTATCTATAATTTTTTATTGTTCCATGCTATTATATTATCCTTCTAGGATGTTTTATGGGCTTTTATATACACTTTTATATGATTTTGGGGACTAACCTATTAACCTAGAGCCCAGTGCCAGTTTCTGTTTTTCCTTGTTTTTGAGTTTTATAGAAAAGGAATATCAAACGGAGTCCAATTGACGTGCCAATTTTTGGTGATTTTTTCTGGACCAAAAGAAGCCCCCGAAGCAAAAGAGTTGGGCCAAGAGAGCCACGGGCTTCCCACGAGGGTGGGGGCGCGCCCACTCCAGGAGGGCGTGGGCCCCTATCTTGTGGACAGCCCGGAGACCCCCTTGACTTGTGCCCTACGCCAAAAAATCCTATAAATACGGAAACCTCCGAAAATTAACCTGGATCGGGAGTTCCGCCGCCGAAAGCCTCTGGTGCCACCAAAAACCAATCTAGACCCTATTCCGGCACCCTGCCGGAGGGGGAATCCCTCTTCGGTGGCCATCTTCATCATCCCGGCGCTCTCCATGACGAGGAAGGAGTAGTCCACCCTCGGGGCTGAGGGTATGTATCAGTAGCTATGTGTTTGATCTCTCTCTTTCTCTCTCATGTTCTTGAGATGGCATGATCTTGATGTATCTCGAGCTTTGCTATTCTAGTTGGATCTTATGATGCTTCTCCCCCTCTACTCTCTTGTAATGAATTGAGTTTTCCCGTTGAGGTTATCTTATCGGATTGAGTCTTTAAGGATTTGAGAACACTTGATGTATGTCTTGCACGTGTTTATCTGTGGTGACAATGGGATATCATGTGAAATATTGATGTATGTTTTGGTGATCAACTTGCGGGTTCCGTGACCTTGGGAATCTATGCATAGGGGTTGGCACACGTTTTCGTCTTGACTTTCCGGTAGAAACTTTGGGGCACTCTTTGAAGTACTTTGTGTTTGTTGAATGGATGTTTCTGAGATTGTGTGATGCATATCGTATAATCATGCCCACGGATACTTGAGGTGACAATGGAGTATCTAGGTGACATTAGGGTTTTGGTTGATTTGTGTCTTAAGGTGTTATTCTAGTACGAACTCTATGATAGATTGAACGTTACTACGGACTCTTGAATAGATCGATCAGAAAGAATAACTTTGAGGTGGTGTCGTACCCTACCATAATCTCTTCGTTTGTTCTCCGCTATTAGTGACTTTGGAGTGACTCTTTGTTGCATGTTGAGGGCTAGTAATATGATCCAATTATGTTATCCTTGTTGAGAGAACTTGCACTAGTGAAAGTATGAACCCTAGGCCTTGTTTCCTATCATTGCAACACCGTTTATGCTCACGTTTACCACTTGCTACCTTGATGTTTTATATTTTCCTATTACAAAAACCAATATCTACCATCCATATTGCACTTTTATCACCATCTCTTCGCCGAACTAGTGCACCTATACAATTTACCATTGTATTGGGTGTGTTGGGGACACAAGAGACTCTTTGTTATTTGGTTGCAGGGTTGTTTGAGAGAGACCATCTTCATTCTACGCCTCCCACGGATTGATAAACCTTAGGTCATCCACTTGAGGGAAATTTGCTACTGTCCTACAAACCTCTGCACTTGGAGGCCCAACAACGTCTACCAAAAGAAGGTTGCGTAGTATACATAAAGCTCTTTTCTCGCGCCGTTGCCGGGGAGGTGAGTGCTTCAAGGTATATCTTTAGATCTTGCAATCGGATCTTTTAGTTTCTTGTTTTATCACTAGTCTAGTTTATAAAAGAAAACTACAAAAATGGAATTAAGGTTACCTCATATGCTTCATCTTTTTAATATCTTTCGTGAAAATGATGGGAAGGAAAATTGTGCTCAAGTACTAGAAGAAGAATTACATAGAATGCTTGGCACTAAAAACGTGAATGATGAGCATGCTTGCAATATTGTTAGTGTTAATCCTTTGAATATCCATGGTACTAATGATGATTGCACTAGTCATGATGAAAATATCTCATATAAGCATGCTGATTTTTGTGGAGTGCATAGAGTTTGCAAGTACATACCAAATAGAGAAGATAGATTTTGCAAGAGGCATAAGTATTTAGAAACTAAATGGTTGCTACAGATGCTAGATGATTGTGCTGAAAATTTAAAATATCTTAGCCGTATTTGTGAACTTTGCAATGAACGTGGTCATTTCATTACCCAATGCGAATTGTTTCATGATCGAATCATGTCCAAAAATTGTGATGACTTGATTTCCCTTGCACATCATAATGAACTTATCTTGCTTTTGTGTTATGAAGAAATCAAATGTAAAACTAAGCATCTTCCAGGATTTGCCCTTGATAAACTTCTTGATTTTGATATAGAGGAAATTTATATGTATTGTGTGGTGAATTGCATTGAAAATCCTTATATTGCCAATTACCTTAAGTCAAGAAAACAAATAGGAGATGAAGAGAATACTAATGAAAGGGAAGAGATTTCCCAATATCCTCCTATTATTTCTTATGATGAATCAGGTAACGAGGAGGAGCCTCCTATTCTACCAATCTCAGTAATAAGGAGCTCCAAAAAGAAGATTAAACCCACACATAATGAGAAGAAGAAAAAGAAAAGACGGAGAAGCAAAGACAAAAAGGTATCCCTTCCAAATGATTTTGCTTCCATTACTCATTGTGATGATAGTTGCTACACTATCGGTGCTATCCATACTATTAATGATGAGAGTGATTATGCCTATGATATGAAAAGGCCCAAGCTTGGGGATGCTATGTTTGATGAGAATGATATATTTGAGAATTTATTTGCTGCAATTAATGTTTGTCCCAAGCTTGGGGAGGCTACGTTTGATGAAGATGATATTTTTAGCCTCCCAAGTTTTGATGAGCAAAGCTATTATGATGAAAGCATGCCTCCTATTTATGATGATTATTGTCATGACACTTATGCTATAAAAAGTAGTGATGATTATATTTATCAAACTTGTCATGATTATGATTACCTTTTTTCTGAACATTACTCTTTTAATGTGGAAACAATCTATAGTATCCAAGTCTCTTATGATACTCCCACTATTCCGAATGAGAAGAATTTTGCTTATGTGGAGAGTAATAAAATTTATATGCTTGGGGATCATGACAAGAATGCGTTATGTGCTGGTTATATTGTTGAATTCATTCATGATGCTACTGACAATTATTATGAGAGAGGATCATATGCTTGTAGGAATTGCAATAATATCAAGTTTCCTCTCTATGTGCTTAAAGTTTTGAAGCTATGCTTGTTTTGCTTTCCTATGCTAGTTGATTATTGTTCCCATAAGTTGTTTGCTTACAAAATCCCTATGCATAGGAAGTAGGTTAGACTTAAATATGCTAGTCATATTCTTCGTGATGCTCCCTTTATGTTTCAATTCTTATCTTTTATGCGAGCATCATTGAAATCATTGTGCCTAGCTAGGGGCGTTAAACGATAGCGCTTGTTGGGAGGCAACCCAACTTTATTTTAGTTTCTTTGTTTTTGCTTCTGTATAAGAATAAATATTGCATCTAGCTTCTTTTTAGATGTGGTTTTATGTTTTAATTAGTGTTTGTGCCAAGTAGAACCTTTGGGATGACTTGTGTGAAGTTTATATGATCTTGCTGTGAAAAACAGAATCGTTAGCGCTCGCTAGAATGGTCACCAGGTTTTACTGGAGCATGCTATTTAGTTGATTCTTTTTGCAGACGATTAATAGACAAATTCCTCACGTTTACCAATTTAGTTTAATTTTTTTGGAGTTACAGAAGTATGCGAAAACTGCAGATTACTACAGACTGTTCTGTTTTTGACAGATTCTGTTTTTCGTGTGTTGTTTGCTTATTTCAATGCATCTATGAGTAGTATTGGGAAGTATGAATCATAGAGAAGTTGGAATACAGTAGGTTTAACACCAATATAAACAAAGAATGAGTTCATTACAGTACCTTTGAGTGGTGGTTTGTTTTCTTATACTAACGGAGCTCACGAGATTTTTGTCTAAGTTTTGTGTTGTGAAGTTTTCAAGTTTTGAGTATTGCTTTGATGGACTATGGAACAAAGAGTGGAAAGAGCCTAAGCTTGGGATGCCCAAGGCACCCCAAGGTAAAATTCAAGGACAACCAAAATCCTAAGCTTGGGGATGCCCCGGGAAGGCATCTCCTCTTTCGTCTTCATCTATCGGTAACTATACACGGAGCTATATTTTTATTCACCACATGATATGTGTTTTGCTTGGAGCATCATTTTATTTTCTTTTGTTTTGCTTGCTGTTTGAATAAAACCCGAAGATCTAAAATTCTTAAATGTTAGAGATTCTTCACATAGTTACATAATTATTCAACTACTCATTGATCTTCACTTATATCTCTCGGAGTAGTTTGTTATTTGCTCTAGTGCTTCACTTATATCTTTTAGAGCACGGCGGTGGTTTTATTTTGAAGAAATAGATGAACTCTCATGCTTCACTTATATCCTTTTGAGAGTCTATTAAAACAGCATGGTAATGTGCTTTGGCTATAAAACTAGCCTGCACATGATAGATATCCAAGATCAATGTAGTAAAAAGAACTTTCACACTAAGTGCATTGAATATGATGAGAAGTTGGATGCTTGATAATTGTTTTGAGATATGAGGATAGTGATATTAGAGTCATGCCAGTGGATTTATTATGAAATTTAGAAATACTTGTGTTAAGGTTAGTGATTCCCGTAGCATGCACGTATGGTGAACCGCTATGCGACGAAGTTAGAGCATAAGGTATTTGTAAAGTGTCATCCTTTTTGTGGAGGTTGGGGGCGCGCGATGGTTAACTCCTACCAACCTCCCACCTAGGAGCATGCGTTGATTGCTTTGTTTTGATGACTCATAAATTTTTGCAATAAGTATATGAGTTCTTATGACTAATGTTGAGTCCATGGATTATACGCACTCTCATCCTTCCACCATTGCTAGCCTCTCTTGTACCACGCAACTTTCGCTGGTGCCATACACCCACTATATATCCTTCCTCAAAACAGCCACCATACCTACCTATTATGGCATTTCCATAGCCATTCCGAGATATATTGCCATGCAACTTTCCACCGTTCCGTTCATATGACACGCATCATATTGTCATCTTGCCATGCATGATCATGTAGTTGACATCGTATTTGTGGCAAAGCCACCATGCATAATTTTTCATACATGTCACTCTTTATTCATTGCACATCCCGGTACATCACTGGAGGCATTCATCTAGAGTCATACTTTGTTCTAGTATCGAGTTGTAAATCAATGAAAGTGTGATGATCTTCATTATTAGAGCATTGTCCCATGTGAGGAAAGGCTAAATAAAGAAAGCCCCTCCAAAAAAAAAGGAGAAGAAAGGCCAAAGAAAAAAGAAAGGCCCAAAAAAAGGGACAATTGCTACTATCTTTTTCCACACTTGTGCTTCAAAGTAGCACCATGTTCTTCATGATAGAGAGTCTCATGTTTAGTCACTTTCATATACTAGTGGGAATTTTCATTATAGAACTTGGCTTGTATATTCCAACGATGGGCTTCCTCAAATGCCCTAGGTCTTCGTGAGCAAGCAAGTTGGATGCACACCCACTTAGTTTCTTTTGTTGAGCTTTCGTACATTTTTAGCTCTAGTGCATCTGTTGCATGGCAATCCCTACTCACTCACATTGATATCTATTGATGGGCATCTCCATAGCCCGTTGATACGCCTAGTTGATGTGAGAATATCTCCCTCCTTTTTGTCTTCTCCACAACCACCCCTCTATTCCACATAGTGCTATGTCCATGGCTCAGGCTCATGTATTGCGTGAAAGTTGAAAGGTTTGAAAGAATAGAGTATGAAAACAAGTACTTGGCTGAAACCGGGGTTGTGCATGATATGAATATTTTGTGTGATAACGAGGGAGCATAGCCAAACTATATTATTTTGTAGGGATAACTTTCTTTAGCCATAGTATTTTGAGAAGACATGATTGCTTTGTTAGTATGCTTGAAGTATTATTATTTCTTATGTCAATATAGACTTTTATCTTGAATCTTTCAGATCTGAACATTCATGCCACAATTAAGAGAATTACATTGAAAACTATGTTGGTTAGCATTCTACATCAAAAATTCTGTTTTTATCATTTACCTACTCGAGGACGAGCAGGAATTAAGCTTGGGGATGCTTGATACGTCTCCAACGTATCTACAATTTTTGCTTGTTCCATGCTATTATATTATCCTTCTAGGATGTTTTATGGGCTTTTATATACACTTTTATATGATTTTTGGGACTAACCTATTAACCTAGAGCCCAGTGCCAGTTTCTATTTTTTTCCTTGTTTTTGAGTTTTACAGAAAAGGAATATCATACGGAGTCCAATTGACGTGCCAATTTTTGGTGATTTTTTCTGGACCAAAAGAAGCCCCCGAAGTAAAAGAGTTGGGCCAGGAGAGCCACGGGCTGCCCACGAGGGTGGGGGGCGCGCCACTCCAGGAGGGCGTGGGCCCCTATCTTGTGGACAGCCCGGAGACCCCCCTGACTTGTGCCCTACGCCAAAAAATCCTATAAATACGGAAACCTCCGAAAATTAACCTAGATCGGGAGTTCCGCCGCCGAAAGCCTATGGTGCCACCAAAAACCAATCCAGACCCTGTTCCGGCACCCTGCCGGAGGGGGAATCCCTCTCTGGCGGCCATCTTCATCATCCTGGCGCTCTCCATGATGAGGAGGGAGTAGTCCACCCTCGGGGCTGAGGGTATGTATCGGTAGCTATGTGTTTGATCTCTCTCTCTCGTGTTCTTGAGATGGCATGATCTTGATGTATCGCGAGCTTTGCTATTCTAGTTGGATCTTGTGATGATTCTCCCCCTCTACTCTCTTGTAATGAATTGAGTTTTCCCTTTGAGGTTATCTTATCGGATTGAGTCTTTAAGGATTTGAGAACACTTGATGTATGTCTTGCACGTGTTTATCTGTGGTGACAATGGGATATCATGTGAAATACTTGATGTATGCTTTGGTGATCAACTTGCGGGTTCCGTGACCTTGGGAATCTATGCATAGGGGTTGGCACACATTTTCGTCTTGACTTTCCGGTAGAAACTTTGGGGCACTCTTTGAAGTACTTTGTGTTGGTTGAATAGATGTTTCTGAGATTGTGTGATGCATATCGTATAATCATGCCCATGGATACTTGAGGTGACAATGGAGTATCTAGGTGACATTAGGGTTTTGGTTGATTTGTGTCTTAAGGTGTTATTCTAGTACGAACTCTATGATAGATTGAACGTTACTACGGACTCTTGAATAGATCGATCAGAAAGAATAACTTTGAGGTGATTTCGTACCCTACCATAATCTCTTCGTTTGTTCTCTGCTATTAGTGACTTTGGAGTGACTCTTTGTTGCATGTTGAGGGCTAGTAATATGATCCAATTATATTATCCTTGTTGAGAGAACTTTCACTAGTTAAAGTATGAACCCTAGGCCTTGTTTCCTATCAATGCAACACCATTTATGCTCATGTTTACCACTTGCTACCTTGCTGTTTTTATATTTTCCTATTACAAAAACCAATATCTACCATCCATATTGCACTCATATCACCATCTCTTCGCCGAACTAGTGCACCTATACAATTTACCATTGTATTGGGTGTGTTGGGGACACAAGAGACTCTTTGTTATTTGGTTGCAGGGTTGTTTGAGAGAGACCATCTTCATCCTATGCCTCCCACGGATTGATAAACCTTAGGTCATCCACTTGAGGGAAATTTGCTACTGTCCTACAAACCTCTGCACTTGGAGGCCCAACAACGTCTACAAGAAGAAGGTTGCGTAGTAGACATCAGACTGCTGCTTCAGTGACACCGCCGGCCAGATCCGACACTGCCTCTCCCACCACTGCTGCCTTGACCACGTCGCCGGGCGGATTCAACCTCAACCTTCCGGATGACAGCGCCTCCCTCTGGCCATGGTCAACCACAACACTTCCGAGGCTCCTCGCCGACGAACAGTGCTATGAACAAATTTGACAAATTGTTGTGTATGTGTGATGTTGATGAACAAACTGACAACATCGGAATTTGACAATTTGGTCATTAGAGCGAATGTATGTATGTCTTTACATATTTAATGGAAAATTTAAGTGATGGATTCTTGATACGTCTCCAACGTATCTATAATTTTTTATTGTTCCATGCTATTATTTATGATGTTTTGGATGTTTAATGGGCTTTGTTATACACTTTCATATTATTTTTGGGACTAACCTACTAACCCAAAGGCCCAGTCCATATTGCTATTTTTTGCCTGTTTTAGGGTTTTACACAAAAGGAATATCAAATGGAGTCCAAACGGAATGAAACCTTCGGGAGAGATATTTTTGGAGCAAAATACGCACGGGAGACTTGAGAACCACGGAGTAGGGCTGACGTGGCGTCCACGAGGGTGGGGGGCGCCCTCCCCCCTATAGGGCATGCCCCCTGCCTCGTGGGCACCCCGGCTGGCCCCCGGTGCCCTCCTTCCTCCTATATATACCTACGCACCCCGAAACTATCAGAACAACAGAGAAAACCCTAGTTCCACCGCCGCAACCTTCTGTTCCCGTGAGATCCCATCTTGGAGCCTATTCCGGAGCTCCGCCAGAGGGGGATCTACCACGGAGTTCTTATACATCATCATCATCGCCTCACCATGAGTTGTGAGTAGTTTACCACAGACCTTCGGGTCCATAGCTAGTATCTAGATGGCTTCCTCTCTCTCTTTGGATATCAATACCAAGTTCTCCTCGGTCTTCGAGGAGATCTATTTGATGTAATCTCTTTTTGCGGTGTGCTTGTCGAGATTCAATGAATTGTGGGTTTATGATCAAGATTATCTATGAGAAATATTTGGTTCTTTTCTGAACTCTTTATGTATGATTATAATATCCTTGCAAGTCTCTTCGAATTATTGGTTTGGTTTGGCCTACTAGATATGTAGTTCTTGCAATGGGAGAAGTGCTTGGCTTTGGGTTCAATCTTGCGGTGTCCTTTCCCAGTGATAGTAGGGGCAGCAAGGCACGTATTGTATTGTTGCCATCGAGGATAAAAAGATGGGGTTTATATCACTATGTTTGATTTTATCCCTCTACATCATGTCATCTTACTTAAGGCGTTACTCCGTTCTTATGAACTTAATACTCTAGATGCATTCTGGATGGTCGATGTGTGGAGTAATAGTAGTAGATGCAGAATCGTTTCGGTCTACTTGTCTCGCACGTGATGCCTATATATAATGATCATGCCTAGATAGTCTCATAATTATTCGCTTTTCTATTAATTGCTCGACAGTAATTTGTTTACCCGTCGTAGAATATCGCTATCATGAGAGAAGCCACTAGAGAACACTATGGCCCCCGGGTCTATTCTCAACATATCAATCTACAATCTACTTTACTTTTCCGCTTTTACTTTATGTTCTTATATCCAAAAATACCAAAAATATCAAACTATCATCTCTATCAGATCTCACTTTTGTAAGTGACCGTAAAGGGATTGACAACCCCTTATCGCGTTGGCTGCGAAGTTCTTATTTGTTTGTGCAGGTGCGAGGGACTCGCGCGTAGTCTCCTACTGGATTGATACCTTGGTTCTCAAAAAATGAGGGAAATACTTACACTACTGTGCTGCATCACCCTTTCCTCTTCGAGGGAATACAACGCAAGCTCGAGAAGTAGCAAGAAGAATTTCTGGCGCCGTTGCCGGGGAGGCTTACGCAAAAGTCATATACCAAGTACCTATCACAAACCCTAATCGTTCGCATTACATTTGTTGCCTCTTGTTTTCCTCTTCCCCACTTCATCCTTGCCGTTTTATTCGCCCTTCTTTTGTCGTGTGTTTATCGTTCGCTTGCTTCTTGTTTGCTTGTGTCTCCATGTGCCTTCTATGGGCTTGCATCTTTGCTTGCTAAAAATCTATTGCTATGGATCACCTTAAAGTATTCTACCTAGATCATCTTCGATCCTTATGCTCTCGTGCTGAAACCCTAACTAGCCTAGTTGATGGGAAATCTTTAGATGAGCATGCTCATTTTGTGCGTCACCGTTTGTCTGAAAAAGGGAGACTCTTATGGGATCAAATAAACAGATTGATGTGTTATGCTTGGAACCTTTGTGAAATTTGTGATTTTACTTGTTGCTCTAAGAACCCTAAAAAACACCTCCCCTACCTATGTGAGTTTAATGATAATGAAATATTATCTTCTTATGCAAAGGGTGTTTATAGTTACTATAATATCAAACAAATTGAAGAATTCGTTGCTTTTAAGGGTGCTTATGAAGTTGCTTCTTTGATTGAAAAGTATGATATTACTCTCTATGAATCTGAAAATTTTGACATACTTAAATATTGCTATGAAAACTATGCTCATAATGTCACTGTCAAAGAATTTATTGAAAGAATGACCGCTGCTTTGAAGGAAAATAATGATATGCATGAATCTATAGATAATTATGATTCCGATGATTTGATTGAAATATCCCTTGATGAACATGATGCTTGCTATTCTTGTGGCCATGATGCCAATATTTATGAAGATGAATTTGCTATAGTTCCCTATGTTAAACATGAGATCGTTGCTATTGCACCCACACTTGATAGTTCCTTCAATGAAAAGCATGATTGCAATGATGTTATTATAAATTCTATTGATGTCAATTGTGTTAAGGATATGCAAATCCCTAAGCTTGGGGATGCTAGTATTGCTATGTCCACTACTTCTTGAAATGGTCGTGATTGGGGTGATTCTTCTTATGATCTTGAAAATTTATTTAATCCCCATGATGAATATAAGATTGATAATAGTGTTTGCAATAGTATTGAAAGTGGATTTGGAGAGGTCATGACTTTAGTCAGTGTTGATCCCACTATTTTGCAAGAGAGTCAACTTCGTATGCATGTGGATTTTGTTGAGAATATGTTTTGTGATAGCTATATTGTTGAATTTGCTTATGATCCTACATGGAATTATTATGAGAGAGGAAAATATAGTGGTAGAAATTTTCATGTTACTAAATTACCTCTTGTTATGTTGAGATTGCTATTGTTCTTGTCTTCTTCCTTGCATATGCTAGTTTTTGCTTGCCTCAACAATTTGTTTTCTTATAAGATGCCTATGCATAGGAAGTATGTTAGAGTTAGATGTGTTTGTCACATGTTTTATGATGCTCTCTTTGTGCTTCAATTCTTATCTTTCTTGTGAGCATCATTGAATTATCGTGCCTAGCTAGGGGCGTAAAACGACAGCGCTTGTTGGTAGGCAACCCAATTTTATTTTATTTTGTTTTTGCTTCTGTTTAGGAATAAATATTGCATCTAGCTTCTGTTTAGATGTGGTTTTGTGTTTTAATTAGTGTTTGTGCCAAGTAGAACCTTTGGGAAGACTTGTGTGAAGTTTATATGATCGTGCTGTGAAAAATAGAATCGTTAGCGCTCGCTAGAATGGTCACCAGATTTTACTGGAGCATGCTATTTAGTTTATTCTTTTTGCAGATGATTAATAGACAAATTCCTCACGTTTACAAATTTATTTCTATTTTCTGGAGTTACAGAAGTATGTGAAAACTGCAGATTACTATAGACTGTTCTGTTTTTGACAGATTCTGTTTTTCGTGTGTTATTTGCTTATTTCAATGCATCTATGAGTAGTATTGGGAAGTATGAATCATAGAGAAGTTGGAATACAGTAGGTTTTAACACCAATAAAAACAAATAATGAGTTCATTGCAGTACCTTTGAGTAGTGGTTTGTTTTCTTATACTAACGGAGCTCACGAGATTTTTGTCTAAGTTTTGTGTTGTGAAGTTTTCAAGATTTGAGTATTGCTTTGATGGACTATGGAACAAAGAGTGGCAAGATCCTAAGCTTGGGGATTCCCAAGGCACCCCAAGGTAAAATTCAAGGACAACCAAAAGCCTAAGCTTGGGGATGCCCCGGGAAGGCATCCCCTCTTTCGTCTTCATCCATCGGTAACTATACTCGGAGCTATATTTTTATTCACCACATGATATGTGTTTTACTTGGAGCGTCGTGTATAATTTGAGTCTTTGCTTGTTAGTTTGCCACAATTATCCTTGCTGGACACACCTATTTGAGAGATTTAAATATGGCCTAGGAATTGATAGAACACTCTATGTGCTTCACTTATATCTTTTGAGTTGAATAGTTTTTGCTCTAGTGCTTCACTTATATCTTTTAGAGCACGGTGGTGATTATATTTTGTAGAAATTGTTGATCTCTCATGCTTCACTTATATCCATTTGAGAGTCTATTAAAACAGCATGGTAATGTGCTTTGGCTATTAAACTAGCCATCACATGATAGACATCCAATATCAATGTAGTAAAAACTTTCACACTAAGTGCATAGAATATGATGAGAAGTTGGATGCTTGATGATTGTTTTGAGATATGAGGATAGTGATATTAGAGTCATGCTAGTGGAGTTACTATGAAATTTAGAAATGCTTGTGTTAAGGTTAGTGATTCCCGTAGCATGCACATATGGTGAACCGCTATGTGACGAAGTTAGAGCATGAGGTATTTGTAAAGTGTCAACCTTTGTGTGGAGGTCGGGGGCGCGCGATGGTTAACTCCTACCAACCTCCCCCCTAGGAGCATGCGTTGATTGCTTTGTTTTGATGACTCGTAAATTTTTGCAATAAGTATATGAGTTCTTATGACTAATGTTAAATCCATGGATTATACGCACTCTCACCCTTCCACCATTGCTAGCCTCTCTTGTACCGTGCAACTTTCGCCGGTACCATACACCCACTATATATCCTTCCTTAAAACAGACACCATATATTTTCCTCAAAACAGCCACCATATCTACCTATCATGGCATTTCCATACCCATTCCGAGATATATTGCCATGCAACTTTCCACCGTTCCATTCATATGACACGCTTCATATTATCATATTGCCATGCATGATCATGTAGTTGACATCGTATTTGTGGCAAAGCCACCATGCATAATTTTTCATACATGTCACTCTTGATTCATTGCATATCCCGGTACACCGCCGGAGGCATTCATATAGAGTCATACTTGTTCTAGTATCGAGTTGTAATTCAATATAAATGTGATGATCATCATTATTAGAGCATTGTCCCATGTGAGGAAAGGCCAATAAAAAAAGAGATGGCCCAAAAAAATAGAGAGGGACTAAACAAAAAAAAAGAGAGAGAAAGCTCCCCCCCCCCCAAAATGAGAGAAAAGAGATAAGGGACAATTGCTACTATCTTTTTCCACACTTGTGCTTCAAAGTAGCACCATGTTCTTCATGATAGAGAGTCTCATATTTAGTCACTTTCATATACTAGTGGGAATTTTCATTATAGAACTTGGCTTGTATATTCCAACGATGGGCTTCCTCAAATGCCCTAGGTCTTCGTGAGCAAGCATGTTGGATGCACACCCACTAGTTTCTTTTGTTGAGCTTTCATACATATTTAGCTCTAGTGCATCCGTTGCATGGCAATCCCTACTCACTCACATTGATATCTATTGATGGGCATCTCCATAGCCCGTTGATATGCCTAGTTGATGTGAGACTATCTCCCTCCTTTTTGTCTTCTCCACAACCACCTCTCTATTCCATATAGTGCTATGTCCATGGCTCACGCTCATGTATTGCGTGAAAGTTGAAAGGTTTGAAAGAATAGAGTATGAAAACAAGTGCTTGGCTGAAATCGGGGTTGTCCATGATATGAATATTTTGTGTGATGAAGAGGGAGCATAGCCAGACTATATGATTTTGTAGGGATAACTTTCTTTAGCCATGGTATTTTGAGAAGACATGATTGCTTTGTTAGTATGCTTGAAGTATTATTATTTCTTATGTCAATATAGACTTTTGTCTTGAATCTTGCTGATCTGAACATTCATGCCACAATTAAGAGAATTACATTGAAAAACTATGTTGGTTAGCATTCCACATCAAAAAATCAGTTTTTATCATTTACCTACTCGAGGACGAGCAGGAATTAAGCTTGGGGATGCTTGATACGTCTCCAACGTATCTATAAATTTTTATTGTTCCATACTATTATTTATGATGTTTTGAATGTTTAATGGGCTTTGTTATACACTTTCATATTATTTTTGGGACAAACCTACTAACCCAAAGGCCCAGTCCAGATTGCTGTTTTTTTGCCTATTTTAGGGTTTTACAGAAAAGGAATATGAAACGGAGTCCAAACGGAATGAAACCTTCGGGAGAGATATTTTTGGAGCAAAATACGCACGGGAGACTTGAGAACCACGGAGTAGGGCTGACGTGGCATCCACAAGGTTGGGGGGCGCCCCCCTATAGGGTGCGCCCCCCTGCCTCGTGGGCACCCCGTCTGGCCCCCGGTGCCCTCCTTCCTCCTATATATACATAAGTACCCCGAAACTATCAGAACAACAGAGAAAACCCTAGTTCCACCGCCGCAACCTTCTGTTCCCGTGAGATCCCATCTTGGGGCCTGTTTCGAAGCTCCGCCGGAAGGAGGATCTATCATGGAGTGCTTCTACATCATTATCATCGCCTCACCATGAGTTGTGAGTAGTTTACCACAGACCTTCGGGTCCTTAGCTAGTATCTAGATGGCTTCTTCTCTCTCTTTGGATCTCAATACCAAGTTCTCCTCGGTCTTCGGGGAGATCTATTTGATTTAATCTCTTTTTGCGGTGTGTTTGTCGAGATCCGATGAATTGTGGGTTTATGATCAAGATTATCTATGAGAAATATTTGGTTCTTTTCTGAACTCTTTATGTATGATTATAATATCCTTGCAAGTCTCTTCGAATTATTGGTTTGGTTTGGCCTACTAGATCTGTAGTCCTTGCAATGGGAGAAGTGCTTGGCTTTGGCTTCAATATTGCGGTGTCCTTTCCCAATGACAGTAGGCGCAGCAAGGCACGTATTGTATTGTTGACATCGAGGATAAAAAGATGGGGTTTATATCACTATGTTTGAGTTTATCCCTCTACATCATGTCATCTTGCTTAAGGCGTTACTCCGTTCTTATGAACTTAATACTCTAGATGCATGCTGGATAACGGTCGATGTGTGGAGTAATAGTAGTAGATGCAGAATCGTTTCGGTCTACTTGTCTCGGACGTGATGCCTATATATAATGATCATGCCTAGATAGTCTCATAATTATTCGCTTTTCTATCAATTGCTCGACAGTAATTTGTTTACCCGCCGTAAAATATCGCTATCATGAGAGAAGCCACTAGAGAACACTATGGCCACCGGGTCTATTCTCAACATATCAATCTACAATCTACTTTACTTTTCCGCTTTTACTTTCTGTTCTTATATCCAAAAATACCAAAAATATCAAACTATCATCTCTATCAGATCTCACTTTCGTAAGTGACCGTAAAGGGATTGACAACCCCTTATCGCGTTGGCTGCGAAGTTCTTATTTGTTTGTGCAGGTGCGAGGGACTCGCGCGTAATCTCCTACTGGATTGTTACCATGGTTCTCAAAAACTGAGGGAAATACTTACGCTACTGTGCTGCATCACCCTTTACTCTTCGAGGGAATACAACGCAAGCTCGAGAAGTAGCAATACTCGGCACTACAAAAAATTGGGCTAAATTAGGTGGCCGGCACGATGATTGTGCTAATATATAACTCAAATCAGATAAATCAGTGTTGAAATAATATCTTCAACATTCAGGGTCATTATAGACTTTCATCACCAGCCACAGCCTCACCAGCCGTCCTGAAAAAGTCACCAAACAGGCTTTTTGCTTTTCTCAGCTTTTACCAGCTCTAGCCCGCTTCTCAGCTTCTACCAGCTCCAGCCGCTTCTCATTCAGCCGCAGCCCAAACAAACACGGCCTAAGAATGGATAAGCAGATGAGAGCTAGTGCGGCGGGGGTGAGAATAAAGTTTGGGAGATGGATCTTTTTCCCGAACGATTTCAACTACACACTTGTTAGCAAAACGAAGCTTTTAGATTCAGAATAAATAAATCCCGAACGTTCGGATTTTAAACATGTGATCCCGAGCGTTTTTTTATGTCAACTTTAGTTGCTGCGAGATGGCAACTTTAGTTGTTAACACATGATAACTTTGTTCCAGTTTAGGACTTTGTCAGAAAATTGCTATGTTTTGTCATCATCGTCTTAATTAAAGTTGTCATGAAAAGAGTTCGGATTAGCATGCCTAAATCCCGAACGTTCCGGATTCAATCTTTTAAATTCGTGCTCAAGTGGACCAGAGGGCGTTCGGACGCAGGTCCTACAAATCTAGGACAAATCTGACGTTCGGAAGTTAGTGATTCCGTAAAAGAAATAAAATTTTTGCCTCGTGTCGTCAGTGCTGAGAGGAGAGAGCTGACCGGCCAAGTCTATCGTCATCCCTGATTGCACACGGCAACGACCTGGTGATTATTTAGTCAAGTCCCCTGACGTAGTTTCCCTCAAAAAAAAAAGTCCCCTGACGTAGTTCTAGTAGCGACTAGCGAGCACCGGAAGTTCTCCTCACACTCTCCCCCGCCTCCTTTGCCTCAGGTCGAGGCCATGGCGGCGTCGGCGAAGACGTTCGTGCTCTACCCGTCGCTGGGCGTGGGCCACCTCATCCCCATGGTGGAGCTGGCCAAGCACCTGCTCGGCCGCGGCCACAGCGCCGTCATCGCCGTCGTGGACCCGCCGGACGGCGACGCCGCCTCTGCCGCCGCCGTGGCCCGCCTCGCGGCGGCCAACCCTTCCATCGCCTTCCGCCTCCTCCCGGTCCCGTCCAGCCCGGACCCCGCCGCGCACCCGGTCAGGCGCGCCCTCGACACGCTCCGCCTCGCCAACCCCGCGCTCCGGGGCTTCCTGCGCTCGCTGCCGGCCCCCGCCGACGCGATCCTGCTCGACATGTTCTGCGTCGACGCGCTCGACGTCGCCGCCGAGCTCGCCCTCCCCGCCTACTTCTTCTTCGCCTCCGCCGCCAGCGACCTCGCCGTCTTCCTCAACCTGCCGTACCTCTACCCCGGCCTGCCGTCCTTCAGGGACATGGGCGACGCGCTCGTGCGCTGCCCCGGCATGCCGCCGATCCACGCGGTGGACATGCTGGTCACCGTGCAGGACAAGGAGAGCGACCTCACCAAGGTCCGGCTGTACCAGTTCAAGCGCATCGCGGAGGGGAGGGGCGTGCTGGTCAACAGCTTCGACTGGCTGGAGCCCACGGCCCTGAAAGCGCTCGCCGACGGCGTCTGCGTGCCCGACCGGCCGACGCCGAGGGTCTACTGCATCGGGCCATTGGTGAACGGCGGCGACGCGAGCGCAGGCGGCGAGAAGCGGCACGAGTGCCTCGCGTGGCTCGACGCGCAGCCGGAGAAGAGCGTCGTGTTCCTCTGCTTCGGCAGCAAGGGCACGTTCTCGGCGGCGCAGCTGAAGGAGATCGCTCGCGGGCTAGAGAGCGCCGGGCACCGGTTCCTGTGGTCGGTGAGGAGCCCGCCAGAGGAACAGACGGAGTTCCCCGAGCCGGACCTCGAGCGGCTGCTCCCGGCGGGCTTCTTGGAGAGGACGAGGGGCAGAGGCATGGTGGTGAAGAACTGGGTGCCACAGGCGGAGGTCGTGCGGCATGAGGCGGTCGGCGCCTTCGTGACGCACTGCGGGTGGAACTCGGCGCTGGAGGCGATCATGTCCGGGCTGCCAATGATATGCTGGCCGCTCTACGCCGAGCAGGCTCAGAACAAGGTGTTCATGGTGGAGGAGATGAAGATCGCCGTGCCGTTGGAGGGGTATGAGAAGGGGACGGTGAAGGCGGAGGAGATTGAGGCCAAGCTGAGGCTGGTGATGGAGACGGAGGAAGGGAGGAAGCTCAGGGAGATGCTTGCGGCGGCGAGGAAGATGGCGTTGGACGCGATCGGCGACGGTGGGTCGTCCGAAGTGGCATTTGCCCAGTTTTTGAGTGATTTGGAGAACAGCAGCATAGAGAATGGAGGACGCAACAATTGACAGAGGAACTGTGGAAGGATGGTAGTGACACCTTACACAATTCAGATAATGCAGATTTTCTGATCAGCATAAAAGATGACAGAGAAAAACATGACTCCGTTCATCATAGATGATTATTGTACTGTCTTTGCATTAGAATTTTTCACATGTACACATAATTACAGCTCGAATTACTTCGGATCTTCTAGAGGCATTTAGGGCAACGCGTCTTTGATTACAATAATAACATCATCAATAAGATCGTATCGCTGATTACCAGATTACAATAATAACATCATCAATAAGATCATATTGCTGATTACCAGCAACTCATATGACTCGAATACACTAATTTTCTGTATCTACTGTATCAGGGCTCGTTGCTCGTGTATATTATACCGGTCAAATTCAATAATGATAATGACACCCCGCAAAAAAAAATGAATAGTGATGACATTACATTATCAGAGAGGCACGTGTTACTTTGTCCTTGCTCTAGCTCAGACTCCATTTCGGAGCTGTAACTCCATTTCATGAAATGTGCACTCTGTATCTGAAAAAAAAAATGCGTTCATCGATATTTTTTCCCCTTCTATTCATGCTGATTCATGTCAGCTGCCTCCATAACGCATATGGAGCAGCACCCTTCATATTTTCTGCAAGTAGGACACACCTGTTGTTAGGTCATAGCTCATAGGTTGTTCCCTGATAATCCAAAATTCAAACCACATTTGATTCAAACCAGTTTCATTCCTAATAATTTGGATGGATAATTAGTTGCACTGAGACTTACATTGAACAACTAATAATTAGTTAAACTATAAACTAAGTGGCTAACTAGTCCAAAAAGTGGGCATGCAAATGGCTGACATAAAACCCCTACCGGTCCAGTTGCAATCACCATGGTGGCCGTGTGCAGAACTTTTTTTTTTCGGGAATCATAGGGTTTATTACTCCAAAATTACAGGTTTACAATTCCAAAAAATCTAGTGGTGGGCATACCAAACTGTCTAACAACCTCGTCCACCACTAGTTAAGTCGCGTTGAGCGTCATGCCATTGTAGTCGGATTTACATTGCTTGCAGTTGCAACTCTGGTGTAGAATTTTCTGCATGCTAAGATACACAGAAAAGAAGGCGTAAGCATTGAACTAGCAGCCAAGACAAAAAAAAAGGTAATTTCATATATATATTTGAAGTAAAATAACTAAGAAAAAATAAAAATAAAAGGATGAATGAACTGGGATCGCCGCTTGTAAAATACTCACTCCGTTCCAAAATTCTTGTATTAGATTTGTCTAGATAGGGGAGTATCTAACACTAAAACATGACTAGATACATCTGTATTTAGACAAATGGAAGACAAGAATTTTGGGACGGATGGAGTAACTGAGAAAATGCAAAAATAAAAAAGACAAATGAACTAACTAGCTTTGGACTTAGACAAGAAACTTGAAAAAAAAATCCCCGCAAAAAAAGCAGGAAAAAAACACAAGACGTGACACACGGCCCATAACTAGACAACGCATAAAAAATGAAACGGCCCATAACTAGACAACCCATAAAAAACTGAAATGGCCATAACTAGACAACCCATAAAAAAACTGAAACGGCCAGACGAGAGGGATGCAGAGTATCTTAGCTTGGATGAACAGAAAAAATGCCCAAAAATTATATAAAGAATATGTTTTTTTTTGGGAAACATTGATAGATGTTCTGAATGCGTACAAAGTTTATCAAAGGATGACATTCATGAAAGCCGTGGCAAAAACAAATGATGCACCGAAAATGCTATTGTCATGAGAGTATTTTCAAAAGACATAACAAACATTGATATGTCTGATATATTTTTGTTTCTTTTTTTATTTTACTGTTCATTGCGAGCTCATATGAGCTCGCGACCAGAAAGTGACTAGTCGCTACACCTTTTCACAGATGAGAGTCGCAATACAATCTGAGCTAGTGCTCCAGGCCTTTGAACGAATCGTGACTCATGTTTTGATCGGACGACCAAGGTTGTAATAAGTGAGCCATAATTATTCTCAAATAGCTCATATTTAGCTAAACTGTTTGATAAACATTCACTTTGTAAACACTTATTGATTTTTTTTTTGATAAATTAATAGAAAAGGTAGGCTAGTTGAGACAATTTTTTAGGAAAAAGCGATATAAAAAAACAAAGAGAGAGAAAAAGGGAAATGAGGTTGGACGAAGAAAGAGCGGACGACATAATCTTACTTTCTTTTTTTTAATGGGAGGGAATACTATTAAACCACCGAAAATGTGGTATTATAATAGATCACTAATACGAATGCATTATTTCCCCCCAAAAAAAGATGTATTATTTCGCCACAAAATAAATAAATAAATAAATTATAATTATGTATTATAAATTTGTTACATTGTTTTTCAAAAAAATGTTATATTGGTTTATATAGTAATAAAGTAAAAGACTTTAATCCACATCCATATTTTTTTTCGAGGGTACATCAATGGCGTACCTTAGCTTTACAGAAGAACAGAAGATAGAAGAATATGTACAAGAGATTACACATTGCTAGCTAGGGATCATAAACCGACCATAACTCAGCCTCCACGCCACTCCCTAGCTATACTCGGTTACTCTACGATCGGTTGTCCTCCGAAAGCTCCTGCTTTGGCCCAAGTCCTGAGATCATCAAAGATTAAGCCTACCGTATCCCACTCGTTCTTGATCATGCCCGTGCCGAAGACCCTCGCATTTCTTTGCTTCCATATCGTCCAACAGATTAACATCACGAAGGTGTGAAAGCCTTTCCGAAACTGCTTATCAATATGCTTCCTCGTATCCATCCACCACTGCACCAATCTTGAGTCATTGATTGGGCAAAGGTCAGCCGTCAAACCCATCCTAGTCATACTGCATAACCACACTTGCCGCGAGAACACGCACTGTAGCAAGATGTGGTCCACCGTATCCTCCGCATCCAGATTGGAGCTGCTCCAGTCCAGCGGCGCCAGCGTGCAAACCACGAGCCAGAATCCATCACGAATTTCCCACTTTGGATGCTGTGCCAGGCTATCGTCACCGCTGATGGCTCACATAGACAGACGTGCTGACCCGCTGCTCCTAGTCTTCGTAGCCGACTTCTATTCCACTCATCCTC
>LR738709.1:641553414-641587545 GCA_902687465.1 Secale cereale | reverse complement strand
GTAAGATATAGAAGTTTTTCTAACAACACAAGATAATATGTATTTTAAAATTAGAAAGACGTAGTTTTTTCATTGGTTTGAATGTGGCTCTTACGCCTAAAATACACAGAAACAAAGTCAATAATCTTATATGATGAGCTTTCAATTCTAGCTTGTTCTATAAATTTTATTCGTGCCAGAATAGTTAGTCAATAGTTTGTGTATCGTCTAATTTCATATTTAAGCTATCATGTATACAAACTGGTAGGTAGATTTCTAACCGCCCCTAGAAATAAAAACTAGCACTAATAGTTTGTGCAAATCTAATAATAATAATAATAATAATAATAATAATAATAACAACAACAACAACAACAACAACAACAACCACCACCACAACAACAACAACAACAACAACAACAACAACAACTTGTGATAGCCTAGACACGGGATGCTGATATACCTTAGATCTGGCGTGAGTTGTGTTGTCCTAATGGTGAACTTTGAAACTCCGATAATGGAATCAGTGCATGTCTGCTTTACAATACCTATTTTTTAGAATAAAACCAGAAATTGCTACTCCTAATTAATTCCATCTAAAGCAAAAAAAGTGGTCTCCTCAAAGCGCTCCAGAAACGGATCAGTTGATCAATGTTCCACACTATAAATCAACAAAGGAATCAAGGAGACTCACCACAGGATTATTCTGCCATCATCGCCAGCGCCGATCCGTTTGCACGGATGCCCATCTCAAACTTCCTTAGGAAGCTATGCGAAGTGACTATGTGTGTGGTGCGTTGCGCCAAAACGGTCAATAGAGGATGCTCTCGATCATGGCCTCGTCGGCTTTCAGAACTACTTAGTGTGGTCTTACCAACAAATACATGTGCTTCAACTTGCAAAGTTTCATGATTGTGCCCGAGCTATTCAGTTATCTTGTCAAAAATAGAGGATGGTGCGCGAGGCACTTGCGGGAGGGTCTGGGTACCTAACCAGGGCGGCCGTGTCATCGACAGACTTCTCCATGTGTTTGTTTTCCTTTGGGCCAAGGTGGCTACTGTTGGATAATTGCTAGATGGATCCGATTAGTTCATATGGAAGTTAACTGAAGATGGTGCCTATGCCACCAAATTCGCTTAGCTCCTGCAATTCGTGGGGTATACGTCATTACCACTTGTGGAGGTGGTGTGGTACCTATGGTCACAGGCCAAATGTAAATTCTTCGTATGGCACTTCGGTGGCCGTTCGTACGGATGTATAGGATGCATTTGAGGAACCCGACTGTAGATGCTCTTACGTGGTCTGGTGCAGCGTCCTGCCTAGCACAGGGTGTCTCTTGCCCATGAGACATTCAACAATTTGAATTCTCGCAAATTGATACGGACGACCCATGTGACTTGTGTCAAAACACTTGAACTTACCCCAACTTGTGCAAGTATAGCTTTGTTGGGGAACGTTGCATGGGAAACAAAAATTTTCCTACCGTTCACCAAGATCAATCTAGTAGATGCAACTATGAGGGGAGAGTGTGATCTACGTACCCTTGTAGATCGCTAAGCGGAAGCGTTATGAACGCGGATGATGGAGTCGTACTCGTCGCGATTCAGATCGCCGAAGACCTAGCACCGAAGCAACGGTGCCTCCGCGTTCTTCACACGTACGGCTCGGGGACGTCTCCTCCTTCTTGATCCAGCAAGGGGTGGAGGAGAGGTTGATGGAGAACCGGCAGCACGACGGCGTGGTGGTGATGGTGGAGAAGAACTCCAGCAGGGCTTCGCCTAAGCACCGCGGGAGAGGAAGATGTGACGGGAGAGGGAGGGCAGCACCGAGGCACAAACTGTGTTGGCTGCCCTCCCTTTGCCCCACTATATATAGGGGGGGTGGAGAGGTGAGGGCGCCCTAGGGTTTCCCCCTAGGGGCCGGCGGCCAGGGCAAGGGAAGGGGGCGGCGGCCAGGGCAGGGGGAGGCGCCCAGGCCCTAGGGTTTCCCCCCTAGGTGCCTTGCCCCCCAAGCCCAAGGGGTGCGGCCAGCCCTAGGGGGTCCCACCCCCTTAGCCGCATGGGGAGAGGGCCCAGGGGGGGCGCACAGCCCCCTGAGGGCTGTGGTGTTCCCCTTTGTGGCCCAATAGGCCCAGAACAACTTCCGGACCCCCCGAAAACCTTCCCGGTACTCCGCCGATTTCCCGATGCTCCCCGGAACACTTCCGGTACTCCGAAACCTTTCATCCTATATATCAATCTTCGTCTCCGGACCATTCCGGAGACCCTCGTCATGTCCGGGATCTCATCCGGGACTCCGAACAACCTTCGGTAACCATGCACTCTTCTCACTAACAACCCTAGCGTCACCGAACGTTAAGTGTGTAGACCCTGCGGGTTCGGAAACCATGTAGACATGACCGAGACACTCCCAGGTCAATAACCAATAGCGGGATCTGGATACCCATATTGGCTCCTACATGTTTCTCGATGATCTCATCGGATGAACCACGATGTCAAGGATTCAGGCAATCCCGTATACAGTTCCCTTTGTCTCGTCGGTATGTTACTTGCCCGAGATTCGATCGTCGGTATCTCTATACCTAGTTCAATATCGTTACCGGCAAGTCTCTTTACTCGTTACCGTAATACATAATCCCGTGACCAACTACTTAGTCACTTTGAGCTCATTGAGATGACGTATTACCGAGTGGGCCCGGAGATACCTCTCCGTCACACGGAGTGACAAATCCCAGTCTCGATCCATGTCAACTCAACAGACACCCTCGGAGATACCTGTAGAGTACCTTTATAGTCACCCAGTTACGTTGCGACGTTTGGCACACACAAAGCACTCCTACGGTGTCAGTGAGTTACATGATCTCATGGTCATAGGAACTTATACTTGACATGCAGAAAACTATAGCGATAACTGACACGATCAAAAGCTATGTTAACGTTTGGGTCTCGTCCATCACATCATTCTCCTAATGATGTGATCCCGTTATCAAATGACAACTCATGTCTTATGACCTGGAAACCGCGGTCATCTTTGATTAACGAGCTAGTCCTGTAGAGGCACACTAGGGACACAAAGTCTGTCTATTCATCCACACGTGTATCTGAGTTTCCAATCAATACAGTTATAGCATGGATAATAAACGATTATCATGAACAAGGAAATATAATAATAACTCTTTTATTATTGCCTCTAGGGCATATTTCCAACAGTTCTGTTGGGGAACGTTGCATGGGAAACAAAAATTTTTCCTACCGTTCACCAAGATCAATCTAGTAGATGCAACTACGAGGAAGGAGTGTGATCTACGTACCCTTGTAGATCGCTAAGCGGAAGCGTTATGAACGCGGATGATGGAGTCGTACTCGTCGCGATTCAGATCGCCGAAGACCTAGCACCGAAGCAACGGTGCCTCCGCGTTCTTCACACGTACGGCTCGGGGACGTCTCCTCCTTCTTGATCCAGCAAGGGGTGGAGGAGAGGTTGATGGAGAACCGGCAGCACGACGGCGTGGTGGTGATGGTGGAGAAGAACTCCAGCAGGGCTTCGCCTAAGCACCGCGGGAGAAGAAGATATGACGGGAGAGGGAGGGCAGCACCGAGGCACGAACTGTATCGGCTGCCCTCCCTTTGCCCCACTATATATAGGGGGGGTGGAGAGGCTAGGGCGCCCTAGGGTTTCCCCCTAGGGGCCGGCGGCCAGGGCAAGGGGAGGGGGGCGGCGGCCAGGGCAGGGGGAGGCGCCCAGGCCCTAGGGTTTCCCCCCTAGGTGCCTTGCCCCCCAAGTCCCAAGGGGTGCGGCCAGCCCTAGGGGGTCCCACCCCCTTAGCCGCATGGGGAGAGGGCCCAGGGGGGGCGCACAGCCCCCTGAGGGCTGTGGTGTCCCCCTTTGTGGCCCAATAGGCCCAGAACACCTTCCGGACCCCCCGAAAACCTTCCCGGCACTCCGCCGATTTCCCGATGCTCCCCGGAACACTTCCGGTACTCCGAAACCTTTCATCCTATATATCAATCTTCGTCTCCGGACCATTCCGGAGACCCTCGTCATGTCCGGGATCTCATCCGGGACTCCGAACAACCTTCGGTAACCATGCACTCTTCTCACTAACAACCCTAGCGTCACCGAACGTTAAGTGTGAAGACCCTGCGGGTTCGGAAACCATGTAGACATGACCGAGACACTCCCAGGTCAATAACCAATAGCGGGATCTGGATACCCATATTGGTTCCTACATGTTTCTCGATGATCTCATCGGATGAACCACGATGTCAAGGATTCAGGCAATCCCGTATACAGTTCCCTTTGTCTCGTCGGTATGTTACTTGCCCGAGATTCGATCGTCGGTATCTCTATACCTAGTTCAATCTCGTTACCGGCAAGTCTCTTTACTCGTTACCGTAATACATAATCCCGTGACCAACTACTTAGTCACTTTGAGCTCATTGAGATGACGTATTACCGAGTGGGCCCGGAGATACCTCTCCGTCACACGGAGTGACAAATCCCAGTCTCGATCCATGTCAACTCGACAGACACCCTCGGAGATACCTGTAGAGTACCTTTATAGTCACCGAGTTACGTTGTGACGTTTGGTACACACAAAGCACTCCTACGGTGTCAGTGAGTTACATGATCTCATGGTCATAGGAACTTATACTTGACATGCAGAAAACTATAGCGATAACTGTCACGATCAAAAGCTATGTTAACGTTTGGGTCTCGTCCATCACATCATTCTCCTAATGATGTGATCCCGTTATCAAATGACAACTCATGTCTATGACCTGGAAACCGCGGTCATCTTTGATCAACGAGCTAGTCCTGTAGAGGCTCACTAGGGACACAAAGTCTGTCTATTCATCCACACGTGTATCTGAGTTTCCAATCAATACAATTATAGCATGGATAATAAACGATTATCATGAACAAGGAAATATAATAATAACTCTTTTATTATTGCCTCTAGGGCATATTTCCAACAGTCTCCCACTTGCACTAGAGTCAATAATCTAGCATTACAAAGTAATGAATCTAACACCCATAGAGTCTTGGTGTTGATCGTGCTTAGCCCGTGGAAGAGGCTTAGTCAACGGATCTGCAACATTCAAATCCGTGTGTACTTTGCAAATGTTTATGTCCTCCTCCTTGACCGAATCGCGGATGGAATTGAAGCGTCGCTTTATGTGTCTGGTCCTCTTGTGAAACCTTGGTTCCTTGGCTAGAGCAATGGCACCAGTGTTGTCACAGAACAGAGTCATTGGGTTCAGTGCACTAGGCACAACTCCAAGATCTGTCATGAACTCCTTCATCCAGACACCTTCCTTTGCCGCCTCCGAGGCAGCTATATACTCCGCTTCACATGTAGAATCAGCTACCACGCTCTGCTTGGAACTGCACCAGCTTACCGCTTCCCCGTTGAGAATATATACATATCCGGTTTGAGACTTAGAGTCATCCGGATCAGTGTCAAAGCTTGCATCGACGTAACCCTTTACGACGAGCTCTTGATCACCTCCATAAACGAGAAACATATCCTTAGTCCTTTTCAGGTACTTTAGGATATTCTTGACCGCTGTCCAGTGATCCATACCAGGATTACTTTGAAACCTTCCGGCCATACTTATGGCAAGGCTGACATCTGGTCTTGTGCACAGCATTGCATACATGATAGAGCCTATGGCTGAAGCATAGGGGACGACACTCATCTTTTCTCTATCATCCGCAGTCACTGGGCATTGAGTCTTACTCAACTTTGTACCTTGTAATACCGGCAAGAACCCCTTCTTGGATTGATCCATTTTGAACTTCTTCAAAACTTTATCAAGGTACGTGCTTTGTGAAAGTCCTATCAAGCGTCTTGATCTATCTCTATAGATCTTGATGCCCAATATGAAAGCAGCTTCACCGAGATCTTTCATTGAAAAACTCTTGTTCAAATACCCCTTCACGCTATCCAAAAATTCTATATTGTTTCCAATCAGCAATATGTCATCCACATATAATATTAGAAACGCTATAGAGCTCCCACTCACTTTCTTGTAAATACAAGCTTCATTGTAAACTTGTATAAACCCAAACGCTTTGATCACCTCATCAAAGCGAAGATTCCAACTCCGAGATGCTTGCACCAGCCCATAAATGGAACGCTGGAGCTTGCATACTTTGTCAGCTTTCTCTGGATCGACAAAACCCTCCGGTTGCATCATATACAACTCTTCCTTAAGAAAACCGTTAAGGAACGCTGTTTTGACATCCATCTGCCAAATTTCATAATCGAAATATGCAGCTATTGCTAACATGATTCGGACGGATTTAAGCATCGCTACGGGTGAGAAAGTCTCATCGTAGTCAATCCCTTGAACTTGTGAAAAACCCTTTGCCACAAGTCGAGCTTTATACACGGTGACATTTCCGTCAGCGTCCGTCTTCCTCTTAAAAATCCATTTATTCTGAATGGCCTTCCGCCCTTCAGGTAATACTTCCAAAGTCCACACTTTGTTTTCATACATGGATCCCATCTCGGATTTCATGGCCTCTAACCATTTGTCGGAATCTGGGCCCACCATCGCTTCTCCATAGCTCGTAGGTTCACCGTTGTCTAACAACATGACCTCCAAGACAGGGTTACCATACCACTCAGGTGCAGTGCGTACCCTTGTCGACCTACGAGGTTCGGTAGTAACTGGATCAGAAGTTTCTTGATCATCATCATTGGCTTCTTCTTCAACCTCTGTAGGCTCCACAAAAACATCTTTCTGTGCTGCGCTACTTTCTGGTTGAAGCAGAGGTTCAATAACCTCATCAAGTTCTACCTTCCTCCCACTCAATTCTTTCGAGAGAAACTCTTTCTCGAGAAAGGACCCGTTCTTAGCGACAAACACTTTGCCTTCGGATCTGAGATAGAAGGTGTACCCAACTGTTTCTTTTGGGTATCCTATGAAGACACATTTGTCCGCTTTGGGTTCGAGCTTTTCTGGCTGAAGCCTTTTGACATAAGCATCGCAACCCCAAACCTTGAGAAAAGACAACTTAGGTTTCTTACCAAACCACGGTTCATACGGTGTTGTCTCAACGGACTTAGATGGAGCCCTATTTAAAGTGAATGCAGCTGTCTCTAACGCATATCCCCAAAACGATAGTGGCAAGTCGGCAAGAGACATCATAGAACGTACCATATCTAATAGGGTTCGATTACGACGTTCGGACACACCATTACGCTGTGGTGTTCCAGGTGGTGTCAACTGTGAAACAATTCCACATTTTCTTAAGTGATCACCAAACTCATAACTCAGATATTCTCCCCCTCGATCAGATCGTAGGAACTTGATCTTCTTGTTACGATGATTTTCAACTTCACTCTGAAATTGCTTGAACTTTTCAAAAGTTTCAGACTTATGCTTCATCAAGTAAATATACCCATATCTACTTAAGTCGTCAGTGAAGGTGAGAAAATAACGATATCCACCGCGCGCCGTTACACTCATCGGACCGCACACATCAGTATGTATGATTTCCAATAAGTCACTTGCCCGTTCCATTGTCCCTGAAAACGGGGTCCTTGTCATCTTGCCCATGAGGCACGGCTCGCACGTGTCAAGTGATTCAAAATCAAGAGACTCCAAAAGTCCATCAGCATGGAGCTTCCTCATGCGTTTCAAGCCGATATGACCGAGACGGCAGTGCCACAAGAAAGTGGTATTATCATTATCTACTCTACATCTTTTGGCATCAATGTTATGAACATGTGTATCATCACTATCGAGATTCAATAAGAACAAACCCCTAACTTCGGGTGCATGACCATAAAAGATATTACTCATATAAATAGAACAACCATTATTCTCTGACTTAAATGAGTAACCGTCTCGCAATAAACACGATCCAGATATAATGTTCATGCTTAACGCAGGCACTAAATAACAATTATTCAGGTTCATAACTAATCCCGATGGTAATCGAAGAGCGAGCGTGCCGACGGCGATCACATCAACCTTGGAACCATTTCCCACGCGCATCGTCACTTCGTCCTTCGCCAGCCTCCGTTTATTCCGCAGTTCCTGTTTAGAGTTGCAAATGTGAGCAACCGAACCGGTATCAAATACCCAGGCACTACAACGAGAGTTGGTAAGGTACACATCAATAACATGTATATCATATATACCTTTGTTGTTGTTGGCCCCCTTCTTGTCCGCCAGATACTTGGGGCAGTTCCGCTTCCAGTGGCCATTCCCCTTGCAATAGAAACACTCAGTCTCTGGCTTGGGCCCAGCCTTGGGTTTCTTCACTGGATTAGCAACTGCTTTGCCACCCTTCTTAGCGTTACCCTTCTTGCCCTTGCCATTCTTCTTGAAACTGGTGGTCTTATTGACCATCAACACTTGATACTCCTTCTGGATGTCTGCCTCAGCGACTTTCAGCATCGAAAACAGCTCGGCGATGGTTTTATTCATCCCTTGCATGTTGTACTGCTGGACGAAGCTCTTGTAGCTTGGAGGGAGTGACTGGAGAATTCTGTCAATGATAGCCTCATCCGGGAACACAAGTCCCAGATCAGCTATGCGGGTATAGTACCCAGACATCTTCAGTAAGTGCTCACTGACAGACGAATTCTCCTCCATCTTGCAAGCGAAGAATTTATCGGTGGTCTCATACCTCTCGATCTTAGCATTCTTCTCAAAGATGAATTTCAACTCCGTGTACATCTCATATGCACCATGACGTTCAAAACGCCTTTGGAGTCCTCCTTCCAAGCCGTACAACATGGCACACTGTACTATCGAATAGTCATCCGAACGCGTCTGCCAGACGTTCATATCGTCCGCAGATGCTCCAGGAGCGGGGGGTTGACCTAGCGGTGCATTTAGGACATAAACCTTTTGGGCAGCTGTGAGGATGATCCTCAGATTGCGGAGCCAGTCCACAAAGTTGCTCCCATCATCTTTCAGTTTAGCTTTCTCTAGGAACGCATTAAAATTCAGGGGAACCCCTGCGCGAGCCATCTACAACATAAATTTGCAAAGACATTTTAGACTATTGTTCATGATAAGTGAGTTATTACCTAATCAAATTAATTATAACTCCCACTCAAATTGACATCCCTCCGGTCATTCGAGCGTGACATGATCCAAATTCACCAACCCAAGTCCGATCATCACGTGAGATGAGGTGGTGTCAATGGTGAACATCAACATGTTGATCATATCTACTATATGACTCATGCTCGACCTTTCGGTCCTCCGTGTTCCGAGGCCATGTCTGTACATGCTAGGCTCGCCAAGTCTAACCCGAGTGTTCTGCACGTGCAAAACTGGCTTGCACCCGTTGTATGCGAACGTAGAGTCTATCACACCCGATCATCACGTGGTGCTTCGAAACGACGAACCTTCGCAACGGCGCACACTCGGGGGGAACACAATTTTATCTTGAAATTTTAGTGAAGGATCACCTTATAATGCTACCGTCGTCCTAAGCAAAATAAGATGCATAAAAGGATTAACATCACATGCAAATCATAAGTGACATGATATGGCCATCAACTCGTGCTTTTGATCTCCATCTCCAAAGCACCGGCATGATCTCCATCGTCACCGGCGCCACACCATGATCTCCATCATCATGATCTCCATCATCGTGTTGCCATCGGGGTTGTCGGCGCCCCACCATGCTCTTACTACTATTGCTACCGTTTAGCGATAAAGTAAAGCATTACAAAGCGCTTAATGATTGACACGCAGGTAATACAAAAAATAAAGACAACCCTATGGCTCCTGCCGGTTGCCGTATGCATCGACATGCAAGTCGATGTTAACTATTACAACATGATCATCTCATACATCAAAATATATTTCATCATGTCATTGGCCATATCATATCACATACATACCCTGCAAAAACAAGTTAGACGTCCTCTAATTTGTTGTTGCATGTTTTACGTGGCTGCTATGGGTATCTAGCAAGAACGCTTCTTACCTACGCAAAACCACAACGGTGATATTCAAGTTGCTATTTAACCTTCTACAAGGACCGCCTTGTTCTATTCCGATTCAACTAAGATAGAAGAGACAGACACCCGCCAGCCATCTTATGCAACAAAAGTCACATGTCTGTCGATGGAACCGGTCTCATGTACGTGGACATGTAAAGTTGGTCCGGGCCGCTTCATCCTATAATACCGTTGAATCAAGAAAGACTAAGGAGGGCAGCAATTTAAACATCAACGCCACAAACTTCTTTGTGTTCTACTCGAGAAAGCATCTACGCAAGATCCTAGCTCATGATGCCACTGTTGGGGAACGTTGCATGGGAAACAAAAATTTTCCTACCGTTCACCAAGATCAATCTAGTAGATGCAACTATGAGGGGAGAGTGTGATCTACGTACCCTTGTAGATCGCTAAGCGGAAGCGTTATGAACGCGGATGATGGAGTCGTACTCGTCGCGATTCAGATCGCCGAAGACCTAGCACCGAAGCAACGGTGCCTCCGCGTTCTTCACACGTACGGCTCGGGGACGTCTCCTCCTTCTTGATCCAGCAAGGGGTGGAGGAGAGGTTGATGGAGAACCGGCAGCACGACGGCGTGGTGGTGATGGTGGAGAAGAACTCCAGCAGGGCTTCGCCTAAGCACCGCGGGAGAGGAAGATGTGACGGGAGAGGGAGGGCAGCACCGAGGCACAAACTGTGTTGGCTGCCCTCCCTTTGCCCCACTATATATAGGGGGGGTGGAGAGGTTAGGGCGCCCTAGGGTTTCCCCCTAGGGGCCGGCGGCCAGGGCAAGGGGAGGGGGCGGCGGCCAGGGCAGGGGGGGGCGCCCAGGCCCTAGGGTTTCCCCCCTAGGTGCCTTGCCCCCCAAGGCCAAGGGGTGCGGCCAGCCCTAGGGGATCCCACCCCCTTAGCCGCATGGGGAGAGGGCCCAGGGGGGGCGCACAGCCCCCTGAGGGCTGTGGTGTCCCCCCTTGTGGCCCAATAGGCCCAGAACAACTTCCGGACCCCCCGAAAACCTTCCCGGTACTCCGCCGATTTCCCGATGCTCCCCGGAACACTTCCGGTACTCCGAAACCTTTCATCCTATATATCAATCTTCGTCTCCGGACAATTCCGGAGACCCTCGTCATGTCCGGGATCTCATCCGGGACTCCGAACAACCTTCGGTAACCATGCACTCTTCTCACTAACAACCCTAGCGTCACCGAACGTTAAGTGTGTAGACCCTGCGGGTTCGGAAACCATGTAGACATGACCGAGACACTCCCAGGTCAATAACCAATAGCGGGATCTGGATACCCATATTGGTTCCTACATGTTTCTCGATGATCTCATCGGATGAACCACGATGTCAAGGATTCAGGCAATCCCGTATACAGTTCCCTTTGTCTCGTCGGTATGTTACTTGCCCGAGATTCGATCGTCGGTATCTCTATACCTAGTTCAATCTCGTTACCGGCAAGTCTCTTTACTCGTTACCGTAATACATAATCCCGTGACCAACCACTTAGTCACTTTGAGCTCATTGAGATGACGTATTACCGAGTGGGCCCGGAGATACCTCTCCATCATACGGAGTGACAAATCCCAGTCTCAATCCATGTCAACTCAACAGACACCCTCGGAGATACCTGTAGAGCACCTTTATAGTCACCCAGTTACGTTGTGACGTTTGGTACACACAAAGCACTCCTACGGTGTCAGTGAGTTACATGATCTCATGGTCATAGGAACTTATACTTGACATGCAGAAAAACTATAGCGATAACTGACACGATCAAAAGCTATGTTTACGTTTGGGTCTCGTCCATCACATCATTCTCCTAATGATGTGATCCCGTTATCAAATGACAACTCATGTCTATGACCTGGAAACCGCGGTCATCTTTGATCAACGAGCTAGTCCTGTAGAGGCTCACTAGGGACACAAAGTCTGTCTATTCATCCACACGTGTATTTGAGTTTCCAATCAATACAGTTATAGCATGGATAATAAACGATTATCATGAACAAGGAAATATAATAATAACTCTTTTATTATTGCCTCTAGGGCATATTTCCAACAAGCTTTACGGGGTTTCTTCATGCAAGGCTTGAAGAAATAATCTTATTTTTATTCGCAAATAGTCAAGACTTAAGAGCTTGGGTATCTTTTCATTGATAGAAGGAGTGAGAACATTACAAAGTGATGCGCTAGAAGGCGCGAGCATGAAGCCTGGAGTAGGGTGTGGGTTGCTCAGCCTATACACATAAGTCTACATCTCAGAGGTAAGATTTTCTATCCCTATGCACCACCGCTCGCCCAGGTGCGCATGTCCACCTGAATAATGTGCACTAGGTGGTCGATGGAGGGTGGAAGCCATCGAAAGCACATGCATATTGATGCTTCCAGAGCCACCATACCGTGGGGATGATGATGGAGGAGATCCCGCAACGAAGTGAACCGGATGCATGTGACTAGGTGGAGGCCCACCAATCTAAGAAAGGGATCACAGCTGGATCAGGGAGTTGCGTGGTCACTTGACACCACGATAGTACCTCATCCAAATTTGCCAGGAGAAGTGGCAACCCGCAAGAAGGTGTTGCATACTCTCTCTGGCTTCTGATCGCATATAACGCAGTGCACCTCATGAGGTAGCCCTCGTTGAGCAAGGCGGTCCGAATCTTGCAGGGCAAGCCAGGAGAACACTTGGAACCTTGACGCACAAGGGGGGCTAAGTATTCCAGGATAGGCGCCAGAAAGCATCCATTATTGAGCCTTGGGTGAGGGCGAGGTAGCATGATTTCACCGAGTATTGTCTGATGTTAGTCCAGCTCCAACACATCTCATCATGCCCAACCGAGAGCTGACAGAGCCGCAACTTCTACCAAAGATCAACATATTGCACTAGGGAATGAGGACCCAGTGCGCCATGAATATCGCGCATCCAAGCTCGGTGGTAAGGCCCTGACACACGATGCTCTCTCGTCGTACTGGCTTGGGAACAAGGGCGAAGACCAGGGGGCAAGCCCGGAGATGGACGAACCATCAGTCCAGGTGTTGGTCCAGAAACTGTAAGTGTTGTCGTCCTGCAACATCCAAGAAGTCGAGGCATGAATTATTTGAAGGGCTGCCAGGTCGTGTGACAATTGAAGGTGGCTCTAGGAGCGATCTGGGTCCATGCACTGAAGCCATAGCGAACGGGTACACAAGGAGATGCCAGCCTACTGCATGTCCTGGACCCCAAGGCCACCGAGGAAGGTGGGGCGGCAAAACCTGTCCCAGTTAACCCGGTAGGTACTGGCCGCTGTCGGTGTCAAAACCGGCGGATCTCGGGCAGGGGGTCCCGAACTATGCGTCTGAGGATCGATGGTAACATGAGGCAGGGGACACGATGTTTACCCAGGTTCAGGCCCTCTCGATCGAGGTAAAACCCTACTTCCTGCTATATTAGTGTGGATGAATGTGAATACAAGAGTTGATCTACCTCGAGATTGTATTGGCTAAACCCTAAAGTCTAGCCTATGAGGATTTTAGATTCTCCATTAGCCTCTACGGACTAAACCCTATGGTTTATATACACACCAGAGGGGCCTAGGGTTTGTACATACCATCTTGCAGAGGAAGGAAAGATTACACTCGAACCTAAAACTTGCCATTACATGAATACAGGAGTCCTATCCGGATACGAGAGATGATCTTTGACTTATGATCTTCACGGCCCATCAGTTCGTCCCACCAAGAGTTATATGGCCTCCCGAGGACCCCTATATTCAGGACTCCCTCAGTAGACCCTAAACCTGACTTCAATGACGATGAGTTCGGCTTCTGTATTGTCTTCAGCGTTGCAAGGCGGATTCCTTCTTCTGAATATATCTTCTGCAAAAAGGAGTCTTGTGTTCGGCTCAGCAACGTTAGTACAACCCTTAGCCTTGAAGGCAAGGTTCTTTAAAAGAAAATGAATAATGTGTCTCTAGTGACAACTTTTGGGTGAAGCATCGCGTCCAACCCAGTATCATATCAGACCGTCTTATTTGGTCCTAGCTTCATGTTTCGAGGTATATCCTCATTGACATGTCCCATCAGAATAGAGACCGTGCCCGCTTATTGTGGGATCCTTATCAATATGACGTGAGTACCCACGCCTTGCATTACGCACGGCCGCTTTGGGAACCGGCGAGGTTTACGGCCAAAGTGGGGGGAATGTTCTGTATTCACAGCGTTATAAAAGGATACACATCCCTTTCATCAGCCCCACGCCTTCCTCAAGCTCGTGCTCTCCAATCTCCATAGCCCAAGCATTCTCATCTCCTGCGCCCACCGCTCCTAGTTCCTCAACCACTACTCCCCTTCCCAGCAATGGCTCGATTCGGTGCCAGGGGCAAGTGGAAGGCATCCACGGTCACTGAAAAGACCGTGGAGGATCTACGGAGCGCGGGCTATCTCGCCGCCAACATCGCGCACCGAGTCCCTGTCAACGGTCAGGCGATTCCCGTCCCAGAGGCGGGTGAGAGGGTAGTGTTTACTTCCCACTTTGTTAGGGGGCTAGGGTTTCCATTCCACCCCTTTGTTTGGGGTCTTCTGTTCTTTTACGGGCTAGATTTCCATGATCTAGCCCCGAACTCAATCCTCCACATATCCGCTTTCATTGTGGTATGTGAAGCTTTCCTCCGCATCCCTCCACACTTCGGCCTATGGCTCAAAACCTTCAACGTGAAGCCAAAGGTGGTGGACGGACATCACGCGAAGTGCGGGGGCGCCATGATTAGCAAGCTCCCGAATGAAACTTGGCCCAATGGCTCATTCGTGGAGACGAATAAGGTCTGGCAGCAGGAGTGGTTCTACATCACCGAACCCCGCGACGCCAAATGGGCGGCGGAGCCTGCTTTCAGAGCCGGACCACCAGAGAGGTTGACCTCCTGGACCAAAAAGGGTCTGGACTGGGGGTCGCATATTGAGGTGACGACTCTCGTGAGCCGTGTGTCCGGCGTGATCTCCAAGGGGCACCTGCTCTCATCCATGGTCCAGGTAATGCTGACCCGACTCGTTCTCCCTTGCCAAAGCCGGGACTCCTCCCTATGGGAGTTCGATCCGGCAGGAGACAAGCCGCTAAAGCGCCTCTTCGGTTCTACGCACAAAGAGATCTGGAAGCATCTCTTCAAGAGCCAGAAGGAATGGTCCGAAGAGACCGAGGATGCGGGCTATAGCACTGTGGTTTCCGCTCCAGAGGTAATAGAAATCGTTGCCGAACACATATTCCTTCCCTTATTTAATGATAATAGGAATTGGAGTTTTTGCATGATATACAGGGCTGGATAAAGAAGGCGACCCAGATCAAGTGTCCTGATACGTCTCCGTCGTATCTATAATTTTTGATTGTTCCATGCCAATATTATGCAACTTTCATATACTTTTGGCAACTTTTTATACTATTTTTGGGACTAACATATTGATCCAGTGGCTGATAACCCACAAGTGTAGGGGATCGCAACCGTTTTCGAGGGTAAAGTATTCAACCCAAATTTATTGATTCGACACAAGGGGAGCCAAAGAATACTCTTAAGTATTAGCAGCTGAGTTGTCAATTCAACCACACCTGGAAACTTAGTATATGCAGCAAGATAGTTTAGTAGCAAAGTAATATGATAGTGGCGGTAGCAGCAATAAAAGTAACGATAATGTTTTTGTAGTTTTTGTAATAGTAGCAGCGGAAAAGTAAATAAGCAACAAGCAATATATGAAAAGCTCGTAGGCATTGGATCGATGATGGGAAATTATGTCGGATGCAACTCATCATGTAGAAGTTATAACCTAGGGTGACACAGAACTAGCTCCAGTTCATCAATGCAATGTAGGCATGTATTCCGAATATAGTCATACGTGCTTATGGAAAAGAAGTTGCATGCCATCTTTTGTCCTACCCTCCCGTGGTAGCGGGGTCCTATTGGAACCTAAGGGATATTAAGGCCTCCTTTAAATAGAGTACCGGACCAAAGCATTAACACATAGTGAATACATGAACTCCTCAAACTAAGGTCATCACCGGGAGTGGTCCCGATTATTGTCACTTCGAGGTTGCCGGATCATAACACATAGTAGGTGACTATAGACTTGCAAGATAGGATCAAGAACACACATATATTCATGGAAACATAATAGGTTCAGATTTGAAATCATGGAACTCGGGCCCTAGTGACAAGCATTAAGCATAGCAAAGTCATAACAACATCAATCTCAGAACATAGTGGATACTAGGGATCAAACCCTAACAAAACTGACTCGATTACATGATAGATCCCATCCAACCCATCACCGTCCAGCAATCCTACGATGGAATTACTCACGCGCGGAGGTGAGCATCATGGAATTGGTGATGGAGGAAGGTTGATGATGATGATGGCGATGATCTCCACTCTCCGGAGCCCCGAACGGACTCCAGATCAGCCCTCCCGGGAGAGATTAGGGCTTGGCGGCGGCTCCGTCTCGTAAAACGCGATAATTCTTTCTCTCTTATTTTTTATCTCCCTGAAAGTGAAGATATAGGACCTGGGGATACGTCGGTGGAGCACCAGGGGGCCCACAAGGCAGGGGGCGCGCCCCCACCCTCGTGGATAGGGTGTGGGCCCCCTGGTCTGGATCTTCTTGCAGGTATTTTTTATATTTTCCGAAATAATTCTCCGTGGATTTTCAGGTCATTCCGATAAATTTTTATTTCTGCACAAAAACAACACCATGGCAATTCTGCTGAAAACAGCGTCAGTCCGGGTTAGTTCCATTCAAATCATGCAAGTTAGGGTCCAAAACAAGGGCAAAAGTGTTTGGAAAAGTAGATACGTTGGAGACGTATCAATGCCTAGTGCCAGTTCCTGTTTGTTGCATGTTTTTTGTTTCGCAGAATATCCATATTAAACAGAGTCCAAACGGGATAAAAACGGACGGAGATTTTTTTGGAATATATGTGAATTTTGGGAAGTGGAATCGACGTGAGACGATGCCCCAGGGGCCCATGCGGGTGGGGGCGCGCCCTAGGGGGTTAGGAGCGCCCTGGGCACTTGTCACCACTCCGTAAGGCGGTTGGTGCCCTTCTTTCGCTGCAAGAAAGCTAATATCCGAATAAAAATCGTGTCAAAAATTCAGCCCAACCGGAGTTACGAATCTCCGGGAATATAAGAAACGGTGAAAGGCCAGAATCTGGGAACGCAGAAACAGAGAGAGACAGAAAGACAGATCCAATCTCGGAGGGGCTCTTGCCCCTCCGCCGCCATGGAGGCCATGTACCAGAGGGGAAACCCTTCTCCCTTCTAGGAAGAAGGTCAAGGAAGAATAAGGAGGGGGGGGGCTCTCCCCCCTCTCTCCCGGTGGCGCCGGAACACCGCCGGGGCCATCATCGTGTGACGACGATCTACACCAACACCTCCGTCATCTTCACCAACATCTCCATCACCTTAAACATCCCCATCTATCTACAGCGGTCCACTCTCCCGCAACCCAATGTACCCTCTACTTGAACATGGTGCTTTATACTTCATATTATTATCCAATGATGTGTTGCCATCCTATGATGTGTGAGTAGATTATCATTGTCCTATCGGTGATTGGTGAATTGCTATGATTGATTTAATTTGCTTGTGGTTATGTTGCTGTCCTTTGGTGCCCATCATATGAGCGCGCGCGTGGATCACACCATAGGGTTAGTTGTATGTTGATAGGACTACGTATTGGAGGGCAAGAGTGACAGAAGCTTCAACCTAGCGTAGAAATTGATGCATACGGGATTGAAGGGGGACCAATATATCTTAATGCTATGGTTGGGTTTTACCTTAATGAATGTTAGTAGTTGCGGATGCTTGCTAATGGTTCCAATCATAAGTTCATAGAATTCCAAGTCAGGGATGATATGCTAGCAGTGGCCTCTCCCACATAATACTTGCTATCGGTCTAGTAACGTAGCCAATTGCTTAGGGGCAATTTCGCAACTCCTACCACCACTTTTCCACACTCACTATATTAACTATATTGTTTCTTTATCTAAACATCCCCTAGTTTATATTTACGTGCTCTTTATATTCTTGCAAATCTATCCTGTTACACCTACAAAGTACTTCTAATTTCACACTTGTTCTAGGTAAAGCGAACGTTAAGCGTGCGTAGAGTTGTATCGGTGGTCGATAGAACTTGAGGGAATATTTGTTCTAGCTTTAGCTCCTCGTTGGGTTCGACACTCTTACTTATCTAAAGAGGCTACAACTGATCCCCTACACTTGTGGGTTATCAAGACCTTTTTTTGTAGCCGTTGCCGAGGAGCAATAGCGTGGGGTGAATATTCTTGTGTGTGCTTGTTTGCTTTATCACTAGGTAGATTTTATTTGCTGTTCTAATTTGTTCTCTATCTTTAGTTATGTATATGAAACACGAAATACAAAAAAATAGGTATACTTGCTACTCATTGTCGGGGAAACTGATCCTCGAACACCTATGGGGACTGGCGGACCGAGCCCCTTTCGGTTCGGCGGGGGGCGGAGATCGCACGAAGAGCAGATCGAGGTGAAGCACACGAGCAGTTTACCCAGGTTCGGGCCGCATAGATGCGTAAAACCCTACTCCTGCTTTGTGGTTTTTATTGAGTTCTTGCTCGGGAGCGCTGAGTGCTACAGTATACACAAGCGGCTAACGAGACCGAGTGTGAGTGTTCTGATCGTCCTCCTCCTTCTCTACGTTGCGCATGGGCCTCCTTTTATATGCTCAAGGGGTCACCGACAGGTGGCAACGCAGATAAGGGTAAAAATGGAAAGGTGTTGTAGTTGGTACAACTACCTGTACAGTGTACCATACCTAACCCTGACGGCAGGGGGCAAAGGCATTGAATGCCCGTCTGCGTCGCCCAAACAGTGCAAAAAGGGACCGTCAGGGACGCCACCGCTTGCCACGATGGCAATCTTGTCAGCACCGCTTGCCACCGCGCACCGCTGGCTGCACAGCCTCCCGCCACGTACACCTGGAAGGGTCCTAGAGGCGACACGTTGGTGGATGTGCTGAAGCGCAGGTACAGAGTGGTTGCCGCGTCCGGGAGCTTGCCGCTCACCGGGCCTTCCCTGGACGCGTGGCACGTCGCGGCAAGTTCCTTGAGATGCCTTGGTTGGCCTTCCCGGCAAGCTCCTCTTGCCGGGGTCTTGTGCCTTGAGTGGCCTTCCCGGCAAGCTCCTCTTGCCGGGGTCTTGTCTCCTTGGCTTGAATACTTTGTTCTTGAATGGTCCAAAGAAACCACGCAGGACCTTGGCGGTCACCCGGCAAGCCTTGCCGCGGGGTGCTGCGACTGCCCGTGCACAAGTTCGGGATACTAGGGTACCCCTACTCTAGTACACCGACAGGAGCCCCCGGGCCTGGGCCATACACGGTGCCGAGCGCTGTTGGGCCAGGCCCAAAACAGGGGACGGGCACGCGCGGCCTGGGTTACGCCGTATCTCACTCTGTATCCACCGCGCCCTCCCCGAACGGCACGCGTTGATTGTGGCATCGTGGGAGAGATCGTGGGTGGTTTCTTTATTCGGATAGGCGGAACGTCCGCCCCCTCCCTCCTTATAAGCAGGGGAAACAGGGGCAGTTCGCCCATCCGCCAGTTGCTACTCCAACCTCGAAAACCTCCGCCGCTCCCCTTCTTCCCAAAGCTGAAAGAGAGCAGCGCTCCGCCCCCCCATCGCCACCAGCACCACCAACGCCGTCGACCTCCCTCACCGCTTCCGTCATGGATCCGAAAGCCGAGAAGGGGAAGGGCGTGAAGTCGGCCGAGGCGCAGCGGCTTGCGGCGCTGCGAAAGGAGCGGGCAATCTCCCCCCCAAGCTTGCCGCGAGGGAGCTGAGGGAGTACTACTACCTCTTCTGGTCGGGGGAGACGCGGGCGCACCCGCGCACGAAGGTACTTCGAGCCGTCGCTTGGAAAATGGCTCCGAATGGATACCCTTTCTTCGCCTTGTTCTTCTACTGTGGGCTCTGCCCGCCTTTCTCTGAATTTTTCTGCGACATTATGAACACCTACGGGTTCCACCTCCTTGATTTCACCCCAATGCTGTTCTGACCATGGCAGTTTTCGCACATCTCTGCGAAAACTTTGTCGGAGTCTATCCCAATGTAGCCCTTTTTCGCCACTTCTTTATGCCCCGAGTTGAGAGAGGAGAGCCTTTATCCGGCGGAGTCTCCTGGATCTCGAGAGCCCACAAGAAGGAAGCTTATCTGGAGGGAGAGCTCCGCAGCAAATGGGAGGAATGGAGAGCAAACTGGTGCTGGATTGTCGAGGAGAACCCGCATCCATTTACCGCTCGGCGCCAAGCCCCAGTAGTACGCGGCAACGATTGGAGCAACGTGGCCCCGGAAGACGGTAGGCTGAAGATTGCCATCGCCCGGATCCAACGCCTCAGGCTTGCCGGACTCACTGTAGGCGCAGTTGGCGCAGATTTTCTTCGTCGCCGCATCACCCCCCTGCAAGAGAGGAGGAGACCCGCCTGGGAGTTCGAGAATGCGGCGGACATCATGAGGGTGCGCCCGGGCCTCAACTTCAACTTCGCTGTTATGGAGCTCAACGCGATGCTCTAGGAGCTGTTCAAGTACGACCCCCAACATCCCGAAGTGTTCAGGTTGCCGAAGGGTGTCGTTCCGCTGTGCAACAACTCCGCGCTCAGCCGCATCCGCGCAATGATGCCGCTGTGCGACTCGCATGGGATTGACCCAACTTGGCAAGAGCCTGCAGATGACGCCGTGCAGGAGTTCTTTGACAGCTTGGAAGAAGTGCCGATTCGCTCCGACGAAAAGAAAGGTCTCACTCGCGACACCACTGATGAGGAGATGAAGCGCATCGCCACTAGGCTGGAAGAGGCGGCGGCAGCCGCTGCCGCGGGCGAGTTCGGATTCACCGTGGAGGAGGCAGAGGCAGCGGAGGCGGCAAGCCTTGCCGAGCGAGAGGAGTTTGCCGGCGAGGAAGGGCTTGCCGGGCATGACGTTGAGTCAAGCGAGCCCGTCGGGCATGACGTTGAGTCAAGCGAGCCCGCCGAGGATACGAGCGGCTCGTTGGAGATAGACTCTTCTTCCTCCTCATCTTCGGACAGCTCGCCTCAAGCAGAGCCCCCAGCTCCACCAAGAAGGCGTCTTCGCAAGGCCGGGGACGCAGCGGAGCGGCAGACGAGTCGACAGCCGCCGCGCCGCGCGACACGCTCCGCCGCGACAAGTAGTGTTGCCGCGGGAGCACTTCGCGCTGCTGCGGCAACTGGAGCGGGGTCTTCCCGGACCGCCGCTTCAGCTCCTGCCGCTTCTCACGCCGCGACGGCAGCCGGAGCGGGGTCGTCTCAGACCACCGCCACTGCTCCCGCCAAGCGGCCAAGGGAGCCTACTCCTCCGCCTCCTCGCGCTGGACGTGAGCCGGATTTCGACTTCTTCGCGCTCAGCTCCGACGAGGAAGAAGAAGAGTAAGATTCTTGTTGCTCTTGTATTTCTTCAATTCTTGTTGTTTTGTCTTGTATCTCATTTGCTTTTCTCCGAACCTTTTCCTTTTCAGGACTCTGGCCCAGAGAGCGGCGAAGAGAGCCAAGGTCCCGGCGAGGAGAGAGGAGGTGATCATCGTCGAGGACGAACCCACCGAGTCCACCTTGCCGGACCCGGCAACTAATCTTCAGAGTAGCCCCCAGCGTAAGTATATGGTTCACTTTCCGCTGTTAGGCGCGCGTGGATGCTCTTTCTTTGCTGACATCTGTTTGTTGGTTTGTGTAGGAGAAGAGCAGCCCCACCAGGAGCGCCCGGAGACCGCCCCTGACATGCCATCTGCTTCAACTACGCCGCCAAGGGAGATTTCTCCGGCAAGGGACTCTCCGGCAAGGGAGAGTTCTCCGGCAAGGGAGAGTTCTCCGGCAAGGGAGAGCTCTCCGGCAAAGGAGAGCACCAGCGCCCCCCCGCCGGCGGAGACTACGACTGAAGATCCTGGTGCAGGTAATCCTCTTGCTTCAAAACTTCCCTTGGGTTCTTCTTCTTTTGATCTTCTTTTTGGATATTTGCTTGACTTTTCTCCCCTTTCCGGCCGTCAGACCCATCTGCTGCGGAGCCGATGGAGACGGAGGTTGCTGGCGAGGAGAACACGCGCGGCAACGCCGACGACGCCGCTGCCACCGAAGAAGCGGCCGGCGCTGAAGATCCCGCCGGCGATGAGGCCGCCAAGGCTGCCGCCGCAGCAGCTAGCGAGGGGTCCGACGATCGCACTGACGGCCCTGAGGCCGCAGGAGCGCCAGGCGCTACGCCGACCGCCGATCCCTCCGCCGCTGCCGTAGCGCCAGGCTCCGAAGATCCCCAGCCAGGCGTCTACCTGAAGGCCGGCGATGGCGTCTTCATCAACCTCCCCTGGGCGTCGAGCTCCAGGGCGCCGGTCGAGGGAGAGAGCTTTGACGGAGAGGTGCTCGCCTCCGCTGGGTTGACGCTAGTTGACGCGCCGAGCAGCAGCAGTGGCGAGCCCGAGGAGGAGCGGCTGCTGCGGAAGCTGGTGTCGCTCTACCGCGCCCGGCAAGCCAAGTTGGAGTCCCGAGAGGCGCTTGCCGCGAAGGCGGGAGCAGACATCGAGAAGTGTGCGGAGGAGCTCCGGGGTCTTCACCAGGCAGCTCTCCGGTCCCTGGCAGAGGAGAGGGAGCAACTTGCCGAGGAGCAGACGGCCTTCTTCCTTGAGAAGGCTGAAGTCGAAGAGCAATAGTGGCTTGCCGCTGAGAAGCTGTCTGCGCAGGAGGGCGAGCTGGCGCAGCGGAAGATTAACCTCGACAGCCACGAGGAGGAACTTGCCGCGCGCGAGCAATCACTTGGCGGAGCCCTCAAGCAAGCAGAGTATGCTGCCGCGGCTGCCGAGGCCGCCATGAAGGAGCTGGAGACGAAGGTGGCGCGGCTGGATGCCGATCTCAAGGCGAGCGGTGAGGAGCTTGCCGCGCTCAAGCGTGAGCAGGAGAAGGACGCCCGCAACAACTCAGAGTTGCAAGTTCGTCTTGCCGAGAAGGGCAAGGAGCTCAGCGCCGCCAAGGACTCCAACGCAGATCTTGAGTTGAAGCTGGCCACTTTGACCAAGACACTGGACGGCGCCAGGGAGCAGGAGGCGGCCTTGAAGGAGGAGATCAAGGCCGACAAGGCGCTGCTGGAGAGTGCTGCTGCCGCCCAGAACACTTTTAGGGAGACTGTGGAGCACTGGATGGAGGGTCTTGTGAATGCTGCCGCAGACATTGACACGGAGCTGGCGCAGCTGGGGATGGAGGATCTCGGGTATTCCTCCGATGAGAACCTCCAACCCAGCGCCAAGCTCACCTTGGTCTTCAAAGGCGTGGCGACGGCCCTCCAGCGACTCCGGGAGACGACTCCAAAGCGGCTGGCCGACGAGTCGCGCAAGATCTGCGCGGGAGCTCTTCAAAAGGTGTTGGTGAAGGTGGCCTTCCGCAACTCGGGCCTCAACCTCACCAACGTCCTCAAGTCCCTGCCGCCGGATGCCGATCTGGAGGCGCTCAAGGCCCTCGTCGCACCCATTGTGGACAAGGTGAGCGGGATCAAGAGGGTTGAGGGCGATCGCATAGACTAGGCCGCCCGTTTTCTTCTTTCCTTGTCGCTCCTTGTCATGTTATGAGAACAATCTGTTAGGGCTGCGACAAGCTACCTTGTAATATAACTCTATTTTGGGTAATGATTGCAATGTTATTTCCTTTACTTGATTCCTTCCTTTGTATGTTTTTGCCCTACGCTTTTAGGGAACTTGCCGGCGTAGGCACCTTAGCCGCGAGCGCTGAGTGCGGGATGTCAGCAGCCTGCTAGCGGTGCCGCTACCAACAAGAAACCTTGTCGCAACTAGCTGCAGCTCACTTAAGTTGTTGAGCGGACTCGAAACAAAGTAAGGGCGCAACTCTAGTCGCAACACACTTAAGTTGTTGAGCGGACTCGAAACAAAGTAAGGTCGCAACTAGCTACGAGTTGGTTCCTCCGCGCACAGGTTTTCCATACAAAGCACGGTCGTTCAAGGAAGATAACTCAAAAATTTAAAAAGTCTGATTGCTCAAACTTTGGCAACTTAGCTTTTCTGTTGTTTGCTTCCCGGCAAGACGAAACTTTCTTGAACGACGCCCGGTCCATACCATTATCTTCTCCTTTCCCCCCGGCAAACTTGTGGGCGAGGGAACCTTCTTCACCTTGAGAAAAAGAAAGAAGAGAAAATAAAGATATGGAGCCTTACGGCTCGTTATTGCTTACCGGGGGTAGGTGCTGCACAAAGTGTCAGTTATCACATGCAAAAAATGGAAAGCATGAAATTGACAAGATGTGCGGAGCACATTAGCTTTACTTATGCACGGGGTCTGCGCCCGGCTTTGTACAAAGGATTACATGCAACAGCGGCAAGACTTGTACAAAAGGTGGTTGCCGAAACGGGTTCCGGCAACCGCGCCTTATGGGTAAAACTTACGAAGATGCTCGATGTTCCAGGAGTTGCTCACCGGAAAGCCATCTTCGGTCTCAAGGCGGACAGCGCCAGGCCTAGTGACTCGTTTCACCCGGTAAGGGCCTTCCCACTTCGGCGTCAACTTGTTGGAATTCTTGGCGGACTGAACGCGCCGAAGAACAAGGTCGCCTTCCTCGAGACTTATGGCGTTAACTTTGCGGCTATGGTAGCGGCGCAAAGCTTGCTGGTAGCGAGCAGCTCGTACAGCAGCCTGAAGACGGTCTTCCTCAAGGAGCAGCGCGTCATCTTGTCGCAGCTGCTCTTGCTCAAGCTCATCATAAGCGAGCACTCGAGGTGACCCGTATACGAGTTCCGTGGGGAGAACTGCCTCTGCTCCATAGACTAGAGCGAAAGGTGTCTGGCCAGTGGCTCGATTTGGCGTCGTCCTGATCGACCAAAGAACCACTGGCAGCTCCTCAATCCAGTTTCTTCCGCACTTGTGCAGCCTGTCGAAAGTCCTGGTCTTGAGCCCGTGCAGCACTTCAGCATTTGCCCTCTCCGCTTGACCGTTGCTTCTCGGGTGAGTAACAGAAGCGAAGCAGACCTTGGCGCCAAGATCTTGGACGTACTGCATGAAGGTGCGGCTCATGAATTGCGTACCGTTGTCGGTGATGATCCTGTTAGGGATCCTGAAGCGGCAAACAATCGACCTGAAGAACTTGACTGCTGACTGTGCTGTCACCTTCCTCACTGCTTCCACTTCCGGCCACTTTGTGAACTTGTCGATTGCAACGTACAAGTACTCAAAGCCCCGATTGCTCGGGGAAAGGGGCCGAAGATGTCGAGCCCCTAGACCGAAAATGGCCAGGATAAAGGGATCATCTGGAGAGCTTGAGCTGGCTGGTGTATCTGCTTGGAATGGAACTGGCACGCTTCACACTTGGTTACTTGTGCAGTTGCATCCTGGAGGGCTGTCGGCCAAAAGAAACCTTGCATGAATGCTTTTCCGGCAAGTGCTCTTGCGCCAATGTGGTGACCACATATGCCTCCATGTATCTCTGCCAACAACTTTTGTCCATCTTCCCGGTGAATACACTTCAATTTCACACCGTTGAGTCTTCTTCTGGATAGTGTGTTGTCAACAAACTGGTACATACTTGACTGCCGGGCTACTCTTTCCGCTTCTTCTTGCTCTTCGGGAAGTTTTCCTGTCTGAAGGAAACGGACAATCTGTTGTGCCCATGTTGGAGCTTGCGGCTCGACAACAAGGACTAAAGGCACATCTGCTGCTGCGGGAACATCCGCTTCTACGGCGAGAACCTGTGGCTCAGCCGGAGCTTGATGTTCCCCAGCAAGCTTGCCGGAGCAAAACTTGTCGGGAGCCTTTGCTTCAACGGAACAAACCCTAGGGCTTGTCGGAGCAGATTGCTCCTCAGCACTCTTGGTGTTGATCTTGGGGACCTTCTTGGCGGCGGCTTCGGGAAGCTCTGCCAGGAAATAGTCACCAGAAATCAACTTCCTCTTCTTGCTCTGTCTAGTTGACGGTGTTACGGATGGTTGAGTCAGCTTGAGCACAAAGATACTTGGTTCCACAGGTAACTTAAGTGCGGTGCACTTCGACAGGCCATCTGCGATGTCGTTCTGAGCTCTTGGAACATGCTCCATCTGTAGGCTGTCAAAGTGCTCTTCTAGCTTTCTCACCTCATCAACGTAGGCTTCCATCAAAGGACTCTGATAACTCTTGTTCACTTGGCGGACGACAAGCTACGAGTCACCCCTGACAATGAGCTTCTTGATCCCAAGGTCTGCCGCGATCCTGAGACCGACAAGCAAACCTTCATACTCTGCGGTATTGTTTGTTGCTTGCTCCTTGGGAAAGTGCATCTGGACTACGTACTTGAGGTGCTCTCCGGTGGGTGCGACAAGCAGCACGCCAGCACCGGCGCCTTGCAGCGAGAAGGCACCATCAAAGTACATCAGCCACTCTTTGCTTGCTTCCTTAACGGGGATGCTCGTTTCTGGACTTTCTTCATCTGGTGTTGGCGTCCACTCTGCTATGAATTCTGCCAAAGCTCTGCTTTGGATAGTTGAAGTGCTCTCAAACTTGAGTCCAAAGCTTGACAGTTCCAGTGCCCACTCATCAATCATGCCTGTTGCTTCTGGATTCTGCAGTATCCTCTTCAGCGGAAAATGAGTGACAATTGTGATTTCATGTGCTTGGAAGTAATGGCGCAGCTTTCTCGAGGCCATGAGAAGGCCGAAAAGCAATTTCTGCACACCAGAGTACCTTGACCTAGCCCCTGCAGAAGGGAACTGACAAAGTAAACTGGGCGCTGCACCATCCTCTTTCGTGTCTCCTCGTGCGCCTGCGCAGATCCATCTTTGTCGGGACCAGAGCTTGTCGGGGAAGCCCCCTGCTTGTCGCTGGACGCGCCTGCTGATACGTCCAAAACGTATCTATAATTTCTGCTTGCTCCATGCTTCTTTTGTGTGATATTGCTATGATATTTATACACTTCTATACACTTTTGATCATATTTGGACTAACCTATTAACTCAGTGCACCCCAGTGCCAGTTTCTGTTTTCTACTGTTTTTGTATTTCAGGTTTTCCCATTACTTAAATTGCCAGAAAAATTCCGGGAAAAATATATAAAAAATCAGTGCTCCAGAAGCTTCCACGCACCAGAAGTGGGGCCAGAGGGGAGCCAGGGGCAGCCCAGGCGGCCTGCCCACGCGGCCCCCCTCCTGGCCGCGCCGGGGGGCGCCTGGGCCCCCCCTCTCCGCCTCTGGTGACCCCCTTTGGCATATATTTAGCACGCGTCCCGAAACCCTCGAGGACGGAACCCTTTTTCGTGATCTCATCTTTGTTCCGCCGCCGCCGCGCTTCCAAGATCGGGAGCACCAGGAGAACTCTTCCCGGCACCCTGCCGGAGGGGAGGATCACCACCGGGAGCTTCTCCACCACCATGGACGCTTCCCGGATGAGTTGTGAGTAGTCCCCCTTGGACCATGGGTCCATGACCAGTAGCTATGTGATGTTCTCCTCCCCTCTTTGTTCTTCATCGATTAGACCTCGTGAGCTGCCCTACATGATCGAGGCACATATGTAATCTTTATGCTGTTGCTATGCTGAGTTTGCTGGGATCCGATGGATTATGAGATTATGTTCAGATTGTGTGTGAGTAATATATTTGATTCACCTCTTTTATATTTATGTTCTTGAGTAATTCTTGCATGTTCTCCGTTGCTGTTTATTGCTTTGGCCAAGTAGTAGGTACTCCAAGAGGGAACGTTATGCTTGATTGTGGGTTCATGCCCCTCGATGACTAGCTTGAGTGACAGAAACATGAGTCTAGGGGATGTGCTGTTGCCACAAGGGGGAAAACAACGGTGCTTGTACTTGCGAGTGCAAGGATTGTTTACTTTATGCAAAGTTCTTTTAATGCAGTTGTCTGTTGCTTTGAGTTTACACTTTGGGTGGGACTCGCAACTTAATACCAGCGAGATGTTCTGGATAGATATCTCAAGGTGGATGATTAGTAGTAGATGCAGATGGATTTCGGTCTACTTGCCTTGGCGTACCGCCCATGCTTTTGAGCCTCTACCTTTCTGTACAGCATAGTTAGCATTGGTTTGCGCACATAATCCTGTCAATTGCCCAGCTGTAATTCGTTTACCTCGCTTAGCTGTTTTATCGTCTTTTGGGAGAGAGACATCACTAGTGAACATCATGGGACCCCGGTCCATACTACCATCACTGATCACACCCGCTATTTACTTCCTGTTCTTATTTCCTAGTTGCAGTCATACCTATCACTATTATCTCTTGCGTTTGATCCTTTGTAAACGACAAGGCCGGAGGGATTGACAACCTCTCTGTACTCGTTGGGAGCAAAGTTATTTGTATCTGTGTGCAGGTCTTGTCAAGCGAAAGTTTCTGGCGCTATTAACACCTTCTTGTCGACCCTCGGAGTCTCACGGGATTCGATCCTTGGTATCTTTGCCAAGGGAAACTTGCCGTTACGCTACATCTCAAACCTTCCACTTGGGGTAACCAACGAGGGGCGAGAAGCCATCAAGCAAAGTTTCTGGCGCCGTTGCCGGGGACTCCACTCTTCAAGATAGGGGAGTTGCACGCTATCTTTTATCTTTGCTTTTTAGTCTTGTTAGTTTACCTTTCAGTTTTTTGCTTTAGTGTCTTTTATCAAAAATCACAAAAATAGTTATCTCGCTTTTTAGTTGGCATTATGTCTGGTCCTTTTGCCTTTGGTGAGGCAGAAGTGCTCACCTTTAAACAAAGAGGTGGGGAAAGTCTAAAAGATGCTTGGTATAGAATTAATGATTCTAAAAAAAGAGCCACCAAGAAGCAATCTACTACTATCCTGTTTAGAAATTTTTATGTTGGAATTACTTCTTGGAATAGGTTTATTCTAGATTCTGCTATCAATGGAAATTTCCTAGAAGCCCCAGTTTGGGAATCTCTTAGTATTATGGAAAATCTTGTTGGAAATCCCCCTCTTGTTAGCATTCAAGAGGACATTACCCTAGCTCACATTATGAAAAAACTTGAAAAGATAGAGCTAGAGATGCCAAAAATTAATAAGATAAATGAGTTGGATCGTAAGATCCAAGGGAATTTGAATAGGCTTGATAGCTCCATGCATAAAATTCTCAAAACTTTTGAGACCATCAAATCCCATGACTTGGATTCTTCTAGGATAGACAAGATTGAGGAAATCTTTGACACTTTAGGAACTACTTTCTCCTCAATCAAAACCAAAAAGGTAGAAACTCCGGCAAAGAAGGAGCCTAAGTTCGTTTACGTTCCAAAGGCTCCTCGTTCCAAAAGTAATCCACTTATTGCCAAAGGGGTTGAAACTGTGAAGACTTTGGAAGAAACACCTCTCTTTGATAAATTTATAAATGAATCTTCCATTGACTTTTTACCTTTTGGTCTTCTCCCTAGAAGTATCTCTATTAGGCCTTTATTTGAAAGTCCTCTTAAGACTAGTTGTACTATTGAAGAGCTTTTTGATGATCTTGATGATGGTTCAATTGATACAACTTGATCTTTTTGCATTACGCCTAGCTTAAAGGCATAAAAGAAAGCGCTTTTGGGAGGCAGCCCACAACGAATAAAATTTTATTTTGCTTTTGTTGTGTCTTGATGTTTGTTACTACAATAGCATCATCATTGTATCTTTACTTTTCAGCTTTGTGCCAAGTTTAGCCTCTGATTGCAAGAAAGTTCAAAAGTTGTGACGTGCTGTCCGGGAAACAGATTCTGTTCTTGGACAGAAAAATTCGTATAAAATCACCAGATCATCTTTTTGGTCTGAATTTTTTCGACAGCGTGCTCTATACAATTGGCTTTCGGGCGTCTGTTCTGAGTTTTTTGATTTGAGTTGCAGAAGTGCCCCGAAAAAATTATTTACTACCTGCTGGTCTGTTTTTCACAGATTCTGTCCTGTTTTGCCTTTTCTTCGTTTTGCAAACCTTGAGCTTGCTTTTTCTTTGCAAAAACCTTTTGGCAATCTTGAGAAATAGTAGATCTTCAAGATTATCTTTATTTCCAGCAAGGAAAAATTATTTTGTTATGGGTACTAACCTCGCTAATCAGATTATGATGAGTTATGTATGAAGGGAGTTTTCAAGTGTGCGAGGGAAGATGATAAAAAGATTCAGGAGGGTGAAACGCTCAAGCTTGGGGATGCCCCCGTGCACCCCCAAGAAATATTCAAGAAGACTCAAGCGTCTAAGCTTGGGGATGCCCCCGTGCATCCCCTTCTCCATCGAATTATCAGTTCGTCTTTCGTTCCACTATATTTTAATCACTTCATGCGTTATGTGCTATGCTTGGAGCGTCTTGCTTTTAGTTTCCTTTTTAGTTGTCTTTAGCTTTGCTTGCTGTTCATAACGAGTTAGAACCCAACTTTCTTTGTGTGGGAGAGAAACACGCTCCACTTCAACCTAGAACACAACATAGGATTTTCATGCTTATCTCTGCTGTGTGTGTTCTTTGTCTTTCCATAGCTACTGTCATGCTTAGCTCTTTGTTTTCATGCTTTTCTTTTTAAAGAGCTTTTGTTTAGTTGGTTGCTGAACTCTCTTGAGTTTTCATGATTATCTTGTTAAGAGAGTTTGTCTGTTGCACTGAGTTGTGTGTCTTAACTTAAAGTAGGTAATTGAGGTTGCTATTTAATTTTAGTAGTAACTTGCAATAGTTTTGAGGTATTGCCATGAGTAATGTCTGAACTTTTGCTGACAAGAGCTTTAGCCTATTAGTGATAGATGTCGTATTTTGGGCAATCCGTGTTTATTTTCGAAAACCTACAAAATAGTTGAGAACTTTAGCTACTAAATGGATCACTAATCTTTGGAGGGATCGAATATTAGAGTACACTCACGTACCATGGGTCGAGGATGCGCAAGGGTAAGCAAACCCCCATACACACCTCCTCGGGGTACTTGTCTCTTTGTGAACCTCCTAACTAGATTGAGAGTTACCGATAATAAGTGCATGAGTTCTTTGGACTAATGTGAGTATTCGAAGGTTGACACTTCCACCTATCCATATTTTTCTAGCCTCTTCGGTACCGTGCATTGCCCTTTCTCACCTCGAGAGTTGGTGCATACTTCGCCGGTGCATCCAAATCCTTGGCACGATACGCTCTGTCATCATAAGCCTCATTATATCCTTCCTCAAAACAGCCACCATACCTACCTATTAAGGCATTTCCATAGCCTTTCCGAGATACATTGCCATGCAACATCCATCTTCTCATGACTTGATCTTTATGTCATACATGCTTTTTGCTTGATCGATGAGCCGCATACTAGTTGGGCCTTGCCCTAATCATTGCTACATGACGCGCTAGTATCATTGCATATCCTGCTACACTGGCAGAGGCATACATTTGCATACATCATGATAGTTTCATTTTCTTTATGTTGAGTACTTTTGTAAAGTGTGAAAGATCTTCTATACTTCTTGTAATACATAGAGTGTTGCCCCTAAAGTGAGGATAAGATCCCAAAGAGGACAAATCAAAAGATCCCAAAGAGGACAAAATCAAAAGATCCCAAAGAGGACAAATGAGAGATAAATAGAAAGAGCCATTGAGGCCACAAAAAAATAAAAAAAAGAGAAAAAGAGAAAAAGAAATAAAAAGAGAGAAGGGGGCACACTACTATTTCTTTTGAGAGATCCACACTCGTACTCCATCTTATACTTTGTACTCCATAGAGATTATCATTTATGCATATAGCTATGTGGGGACCTTTACACTATAGAACTTGGCTTGTATATTCCAATGATGAGCCTCCTCAAAAGAGCTCTAGGTCTTCTTGAGAAAGCGAGTTGGATGCACCCCCACTAGTTCCATTGGAGAGCTTACCTTAGCTCATATGTGCATCCGTTGCATGGCAATCCCTACTCCTCGCATCATATCTATCATTTGGCTTTCTCTCGCCGATGATTGTCCTCATTGATGTGAGCCTTTCACACCCTTTTTTTTGTCTTCCCCCTCTATCATTTTTCTCTCTTTGCCATCCTAAGTGTCGACTTTCTTGCTTACGCTCATCCATTGCATGAGTGCTCAAAATATCGAAAGGGAGTGGATCATTTTGACTTGTACCTGGCTGACGGTCTGGGGATGAGTCAAGATAAGATTCCAAAGAAGACCAAGTGTGAAACTTTAGTAGATTAAGTTCTCAACAATACAAAAACTATGTTTTACTCTCTCATATATCCCTATCCCCTTTCTTGCACGCAAACACCATTTGGAGACATTCCAGTCACGGACAGCGAGAGCTCTTGCACCTTTATGTTCTTATGTTACTTGTTACAATGCTAATATAGACTCTTGCTCGTTATGACTTGAATTGGATTACATGCCTTGATTGCTTTACTTAAAAGTTCTTATATGGTTGATAGCATGTCACCATAGAAATTATGCATGTTATCATTTACCTACTCAAGGACGAGCAGGAATTAAGCTTGGGGATGTTGATACGTCCAAAACGTATCTATAATTTCTGCTTGCTCCATGCTTCTTTTGTGTGATATTGCTATGATATTTATGCACTTCTATACACTTTTGATCATATTTGGACTAACCTATTAACTCAGTGCACCCCAGTGCCAGTTTCTGTTTTCTGCTGTTTTTGTATTTCAGGTTTTCCCATTACTTAAATTGCCAGAAAAATTCCGGGAAAAATATATAAAAAATCAGTGCTCCAGAAGCTTCCACGCACCAGAAGTGGGGCCAGAGGGGAGCCAGGGGCAGCCCAGGCGGCCTGCCCACGCGGCCCCCCTCCTGGCCGCGCCGGGGGGCGCCTGGGCCCCCCCTCTCCGCCTCTGGTGACCCCCTTTGGCATATATTTAGCACGCGTCCCGAAACCCTCGAGGACGGAACCCTTTTTCGTGATCTCATCTCTGTTCCGCCGCCGCCGCGCTTCCAAGATCGGGAGCACCAGGAGAACTCTTCCCGGCACCCTGCCGGAGGGGAGGATCACCACCGGGAGCTTCTCCACCACCATGGACGCTTCCCGGATGAGTTGTGAGTAGTCCCCCTTGGACCATGGGTCCATGACCAGTAGCTATGTGATGTTCTCCTCCCCTCTTTGTTCTTCATCGATTAGACCTCGTGAGCTGCCCTACATGATCGAGGCACATATGTAATCTTTATGCTGTTGCTATGCTGAGTTTGCTGGGATCCGATGGATTATGAGATTATGTTCAGATTGTGTGTGAGTAATATATTTGATTCACCTCTTTTATATTTATGTTCTTGAGTAATTCTTGCATGTTCTCCGTTGCTGTTTATTGCTTTGGCCAAGTAGTAGGTACTCCAAGAGGGAACGTTATGCTTGATTGTGGGTTCATGCCCCTCGATGACTAGCTTGAGTGACAGAAACATGAGTCTAGGGGATGTGCTGTTGCCACAAGGGGGAAAACAACGGTGCTTGTACTTGCGGGTGCAAGGATTGTTTACTTTATGCAAAGTTCTTTTAATGCAGTTGTCTGTTGCTTTGAGTTTACACTTTGGGTGGGACTCGCAACTTAATACCAGCGAGATGTTTAGGATAGATATCTCAAGGTGGATGATTAGTAGTAGATGCAGATGGATTTCGGTCTACTTGCCTTGGCGTACCGCCCATGCTTTTGAGCCTCTACCTTTCTGTACAGCATAGTTAGCATTGGTTTGCGCACATAATCCTGTCAATTGCCCAGCTGTAATTCGTTTACCTCGCTTAGCTGTTTTATCGTCTTTTGGGAGAGAGACATCACTAGTGAACATCATGGGACCCCGGTCCATACTACCATCACTGATCACACCCGCTATTTACTTCCTGTTCTTATTTCCTAGTTGAAGTCATACCTATCACTATTATCTCTTGCGTTTGATCCTTTGTAAACGACAAGGCCGGAGGGATTGACAACCTCTCTGTACTCGTTGGGAGCAAAGTTATTTGTATCTGTGTGCAGGTGATACGTCCAAAACGTATCTATAATTTCTGCTTGCTCCATGCCACTTTTGGGTGATATTGCTATGATATTCATACACTTCCATACACTTTTGATCATATTTGGACTAACCTACTAATCCAGTGCACCCCAGTGCCAGTTTCTGTTTTTGGCTGTTTTTGTATTTCAGGTTTTCACATTACAAGAACTGTCAGGAAAAATCCAGAAAAATTATATAAAAAAATCAGCGTTCCAGAACCTACCTTGCGCCCGAAGTACAGCCGGGGGGGGG
>LR738709.1:641512907-641553329 GCA_902687465.1 Secale cereale | reverse complement strand
GGGGGGGGCGCCTGGGCCCCCCGAGCCCCGTCTGGTGCCCCCCCTTTGGCATATATTTAGAGCGTCCTTCGAAACCCTCGGGACGGGAACTCTTTTTCACGATCTCATCTCTGTTCCGCCGCCGCCGCCGCTTCCAAGATCGGGAGCACCAGGAGAACTCTTCCCGGCACCCTGCCGGAGGGGAGGATCACCACCGGGAGCTTCTCCACCACCATGGACGTCTCCCGGATGAGTTGTGAGTAGTCTCCCTTGGACCATGAGTCCATGACCAGTAGCTATGTGATGTTCTCCTCCCGTTCTTGTGCTTCACTAATTAGTCCTCGTGAGCTGCCCTACATGATCGAGGAACATATGTAATCCTGATGCTGTTGCTATGATGAGTTTGCTGGGATCCGATTGATTATGAGATTATGTTCAGATTGTGATTGAGTAATATATTTGATCTACCTCTTTTATATTTATGTTCGTAAGTAATTCTTGCATGTTCTCTGTTGTTATTTATTGCTTTGGCCAAGTAATACGTAGTGACTCCAAGAGGGAACGTTATGCTTGATTGTGGGTTCATGCCCCTCGATGAATAGCTTGAGTGACAGAAACATGAGTCTAGGGGATGTGCTGTTGCCACAAGGGGGAAAACAACGGTGCTTGTGCCCGCGGGTGCAAGGATTGTTTACTTTACGCAAAGTTCTTTTAATGCAGTTGTCTGTTGCATTGAGTTTACACTATGGGTGGGACTCGCAACTTAATACCAGCGAGATGTTCTGGATAGATATCTCAAGGTGGATGATTAGTAGTAGATATTGATGGATTTCGGTCTACTTACTTTGGCGTACCGCCCATGCTTTGAACCTCAACCTTTCTTGCAATGTAGTCAGCATTGGTTTGCGTTCGTGGTCCTGTCAATTGCCCAGCTGTAATTCGTTTACCTCACATAGCTGTTTTATCGTCTTTTGGGAGAGAGACATCACTAGTGAACATCACGAGACTCCGGTCCATATTACCATCACTGATCACATCCGCTATTTACTTTTCGCTTTTACTTACTATTGCAAACATTATCTATCACTACTATCATTTGCGTTTAATCCTTTGTGAACTACAAGGCCGGAGGGATTGACAACCTCTCTGTACTCGTTGGGAGCAAAGTTATTTGTATCTGTGTGCAGGTCCACGTTGATTGCTAATATCTGGCGCCGTTAGCAGTTGACACCTACTTGTTGAACCTAGGAGTCTCTGGGGATTCGATCCTTGGCATCTTTGCTAAGGGAAAAACTTCCACAACACTGCATCTCACACCTTCCACTTGGGGTAACCAACGAGGGGTTAGAGGCCCATCAAGGAGTTTTTCTGGCGCCGTTGCCGGGGACTCCACTCTTCAGGATAGGGGAGTTGCATGCTATCTTTTATCTTTGCTTTTTAGTCTTGTTAGTTTACCTTTCAGTTTTTGCTTTAGTACCTTTTATCGAAAATCACAAAAATAGTTATCTCGTTCTTTGGTTGTCATTATGTCGGGTCCTTTTGTCTTTGACGAGGCAGAAGTTCTCACCTTTAAACAAAGAGGTGGGGAAAGTTTGAAAGATGCTTGGTATAGAATTAATGATTCACAAAAAAGAGCCACCAAGAAGCAACCTACTACTATCTTGCTTAGAAATTTTTATGTTGGAATTACTTCTTGGAATAGGTTTATTCTAGATACTGCTATCAATGGGAATTTCCTAGAGGCCCCAGTTTGGGAGTCTCTTAGTATTATTGAAAATCTTGTTGGGAATCTCCCTGTTGTTAGCATTCGAGAGGACATCACTCTAGCTCACGTTATGAAAAAAACTTGAAAAAATAGAGCTAGAGATGCCAAGCATTAATAAGATAAATGAGTTGGATCGTAAGATCCAAGGGAATTTGAATAGGCTTGATAGCTCCATGCATAAAATTTTCAAAATTTTGGAGACCGTCAAATTCCATGACTTGGACTCTTCTAGGATAGACAAGATTGAGGAAATATTTGATACCCTAGGAACTACCTTCTCCTCGATCAAAACCAAAAAGGTAGAAACTCCGGCAAAGAGGGAGCCTAAGTTCGTTCACGTTCCAAAGGCTCCCCGTTCTAAAAGTAATCCATCTATTGCCAAAGGGGTTGAAACTGTAAAGACCTTGGAAGAAACACCTGTCTTTGATAAATTTATAAATGAATCTTCCCTTGACTTTTATCCTTTTGGTCTTCTACCTAGAAGTATCTCTATGAGGCCTTTATTTGAGAGTCCTCTTAAGACTAGTTGTATTATTGAGGAGCTTTTTGATGATCTTGATGATGGTTCAATTGATACAACTTGATCTATATGCATTATGCCTAGCTTAAAGGCATAAAAGAAAGCGCTTTTGGGAGGCAGCCCACATGAATAATTTTTTATATTTTGCTTTTGTTGTGTCTTGATGTTGTTTACTACAGTAGCATCATCATTGTATCTTTACTTTTCATATTTGTGCCAAGTATAGCCTCTGATTGCTAGAAAGTTCAAAAGTTGTGAGGTGCTGTCCAGGAAACAAATTCTGTCCTTGGATAGAAAAATTCGTATAAAATCACCAGATCATCTTTTTGGTCTGAATTTTTTCGACAGCGTTCTCTATATAATTGTCTTTCGTGTATCTGTTCTGAGTTTTTTGATTTGAGTTGCAGAAGTACCCCGAACAAATCAATTACTACCTGCTGTTCTGTTTTTCACAGATTCTGTCCTGTTTTGCCTTTCCTTCATTTTGCAAATCAAGAGCTTGCTTTTTCTTTGCAAAAACCTTTTGGCAATCTTGAGAAACTGTAGAACTTCAAGAATATCTTTATTTCCAGCAAGGAACAATTATTTTATTAAGGGTACTAACCTCGCTAATCAGATTATGATGAGTTATGTATGAAGGGAGTTTTCAAGTGTGCGAGGGAAGATGATAAAAAGATTCAGGAGTGTCAAGCGCTCAAGCTTGGGGATGCCCCCATGCACCCCCAAGAAATATTCAAGGAGACTCAAGCGTCTAAGCTTGGGGATGCCCCCGTGCATCTCCTTCTCCATCAACATTATCAATTCGTCTTTCGTTCCGCTATATTTTTATCACTTCATGTGTTATGTGCTATGCTTGGAGCGTCTTGCTTTTAGTTTTCTTTTTAGTTTTTCATAACGAGTCGGAACTCAGCGTTCTTTATGTGGGAGAGAAACACGCTCCACTTCTACCTAGAACATAACATAGAATTTTCATGTCTATCTTTGCTGTGTGTGTTCTTTGTCTTTTAATAGCTACTATCATGCTCAGCTCTTAGTATTCATGCTTATCTTTGCAAAGAGCTTTTGTTTAGTTGGTTGCTTGAACTCTCTTTAATTATCATGCTTACCTTATTAAGAGAGTTTGCTTCCGTTGCATTGGTTAATATATCTATGATAAAGATGCTACGTGCATAATGGCGCTTAGTAGTTCAGGTTTTCTTATGGTTAGTCTCAAATAGCTGGGGGATTCCCAATGTGTTATTGGAGTACCAACATGATTTGTTTGCCTATGATGTGGTATGGTTTAGTAATATCTTCCTTCAAGAATTTATTTTGACTGACTTGGCGTATGCTCACGCATATTTAAGACTGTAAAGAAAGTCTGTCAAGCCTTGATGATCTTTTATTTCTGAGTAGCGATATAACTTCCATGCCTGATTCAATATTGCTTTGTCGCTCTGCATGATTATGACCGTCATTGCTCTCTTAGTTGGTCGCTCCCAGTCTTTTGCTAACCTTCACCTGTACTAAGCGGACTGACTGCCTGTGCATCCACATCCTTTTAAACCAGTTAAGCCATATGAGTCCACCATACCTACCTATATGTGGTATTTCACCGCCACTCCAAGTAAATTTACATGTGCTACCTTTAAAACCTTCAGTTGCAATACATAGCTCATGGGAAAGTAGCTTAAAAACTATTGTGGTAAAGAATATGTTGCTTATGTATCTTATTTCTTATAAGTTGCTTGCTGAGCGGTAACCATGTTTCTGGGGACGCTATCAACTGTTACACTTTTGTTGAATATCATGTGAGTTGCTATGCATGTTCGTCTTGTCTGAAGTAAGGGTGATTTGCCATGGGTTGAATGGTTGAGTATGCATATTGTTAGAGAAGAACATTGGGCCTCCAACCAAAGCCATGTATCATGGTGGAAGTTTTAGCTTGGACACTAATCCTCAATCTCTTATGAGAATATGCTTAAGCATTAAAGAGGAGTCCATCATCTATTTTCTATGTTGTCCCGGTATGGATGTCCTCAAGTTGAGATCTATCAAAAACGAGAAATCAAATGCGATTTATCTCCTTGGACCTTTGTACAGGTGGCATAGAGGTACCCCTTTGTGACACTTGGTTGAAACATATGTAATGCAATGATAACCCATGGAAATCCGAGCTAATTAGGACAAGGTGCGAGCACTATTGGTATTCGATGCATGAGGCTTGCAACTTATAGGATGTCTTATGCATGACACATATGAAGTACTACTACCGTTGACAAAATTGCTTCTATGTTTTCAAAATAAAAAGCTCTAGCACATAACCATTCTTTTACTTTTATGTTGAGTCTCCACCTTCTTTTCAAGCACCAACTACTGAGAGCATGATTGTCATTCTGAGTGTAATGTGCATTGTCCCAAAGTAGCATTGTCTTTTGCATGATTGTGATATCGTTTATTTTGAAATCATTGTATCTAGTCATCACTTAAACCTTGAAGGTGCCCCTGCATTTATGTTTTGCTTCACTAAAGGGGGCAAGCTAGATATCACTTTATCATATTTGCACATCATGTTCATTGCAAATCTTTTTGATGTTTCAGTTTCATATTGTAAAACTTTCAGTCCTTTGTGATTTTCTCATGAGGCAACTTAATTACTATAGAATCATTGTCTCAGTAAGCTTTTGTCATATGACTATAAAAAGTCCTATATGGTTAAAAGCATGTCACCACAGAAATTATTCTTGTTATCATTTACCTACTCGAGGACGAGCAGGAATTAAGCTTGGGGATGTTGATACGTCCAAAACGTATCTATAATTTCTGCTTGCTCCATGCCACTTTTGGGTGATATTGCTATGATATTTATACACTTCCATACACTTTTGATCATATTTGGACTAACCTACTAATCCAGTGCACCCCAGTGCCAGTTTCTGTTTTCGGCTGTTTTTGTATTTCAGGTTTTCACATTACGAGAACTGTCAGGAAAAATCCAGAAAAATTATATAAAAAATCAGCGTTCCAGAACCTACCTTGCGCCCGAAGTACAGCCGGGGGGGGGGGGCACCAGGGCCCCAGGCGCCCTGGCGGCGCGCCCCCCCTGGGCCGCGCCGGGGGGGCGCCTGGGCCCCCCGAGCCCCGTCTGGTGCCCCCCTTTGGCATATATTTAGAGCGTCCTTCGAAACCCTCGGGACGGGAACTCTTTTTCGCGATCTCATCTCTGTTCCGCCGCCGCCGCCGCTTCCAAGATCGGGAGCACCAGGAGAACTCTTCCCGGCACCCTGCCGGAGGGGAGGATCACCATCTGGAGCCTCTCCACCACCATGGACGCCTCCCGGATGAGTTGTGAGTAGTCTCCCTTGGACCATGAGTCCATGACCAGTAGCTATGTGATGTTCTCCTCCCGTTCTTGTGCTTCACTAATTAGTCCTCGTGAGCTGCCCTACATGATCGAGGCACATATGTAATCCTTATGCTGTTGCTATGATGAGTTTGCTGGGATCCGATGGATTATGAGATTATGTTCAGATTATGATTGAGTAATATATTTGATCTACCTCTTTTATATTTATGTTCATAAGTAATTCTTGCATGTTCTCCGTTGTTATTTATTGCTTTGGCCAAGTAATACGTAGTGACTCCAAGAGGGAACGTTATGCTTGATTGTGGGTTCATGCCCCTCGATGACTAGCTTGAGTGACAGAAACATGAGTCTAGGGGATGTGCTATTGCCACAAGGGGGAAAACAACGGTGCTTGTGCCCGCGGGTGCAAGGATTGTTTACTTTACGCAAAGTTCTTTTAATGCAGTTGTCTGTTGCATTGAGTTTACACTATGGGTGGGACTCGCAACTTAATACCAGCGAGATGTTCTGGATAGATATCTCAAGGTGGATGATTAGTAGTAGATATTGATGGATTTCGGTCTACTTTCTTTGGCGTACCGCCCATGCTTTGAACCTCAACCTTTCTTGCAATGTAGTCAGCATTGGTTTGCGTTCGTGGTCCTGTCAATTGCCCAGCTGTAATTCATTTACCTCACATAGCTGTTTTATCGTCTTTTGGGAGAGAGACATCACTAGTGAACATCATGAGACTCCGGTCCATATTACCATCATTGATCACATCCGCTATTTACTTTTCGCTTTTACTTACTATTGCAAACATTATCTATCACTACTATCATTTGCGTTTAATCCTTTGTGAACTACAAGGCCGGAGGGATTGACAACCTCTCTGTACTCGTTGGGAGCAAAGTTATTTGTATCTGTGTGCAGGTCCATGTTGATTGCTAATATCTGGCGCCGTTAGCAGTTGACACCTACTTGTTGAACCTAGGAGTCTCTGGGGATTCGATCCTTGGCATCTTTGCTAAGGGAAAAACTTCCACAACACTGCATCTCACACCTTCCACTTGGGGTAACCAACGAGGGGTTAGAGGCCCATCAGCAGGTCCTGTCAAGCGAAAGTTTCTGGCGCTATTGACACCTTCTTGTCGACCCTCGGAGTCTCACGGGATTCGATCCTTGGTATCTTTGCCAAGGGAAACTTGCCGTTACGCTACATCTCAAACCTTCCACTTGGGGTAACCAACGAGGGGCATGAAGCCATCACCTGCCGCGGTTGCTAGCTCATCATCTTCCTCCCTCTCCGCTACTAACGCAGCACTAACCACTTGATTGGTTGCCGCTATATACAGCAGCAACTTCTCTTGTGGCTTAGGTGCGACAAGTATTGGAGTGGAGGACAGGTATCTCTTCAAGTCTTGCAGCGCAGCCTCCACTTCCGGAGTCCATTTCATTGGACCTGCCTTTTTCAATATTTTGAAAAACGGCAGGGCGCGCTCAGCAGACTTAGAGATAAACCTGCTGAGAGCAGCCACGCAACCGGCAAGTCTTCGTACATCCTTGACGCGCTTTGGTGCTTCAATCTTCTCAATGGCCTTGATCTTGTCGGGATTGGCTTCAATTCCCCGCTGAGACACGAAGAACCTGAGAAGTTTGCCGGAAGGGACTCCAAACACACACTTCTCGGGGTTGAGCTTGAGGCTGATCTTGCGCAGATTTGCAAAGGTCTCGTCTAAATCTTGAATCAGGGTTGCCTTGTCCTTACTCTTGACCACTATGTCATCCATGTAGGCTTCCACATTTCTGTATATTTGTGGCTCAAGAGCGACATGGACTACCCTTGCAAATGTTGAACCAGCATTCTTTAAACCGAAAGGCATCCGTATAAAACAGTACGTGCCACATGGAGTGATGAATGCGGTCTTCTCCTCATCCTCTTCTGCCATGAAGAATTGATGGTATCCTGAGTATGCGTCAAGAAATGAAAGCAAGTCACATCCGGCCGTGGAGTCAACAATCTGGTCAATGCGCGGCAAGGGAAATGGGTCTTTGGGACAAACTTTATTCACATCGGTGAAGTCGATACAAAGCCTCCATTTCCCGTTTGCCTTGCGCACGACTACATGATTGGCCAACCACGTAGGATGGAGCACTCCTCTGACAAGGCCTGCTGCTTCCAACTTCTTGATCTCTTCTGCGATGAATTCTTGGCGCTCCACTGCTTGTTTCCTGACCTTCTGCTTGACGGGTCGCACATGAGGACAGACGGCGAGATGGTGCTCAATTACTTTCCTGGGAACACTGGGGATGTTAGACGGTTGCCATGCAAACACGTCGACGTTCGCCCGCAGGAAAGCAATGAGCGCGCTTTCCTATTTAGGGTCAAGAGTGGCACTGATGGTGAAGGTACCACCAGTGCCGTCCTCCTTGGCGGACACTTTCTTCGTCTCTGGTGGAGCTGCCATTATCTTCTTACACTTGCCGGTGGAGCTCGATGGTGCGTCCTCGACAGTAGCGTAGCACTCCGAAGAGGTGCGCTTACCGGAGTGGGCATCTGAACTCTTGCCGGACTTGGTCTTCTTCTCCCCCCGGGAGCTTCAACGGCAGGTGACTTGCTATCTGTTGCGGCTGCTGCTTCCCGGTAGATCTTGTCGGCGCAGATAAGAGCATCCTTCTTGTCGCCAGGGACAGAGATGACGCTTATCGGGCCTGGCATCTTCAGCATGTTGTATGCGTAGTGAGAGGCTGCCATGAACTTGGCGAGTGCTGGACGGCCGAGTATCCCATTGTAAGGCAATGGAAAATCGGCAACGTCAAAAGTGACCCTCTCAGTCCTGAAGTTCAACTCGTTGCCAAATGTCACTGGCAACGTGATCTTCCCCTTCGGCTTGCTCCTCCCCGGGTTGATTCCTTGGAATGTGCCAGTCTCTTCGAGCTCGCTGTCAGGGATCTGGAGTTTCTGGAGTACATCGGAGGAGATCAGGTTCAAGCCGGCCCCGCCATCAACTAGCATCTTAGTGACCTTGAGGTTGCGGATAGTTGGTGAAACCAACATCGGCAAGCACCCGACCACAGTTGTGCGATCAGGGTGGTCCTCAATATCAAAGATGATAGGCGTGCTGGACCATTTCAGAAGCTTGCGCGACTCGACAGGTGGTTCTGCCGCATTGACTTCCCGCACCCACTGCTTGAGTTGGCGGTGTGAAGTATGCAAAGAAGCACCGCCGTCAACGCACAAGACCTCTGTGGCTTTCTGGAACTCCTGCTCACTGGTCTCGACATCATCCATGTCTTCATCGTCGTCGTCATCTTCATCCTTGTCGCGGCCGCGGGGAGGTCTGTCTCCTTGCCGCTGCTTGGCCTTGCCGCGGCGTCCTCCCCGGCCGGGGCGCTTCGTGCCGGATCCTCCAGCACCTCCTTGGGACTTCTCCTTGTCGCGCCGCTCGTATTCAGCCTTTTGCTGCTCGACAAGCTGCTCGACCCTCTTGCAGTTCTGGAGGTCATGACCCTTGGTGCGGTGGATCTTGCAGTACTGCTTGTCGGTGCCGTCCTGCTTGTCGGCGGCCGCCACAGCCTGGCAGTTGGTGCATGCGGAAATCTCCTTGCCGAGCTACCAACTTTGGCTTTCTTGGTGCCACCTTCGTTGCCGGACTGCTCAACGACTAGCACATCTTTGCCTTTCTTCTTCCTGTTGTTCCGCCGCCGGTTTTTCTTCGCCGGGGCAGCATCCTCGCTGTCAGATCCTCCTGCTCCTGTATTCTCTCCGAGGAGTTTCCTCCCCTCCTCAGCACATGCACACTTGTTGGCCAGGGCATACAGCTCACTGACGTCTCTGATCTTGCACATCGCCATCTCCTCCCGCATCCTGCGGTTACGCATGTTCTGATGGAACGGGCTGATGACCGCGGCAGGGTGTACATCTGGGACGTTGTGCTGTACATGGCTGAATCTCTGAATGTACTTGCGCAGGGGCTCTCCTTCCTTCTGGGCGAGCAGATGAAGGTCACTCTCTTGGCCATGAGGTTTGTGGCCGCCTGTAAAGGCGCCAACAAACTGATGGCATAGTGATGTCTACACACACTTCTATTCTTGTAGACTATGTTGGGCCTCCAAGCGCAGAGGTTTGTAGGACAGAACAATTTCCCTCAAGTGGATGACCTAAGGTTTATCGAACTCAGGGAAGTAGAGGTTGAAGATGGTCTCTCTCAAGCAACCCTGCAACTAAGATACAAGAAGTCTCTTGTGTCCCCAACACACCTAATACAACTAGGAGTTGTATAGGTGCACTAGTTCGGCGAAGAGATGGTAAAACATGGATGATAGGAGTGGCAAAGCAAAGTAATATAAATCTGTAATAAAAAGTGCAGCAAGCAAACAAGTGGTAAACGTGAGCACAAATGGTATTGCAATGGTGGAAACAAGGCCTAGGCTTCATACTTTCACTAGTGGCAACTCCCAACAACATTAACATAGTCTAATCACATGATATTTCCCATAAAACATGCAATGGAGACGCACCCGGAGGTCATTCCTTTGTGGTCAAGAGAGGACGAGAATTATGTAGGGCTACAAAAGCACACCTCAAAGTTCGTAGTTCTCAATCTATGGATTTCCCAATGTCACCGCGGCCATCCAAAGAGAGTACCACAATCACCACAACATATCTCAAGGATAGTCAAAGACAAGCACCAAGAGACTCTCAATCTTCAATCAACACACAAAAGAGGAAATCACCCATGAAAATATTCTTCTAATCCATGTCCAATAGACCGCTGTCACCTTGGTCTCGGGGATTATACTAGATAAAGACAAGTGAGTACATCAATTCAATACATAGAGGAAGGGGAAACATCATGGGATCGCCCTAGATTAACATAGCCTATGATCACCACGAAGATCACAACATGGGAGAGAGAATTGACCACATAGCTACTGGTAGAAACCTCAGCCCCGAGGAGGAACTACTCCCGCATCATGGAGGGAGGAAGCAACGTCGATGGAGATGAATCCGGGGGCACTTCCCCGTCCCGGCAGGATGCCGGCACAGGAATTCTGGTCCCCCAAAACTTGGTGGCGATGGCGGCGGAGATCGGAATTGCTTCTGGAGAAAAGAGTTCTGGAATCAGGGTTTCCGCGATGGGAGGAATATATATGCGAAGGGGGGTAACCAGAGGCGGAGCCGGGGCCCCAGGCGCCCCCCTGGCGCGGCCAGGGGTGGGGCCGCGCTGGGTGGCCGCCTGGGCCCCCCTGGCTCCCCTCTGGCCCCGCTTTGGTTCTTCGCGAAGCTTCCTGTACGCTGATTTTTCCTGTATTTTTCCCGGAATTTTTGGAGCACTTTTAATATGGGGGAAACCTGAAATAGAAAAACAGCAGAAAACAGGAACTGGCACTGTGGTGCACTGAGTTAATAGGTTAGTCCAAATATGATCAAAAGTGTATGGACGTGCATAAATATCATAGCAATATCACACAAAAGAAGCATGGAGCAAGCAGAAATTATAGATACATTTTTGGACGTATCAACATCCCCAAGCTTAATTCCTGCTCATCCTCGAGTAGGTAAATGATAACAAGCATAATTTCTGTGGTGACATGCTATCAACCATATAAGAACTTTTAAGTAAAGCAATCAAGGCATGTAATTCAATTCAAGTCATAACAAGCAAGAGTCTATATTAGCATTGTAACAAGCAACATAAGAACATAAAGGTGCAAGAGCTCTCGCTGTCCGTGACTCGAATGTCTCCAAATGGTGTTTGCGTGCAAGAAAGGGGATAGGGATATACGAGAGAATAAAACATAGTTTTTGTATTGTTGAGAACTTAATCTACTAAAGTTTCACACTTGGTCTTCTTTGGAATCTTATCTTGACTCATTCCCAGACCAACAGCCAGGTACAAGTCAAAATGATCCACTCCCTTTCGATATTTTGAGCACTCATGCAATGGATGAGCGTAAGCAAGAAAGTTAACACTTAGGATGGCAAAGAGAAAAAAATGATGAAGGGGGAAGACAAAAAAGGTGTGAAAGGCTCACATCAATGAGGACAATCATAGGCGAGAGAAAGCCAAATGATAGATATGATGTGAGGAGTAGAGATTGCCATGCAACGGATACACATATGAGCTAAGGTAGGCTCTCTAATGGAACTAGTGGGGGTGCATCCAACTTGCTTGCTCAAGAAGACCTAGAGCTCTTTTGAGGAGGCTCATCATTGGAATATACAAGCCAAGTTCTATAGTGTGAAGGTCCCCACATAGCTATATGCATGAATGATAATCTCTATGGAGTACAAGGTATAAGATGGAATACGAGTGTGGATCTCTCAAAAGAAGTAGTAGTGTGCCCCCTTCTCTCTTTTTATTTCTTTTTCTCTTTTTTCTCTTATTTTTTTTATTTTTTTGTGGCCTCAATGGCTCTTTCTATTTAACTCTCATTTGTCCTCTTTGGGATCTTTTGATTTTGTCCTCTTTGGGCTCTTTTCCTCACTTTAGGGGAAACACTCTATATATTACAAGAGGTATAGAAGATCTTTCACACTTTACAAAAGTACTCAACATAAAGAAAATGAAACTATCACGATGTATGCAAATGTATGCCTCTGCCGGTGTAGCAGGATATGCAATGATACTAGCGCGTCATGTAGCAATGATTAGGGCAAGGCCCAACTAGCATGCGGCTCATCGATCAAGCAAAAAGCATGTATGACATGAAGATCAAGTCATGAGAAGGTGGATGTTGCATGGCAATGTATCTCGGAAAGGCTATGGAAATGCCTTGATAGGTAGGTATGGTGGCTGTTTTGAGGAAGGATATAATGAGGCTTATGATGATAGAGCGTATCATGCCAATGATTTGGATGCACCGGCGAAGTATGCGCCAACTCTCGAGGTGAGAAAGGGCAATGCACGGTACCGAAGAGGCTAGAAAAATATGGCTAGGTGGAAGCGTCAACTTTCGAATACTCACATTAGTCCGAAGAACTCATGCACTTATTATCGGTAACTCTCAATCTAATTAGGAGGTTCACAAAGAGACAAGTACCCCGAGGAGGAGTGTATGGGGGTTTGGTTATCCTTGGGCATCCTCGACTCATGGTACGTGAGTGTACTCTAATATTCGATCCCTCCAAAGATTAGTGATCCATCTAGTAGCTAAAGTTCTCAACTATTTTGTAGGTTTTCGAAAATAAACACGGATTGCCCAAAATACGACATCTATCACTAATAGGCTAAAGCTCTTGACACCAAAAGTTCAGACATTACTCATGGCAATACCTCAAAACTATTGCAAGTTACTACTAAAATTAAATAGCAACCTCAATTACCTACTTTAAGTTAAGACACACAACTCAGTGCAACAGGCAAACTCTCTTAACAAGATAAACATGAAAACTCAAGAGAGTTCAGCAACCAACTAAACAAAAGCTCTTTAAAAAGAAAAGCATGAAGAGTAAGAGCTAAACATGACAGCAGCTATGGAAAGACAAAGAACACACACAGCAAAGATAAGCATGAAAATCCTATGTTGTGTTCTTGGTTGAAGTGGAGCGTGTTTCTCTCCCACACAAAGAAAGCTGGGTTCTAACTTGTTATGAACAGCAAGCAAAGCTAAAGAAAACTAAAAAAAAGAAACTAAGAGCAAGACGCTCCAAGCATAGCACATAACGCATGAAGTGATAAAATTATAGTGGAACGAAATACGAACTGATAATTGTTGATGGAGAAGGGGATGCATGGGGGAATCCCCAAGCTTAGACGCTTGAGTCTTCTTGAATATTTCTTGGGGGTGCACGGGGGCATCCCCAAGCTTGAGCGTTCGACCCTCATGAATCTTCTTTTATCATCTTCCCTCGCACACTCGAAAAATCCCTTCATACATAACTCATCATAATCTGATTAGCGAGGTTAGTACCCACAATAAAATATTTTTTCCCTACTGGAAATAAAGATAATCTTGAAGAGCTACTGTTTCTCAAGATTGCCAAAAGGTTTTTGCAAAGAAAAAGCAAGCTCAAGGTTTGCAAAACGAAGAAAAGGCAAAACAGGACAGAATCTGTGAAAAACAGACCAGCAGGTAGTAAATAATTTTTTCGGGGCACTTCTGCAACTCAAATCAAAAAACTCAGAACAGACGCTCGAAAGCCAATTGTATAGAGCACGCTGTCAAAAAAAATTCAGATCAAAAAGATGATCTGGTGATTTTATTCGAATTTTTCTGTCCAAGGACAGAATCTGTTTTCTGGACAGCACGTCACAACTTTTGAACTTTCTTGCAATCAGAGGCTAAAATTGGCACAAAGCTGAAAAATAAAGATACAATGATGTTGCTACAGTAGTAACAAACATCAAGACCACTAAAAACTGAAAGAACAAATTGAAAGCAAAGATAACAAGGGTTGTCTCCCTAGAGCTCTTTCTTTATAGCCATAAAGATAGGCTTAAGACTTTAATGATGCTCTCGTAGGAATAAGAGTTGAAGAACAAAAGAGAGCATCAAGAAGGAAATACCAAACACATTTAAGCCTAATATGCTTCCTATGCATAGGAATATTGTAATAGAATAATTCATTGAAGCACAAAGCAATAATTATAGGAAGACAAAACAAGTGCAGCTTCAAAACCTTCAACATAAAGAGAGGGAACTTGATATTATTGAAATATCTATAAGCATATGTTCCCTTCTCATAATAATTTTCAGTGGGATCACGAATAAACTCAACAATATAAGCATCACATAAAGCATTGTTACCATGATCCACATGCAAAAAGGTACTCTTACTCTCCACATAAGCATAATCTTTCTCATTGGTAATAGTGGGAGTAGGACTATCATAAACAACTTGAACACTTTAGATTAATTGTGTATTAGGAAGATGGTGTTCAACAAGGGAGTAATTCCCTCCATGATTATGACAAGTTTCATAAGGATAATTTCTCCTTATGTCATAGGTACCTTTATAATCACTATAGATTGGAGTTATAACATCATCATAGTAGAGAAGAGCATTATCATTGCTAGCAACTATATTTGTAAACATGTTGTCTTTATTCTTACTAGAAACAGAATTATCAATTATCACATCACTAGTGGGTAAAGGATTTGCAATCCTATCATCCCCAACCTTAGAGCTTTCCATATCATCACTTTCAGAGTTGGTACCAAAAAGATTTTCAAGATCATAAGTAGCATTATCATCATTTTCCCAATCACAATAAGTAACATGCATATCATAATCAAAATCATCTTCAATAGTACCTACGGACGTATCATCAAGATGATAATTAAGGCAATAAACTTCACCTTCTTCTTTAAACTTACAACCGTTAGGATAAAAGTTGATGGGAGGAATATGCTCAGGCCAGGTTAATACCCATTCTTCTTCCTTCTTGCTCCTCTTCCTCCTCCTCTTCTTTTTCTTCTTCTTCACCTTAGGAGAGAGTGGTTGGAGATTAAGCTTCTCCACATATCCTGGTTTATCATTAGAAACAATAGGGGAAACTTGGGAGAAACTCTCCTTTTTATTAGCAGAAATATAAGAGACATTTTTATACTTTGGTAAAGTTCCCTCCTTTCTAATCTTACATATGTAATCATTTTTATGGCAATTAACAACACAATAGAGATGGCAATTTTGCAAAGTTTTTTTTATTCCTATGTCATTAACATCTAGCCAAGAAGTCTTTTCTGATAACTCTTCACACATAAAAAATAACATAAGCTCATCATAAAGATCAGGGGTGATCATGTTATCACAGAACTGGTTAACAGTTATGTTTTGAAAGTGCATGCATTGAAAATTAAAGTGACCCTCTATACAGCAAAGTTCACAAGTAAAAGGATAAAGGTCACACAATTCTCTAGCAATTTCATTTAAATCTTTGACCCAAGTGATTGTTCTTTCATGCTTATGTTGCTTACAATACTTCTCTTCTTCAATCATAGGCCTTTCACAAGGTCTATCCACTCCACAAAAATTAACATGCTTATATAAAACTTCATTTTTAGGAATTGGATCATGCATGTTGCAATCATCATGAACAATTTCATTTTCTTTGCAAATCTCTTTAAAAGGTTCATGATGCTTGATCCAATCCTCCTTAGGCATATTAAGATGTGAAGCAAAAGATTTGAGGAAATCAACAAGGAGTTGAGAATCAACCCCAAACTTAGCACTAAACTTATTAAAACTTGTAGTTTCAACAAAGGACTTAATGCAATCATACTCATAAATTATACCTGACTCTTTACCTTTGTCGATCTCCCAATCTTCAGTGTTGCGTTGAATTCTTTCAAGGAGTTCCCATTTAGCATCAATCTTTTCGTTTGTGAAAGAACCCATAGAGGAAGCATCGAGCAAATCTTTATCCTGTCGAGAGAGCCTCACATAGAAATTAGTAATAATCATATCTTTGGGGAGCCCATGGTTAGGACATTTTAGCATTAACGTTTTCAGTCTCCCCCAAGCTTGAGGTATGCTCTCTCCGTCATGAGGATAGAAATTATAAACATAATTCCTATTCTCATGGACTTCATGAAGAGGATAAAACTTGGAGTAAAAGAGAGACTGGATCTCTTCCCAATCCAGCAGGTGAGAGTCATCTAGTAGCCTATACCATTCCAATTCTTTTCCTTTTAGTGACAAGGCAAATAATTTCCTCATGACTCCATCTCTTGTCAAACCTGAAATCTTAAACAACTCACAAAGTTCTGTAAGTTTCAACAAATGAATACTAGGATTGACTGTCCCATCATAACAATCATTCCTAATTATTTCAATTATCCCAAGTGGTATTTGGAACGGGATACATTCAGTAGGTGGAGGAGACTTCTCTACCACGGGTGTGGTAAAGCGGTCTTCCCCAAGCAGCGAACTAAGAATGCGGTTTTCCATAAACATAACTAGTGAAACTAAAAACAAGAAACGAAAAGATTTAATTGCAAGATCTAAAGATATACCTTCAAACACTTACTTCCCCGGCAACGGCACCAGAAATAGCTTGATGTCTACACACGCTTCTATTCTTGTAGACTATGTTGGGCCTCCAAGCGCAGAGGTTTGTAGGACAGCAGCAATTTCCCTCAAGTGGATGACCTAAGGTTTATCGAACTCAGGGAAGTAGAGGTTGAAGATGGTCTCTCTCAAGCAACCCTGCAACTAAGATACAAGAAGTCTCTTGTGTCCCCAACACACCTAATACAACTAGGAGTTGTATAGGTGCACTAGTTCGGCGAAGAGATGGTAAAATATGGATGATAGGAGTGGCAAAGCAAAGTAATATAAATCTGTAATAAAAAGTGCAGCAAGCAAACAAGTGGTAAACGTGAGCACAAATGGTATTGCAATGGTGGAAACAAGGCCTAGGCTTCATACTTTCACTAGTGGCAACTCCCAACAACATTAACATAGTCTAATCACATGATATTTCCCATAAAACATGCAATGGAGACGCACCCGGAGGTCATTCCTTTGTGGTCAAGAGAGGACGAGAATTATGTAGGGCTACAAAAGCACACCTCAAAGTTCGTAGTTCTCAATCTATGGATTTCCCAATGTCACCGCGGCCATCCAAAGAGAGTACCACAATCACCACAACATATCTCAAGGATAGTCAAAGACAAGCACCAAGAGACTCTCAATCTTCAATCAACACACAAAAGAGGAAATCACCCATGAAAATATTCTTCTAATCCATGTCCAATAGACCGCTGTCACCTTGGTCTCGGGGATTATACTAGATAAAGACAAGTGAGTACATCAATTCAATACATAGAGGAAGGGGAAACATCATGGGATCACCCTAGATTAACATAGCCTATGATCACAACGAAGATCACATCATGGGAGAGAGAATTGACTACATAGCTACTGGTAGAAACCTCAGCCCCGAGGAGGAACTACTCCCGCATCATGGAGGGAGGAAGCAACGTCGATGGAGATGAATCCGGGGGCACTTCCCCATCCCGGCAGGATGCCGGCACAGGAATTCTGGTCCCCCGAAACTTGGTGGCGATGGCGGCGGAGATCGGAATTGCTTCTAGAGAAAAGAGTTCTGGAATCAGGGTTTCCGCGACGGGAGGAATATATATGCGAAGGGGGGTAACCAGAGGCGGAGCCGGGGCCCCAGGCGCCCCCCTGGCGCGGCCAGGGGTGGGGCCGCGCCGGGTGGCCGCCTGGGCCCCCCTGGCTCCCCTCTGGCCCCGCTTTGGTTCTTCGCGAAGCTTCCTGTACGCTGATTTTTCCTGTATTTTTCCCGGAATTTTTGGAGCACTTTTAATATGGGGGAAACCGGAAATAGAAAAACAGCAGAAAACAGGAACTGGCACTGTGGTGCATTGAGTTAATAGGTTAGTCCAAATATAATCAAAAGTGTATGGAAGTGCATAAATATCATAGCAATATCACACAAAAGAAGCATGGAGCAAGCAGAAATTATAGATACGTTTTGGACGTATCACATAGGTCTGCCCAGGAGGATATGGAGTTGTCCGACAAGTGCATGAGCCAGGACCTGACGTTGGGCTTGAGCACCAGCGGGAAGTAGTTGGCAAGGATCTTGTCGTCCCGCCCCCCGGCAGCTTGCACCGCGATGGTGTAGATGCTGAGGAACTCCGACGGATGCGACTTGCCGTCATACTTCTCCGGTACGTCTGGCTTGAAATTCTTCGTGCTGGGCCACTGGACTTGCCGCAGCTCACGAGTAAACGCAGGGCAACCTACCGCGTACGGAAAGTCGCCTGGTTCCCCTGGCGCATGCATGTCGACAGCGGGCCCAGCGCGCTGGTCCGATGGACGCCGCGCTTCTCTTCGGCGCTCGATGCGAGTACGAGCGTCTTCTTGTTGTCGTTCGTGGAGAACTTGGCGCTGATCGCGACGAGCTCGTGGATCTGATGACGCGGTGGAGTCGTTGTCGAGGTGGATCCGACGAGTCGGCGATCTTGGCCTTCGGGGCGGGGAGTGCACGGTGGTTGCACCCCCACCGATCTTGTCGCCACCGGCTTGCACCTGGCTGACTTGCCGCGGCTGCGATGTACTTGGCTCCCGCGGAGTGTCGCCGTTGGCGAAGCCGATGAGACTCTGAATGGTGGCCCTCCAATCGTCGATCTTGTCTGTCATTGGAGGGTAGTCTAGGAGCAGTTGAGCTCGCGCCAAAGCTTCCGCCGGAGTGGCGGGTAGCGGTGGCGAACGGTGCGAGGAGCGGGATATGCTCGGACTTCTAACTATGTTAGAAGGAGCAGTATCCTGTCCAGGCGACCGTGCCTCGCTCGTGCCAGCATGTTGGCGTGCATGCTGGTCTTGAGCATTCCGAGATCCACCAGCTCGATCTTGGCCCAGCAAACGTATGGTACCGTGAGTACCATGACGCTGCCGGTCCCGCGCCTCCTGAGATGAGCGCGGTGCATGTACGGACGCCGAGGTCTTGGAGTGCGCCCGGTCATTGTGGGAGCCGGCTACGCCGTCGATGGGCAGCGCAGCCTTGTCCTTGGACCTGGCAGCACCGTGAGCTCCCTCGTCGACGCCCGTTCTTCCGTTGGCGTCTACCCCACCAGCCGTTTGCTCCGGTGGTGGTGGGTTCGGCGCGGACGAAGCAGCCGCCTCCGAAGCCTTCTTCTTCGGCGGCATGTTGATGAAGATGATGAAGATCTAGCTCGTGTGAACGCTGGATCAGGTTCACACAACCTCGACGCCCCCTACCTGGCGTGCCAAAGATGTCGGGGAAACTGATCCTCGAACACCTATGGGGACCGGCGGACCGAGCCCCTTTCGGTTCGGCGGGGGGCGGAGATCGCACGAAGAGCAGATCGGGGCGAAGCACACGAGTAGTTTACCAGGTTCGGGCCGCACAGATGCGTAAAACCCTACTCCTGCTTTGTGGTTTGTATTGAGTTCTTGCTCGGGAGCGCTGAGTGCTACAGTATACACAAGCGGCTAACGAGACCGAGCGTGAGTGTTCTGATCGTCCTCCTCCTTCTCTACGTTGCGCATGGGCCTCCTTTTATATGCTCAAGGGGTCACCGACAGGTGGCAACGCAGATAAGGGTAAAAATGGAAAGGTGTTGTAGTTGGTACAACTACCTGTACAGTGTACCATACCTAACCCTGACAGCAGGGGACAAAGGCATTGAATGCCCGTCTGCGTCGCCCAAACAGTGCAAAAAGGGACCGTCAGGGACGCCATCGCTTGCCACGATGGCAATCTTGTCAGCACCGCTTGCCACCGCGCACCGCTGGCTGCACAGCCTCCCGCCACGTACGCCTGGAAGGGTCCTAGAGGCGACACGTTGGTGGATGTGCTGAAGCGCAGGTACAGAGTGGTAGCTTGCCGCGGCAAGTGCCTTGCCGCGGTCGTTGTCTTGCCGTGTCCGGGAGCTTGCCGCTCACCGGGCCTTGCCGGGACGCGTGGCGCGTCGCGGCAAGTTCCTTGAGATGCCTTGGTTGGCCTTCCCGGCAAGCTCCTCTTGCCGGGGTCTTGTGCCTTGAGTGGCCTTCCCGGCAAGCTCCTCTTGCCGGGGTCTTGTCTCCTTGGCTTGAATACTTTGTTCTTGAATGGCTCCAAAGGAACCACGGAGGACCTTGGCGGTCACCCGGCAAGCCTTGTCGCGGGGTGCTGCGACTGCCCGTGCACAAGTTTGGGATACTAGGGTACCCCTACTCTAGTACACCGACACTCATGGAGATGGGGAACCTCCTAAAACCCTCGATGCTCAATATGTGAAAAATATTATGTACTACTTTGATAATCCTGAGAAAACCCCATTCAACTATATAATGGCAGTAACGTTGGGTCAACGTGAATACTTTAGGGATTATCGGTTGACACAAAAAGGGAAACTATTATGGGATCAAATTTATATGTTGTATTGGTATGCTCGGCAACTATGCTTGAGATATGATTATACTTGTTGCTCTAGGATGAAGGCTCCACACCTTCCCTTTTCATGCAAATTTAATGATAATGAAACCTTAGCATCTTGTGCTAATGGTATATATGATTACTATGATATTGAACAAATAGAACAATTTGTTGCTTTTATGGGTGCTTATGAAATTGAATCTCTGTTTACAAAGTATGATGCTTTTGATGATGATGTTTATAGGCCTGAAAATCTTGCTATTTTAATTATGAATATAACTCCAATATTGATGCGTTTATTGAGAAGGTCTCCGCTGTCCAAGAAGAGACTAATATTTTACAGGAGTCTATGGAAGAAGAAATTAATGACATTGTGAGCTCATTGGATGAAAAAGATGACGAGGAGAGTGAAGAACAAAAGGAGGAAGAGCGGATTGATCACCCGTGCCCACCTTCTAATGAGAGTAACTCTTTATCTCATACATTGTTTAATTTCCCTTCGTGCTTACCGAAGGATGAATGCTAGGATGATTGCTATGATCCCTTGGATTTGTTTGAAATATCCCTTTTCGATGAAATTGATGCTTGCTATGCTTGTGGCCAAGATGCCAATATGAATTATGCTTATGGAGATGAACTTGCTATAGTTTCTTATGATAAACATGAGATAGTTGCTATTGCACCCACACATGATAGTCCTCTTATCTTTTGGAATTCTCCAAACTACACTATATCGGAGAAGTTTGCACTTATTAAGGATTATATTGATGGGTTGCCTTTTTCCGTTGCACATGATGTTTTTGATGAATATAATATGCATGTGCTTGCTGCTCGTACTTGCAATTATTATGAGAGAGGAACTACATCTCCGCCTATCTATGTTTCCAGCACAATAAAATTGCAAGAAAATGCTTATACTATGCATTGGCCTTTACTTGATGTACATGAATTGTTCTTGTATGACATGCCTATGCATCGGAAGAGAGTTAGACTTCGTTTTTGCATGACACATATCACTTTCTGCTCACTACTAAATGCCAATTCATTGCTAATTAAAATTGGCTTTGATATACCTTGGGATCCGGGTGGATCCATTACTTGAGCACTATATGCCTAGCTTAATGGCTTTAAAGAAAGCGCTGCCAGGGAGACAACCCGGAAGTTTTAGAGAGTCATTTATTTCTGTTGTGTGCTTTTATAAAGTTTAAAAACAAAAATATAAAGAAGGTAACCTAAAACATTTTCAAAAAGAAAAGTGAAAGTAAGAAGGACGAGCACCGTTGAAATGGGGGAGCTCCTTGAACTTTCTTCATGCCCATGGAAACTTTGCAAATCTTTTATTACAGAAACTTTTCAACAAAAATAATTATCCCCTTGTACAATTCCATTGTTTTATAGAAATAATGTGCCAAGAGTTTCCTTTAGGATGATTAAACTGCTTGTTGGTTTGTGCGGTGCAAAAACAGAAACTTTGGCTGTAGTGCATGATTTTACAGTTTTTACTGGAACGTCGAAAGTATCTGAAACTTTTTGAAAAGTCTTGCTATACAAATTGTTGATTTTTCCTAATTTTTCCAGAATTTTAAGAGTTACAGAAGTATGGTTAATGTTCAGATTACTACAGACTGTCCTGTTTTCACAGATTGCTGTTATATCTTCATTATTTGCGTATGTTTGAATTCTTGTTGAAGCCTCCTTGACTTGGGGCCATAGAATTGTGATAGAATACAGTGTGTAATGTTTGTTCATAATTATACAATAATGTTAGAGCAGTACACGATGGGATTTCATTGATCATATGCACTAACCCCGCCACTAAAAGTTCGATTAAGTTTTGTGTGGATGAAGCGTTCGAAGATCGAGGAGGTCTCGATGTGAGAAGAAGGAGGAGAGGCAAGAGCTCAAGCTTGGTGATGCCCAAGGCACCCCAATTAAATATTCAAGGAGACTCAAGCATCTAAGCTTGGGGATGCCCCGGAAGGCATCTGATACGTCTCAAACGTATCTACTTTTCCAAACACTTTTGATATTGTTTTGACCTCATTCTTGCATGATTTGGACTAAACTAACCCGGACTGACGCTGTTTTCAGCAGAGCTGCCTGTATGGTTTATTTGTGTGCAGGAAAACGGATTTTTAAGCATCTCAGAAAAATCCACGAAAAATCACGAAAAATCCACGCACCCGAAGAAACAAAATGCCAGAAGTGGGGCCAGAGGGGGGCCAGGGGGTGCCCAGGCGCCCTGTGGGCGCGCCCCCCCTGGGCCGCGCCGGGGGGGGCGCCTGGGTGGGGCCCACACCCCCTGGTGCCCTACTTTAGCCCGTATTTTTCCCTCCCGACGCAGAAATCCCAGATCGGAAGTCCTTTCGCTGTTTTTCGTCGCGGAGCCGCCGCCACCCTCTGTTCTTCTTCGGGAGGGCTAATCTGGAGGCTGATTTGGCCTCCGGAGAGGGGAGATCGTCGCCATTGTCATCATCATCACCACTCCATCATCCCTCCATGACTTCCCCCTTCATGTGTGAGTAATTCCCTTGCTGTAGGCGAAGGGGATGGTAGGGATTGGATGAGTTAGATCATGTAATAGTTCGTCAGATTGTTGGGGGCATGTTGCCTATCATCTAGTATGGTGTTTATCATCTTTGCTACAACTTGTTATTCTTAATGCTTGACACTTAGGGCCCGAGTGCCATGATTTCAGATCTGAACCATATGTGTTTGCATGAATATATTTGTGTTCTTGATCCTATCTATGAGTTGTATGCACCTGTTACGGTTCGGAACCGGCGATCCCAAAAGTGACAGCTTGGGACACCAAAGGGGATGGTCCGTAGTTTGAGGATTACATGTATCCATTGAGTTCATTGCTTTGTTCCGGTGCTCTTTGACAGGAGCACCTTAATATCCATTAGTTCCTTTTGGCCCCGTTCGTAGCGGGATGGTAGGACAAAAGATGTTGTGCAAGTTCTTATTGCAAGCACGTACAAATACCTACGGGATACATGCCTAATGTTTGATATTTGCCTAGATGATCATTACTTTTCCGTGTGCCGTGCCCCAAGTTAGAAACTATCTCATCCATCCAACGCCCAACCATACATCTCCCTAGCCTACAGTATTTTAAACCTTGCTTGTCACTAGGTGCTACTTTTGCCATTTACTACTGCTATTTACTTTTGCTGTTTACTTTTACTATTACTATCATCACTATCATATCACTGTTACCACTTATCTTTTGTTGCAAGTTAGTATATTTCAGGTGCGGTTGAATTGACAACTCAACTGTTAAAGCTTATAAATACTCTTTGGCTCCCCGTGTGTCGAATCAATAAATTGGGTTATTCTTACCCGCGAAGACTATCTCGATCCCTTACGGTTGAGGGTTATCAAGTACCGTTTTCTGGCGCCGTTGCCGGGGAGCATAGCAATATTTACAAGTCTACTTGAGGTATCCTACTTGCTGCACTTTATTCACTATGGGTAAGAAAGGAGACCCCAAGGTTCCGATCTTACGATCCACTACAAGAAGAGGTACTGCTCTGAGCACTAGTGCTACACTTGATTCACCTTCTGTCATGAGTAAGTTCACCTCACCACCACCACATGATGCTCCTACTGAATCTGTTACTATGTCTGATACACTTGATGATGCTTCTACTACTTTTGATGATGATATTAGTTCACTTGGTTATGCTCTTGAGAAACAAATTACTGCTGCTGCTGAAAAATATGGAATTGAACTTCCTGTTACTCGCTACCCTATTGGTGAAACTTATGATTTTCCTGAATTGAGTAAACTCCAGGAGAGGCTCCTTGATGATGATTACTATATACTTGATGAAGACTTATGCAGGGAACTGCCAGAGTTTGCCGGCTCTGACCCTGAAACTATTAAGAAAATATTTGAAAAACACTCTTTGAAAAACAAAACCGTTCCTAATCCTGAGTTTGCTACATCTCCTATATGCATTGATGATCCTGATTTTGATTTCTCTGTTGATCTTTCACTTATACCTATGGTTGAAGCTGACCCCTTTTATGGCAGAGAAAATGATGATGCTATTGCACACCCAACTAAACTTGGTGAGCTAGGTAGCCTGTTTACCACAGATGAGAAGATACGCTACTTTTATGTGACCAAGCTTCTTCCTTTCTCCTTGAAGGAAGGTGCTAAAGCATGGTATGATTCACTTCCATGCGGTTCTATTAAGAGTCCTCAGGACTTAGCTCACTCTTTTGTTGATAAGTACTTTCCTGCTCATATGCAACATGCTGCTTTACAAAGAATTTATAACTTTAAACAGTTGCAGGATGAGTCCCTCCCTAAAGCTTGGGGGAGGTACTGCAGTTTGATTCAGGCTAGACTAGGACATGGAGTCCCTAAGAATGAATTAATTGATATATTCTATGCTGGTCTAACTGATGAATCTAGGTCCTATCTGGACAGTTGTGCTGGTTGTGTTTTCAGGAAAAGAACACCGGACGACACGGAAGATTTAATGGGCAGAATTGCCAAGAACCATGAAGATTGGTCCATCCCTGAACCACCTCCACCAACAAAGAAGAGGGGCATGTTTGTTCTAAGCCCCGAGGATATGCAAGAAGCAAAGAAGTCTATTAAAGAGAAAGGTATTAAAGCTGAAGATGTGAAGAATCTACCCCCTATTGAGAAGCTGTGTGAGCCTACCACTCACTCTCCTATGGTAGAGGTACACTCTCTTTTAGATTTCAACGCAAGTGACATCCCTCATGGTAAACCTCCTGATCAATGTTTAGATGAGTTTGATAATTTTATTATGAAACAGAATCATTTTAATGAGAGGATAGAAAGTCAGTTGCATGATAATTCCCTTGCTATCAAAAAGTTTCTTGGTGTTTTAGATAGAACAGTTAATGATGTTCAATGTCTTGTGAAGCATTTTCATATGGTTCAAACTCAGCTTGATCAAATTTCTAATGTGCAAAGAGATTTGCTTGCTAACAATGCCAAACAAGATAAATTGCAGGCTTTTGGGATTAAGACCCGAGGAGGAACTAGTACTCAAGATCCTCTTTATCCAGAGGGACATCCGAAGAGAATCGAGCAAGATTCTCAAATGCAGGAAGAAGAAATTGTTGTCTCTCCAAATAAGAAAAAGAAACAAAAAGAGACTGACAATTCTAATGATCCTATTGCAGATGAAGAGCCAGCTATTGATCCCAACAGTGTATCTATCTCCGATGCTGAGACTGAAGACGGTGCTGAACCTGAAGGTAATGATAATGAGAAGAATGATCCGCCTGAAGTTCGAGATGAAGAAGCACCTGACAAACGTAAGAGGTACACTAAAGAAGACTTCATCGCAAGAAAACATGGGAAGGAGAAAGAACCATGGGTACAGAAACCCATGCCCTTTCCAGGTAAGTCCATCAAATCTAAAGAAGAAGAGCATTACAATAAGTTTTGTGAATGGATTAAACCTCTTTTTCTTCAAATTCCTTTGACTGATGCTATTAAGTTACTTCCTTATTCAAAATATATGAAAGATATTGTCACTAACAAAAGAAAAGTTCCTAATGATGCAATATCTACTATGCTTGCTAACTATTCTTTCAGTGGAAAGATTCCTGAGAAGCTCGGTGATCCAGGTATACCCACCATTCCTTGCTCCATAAAGAATAATTATGTCAAAACTGCTTTATGTGATCTTGGAGCGGGAGTGAGTGTTATGCCTCTCTCTCTTTACGAGAGGCTTTGTTTAGAGAAACTAATTCCTACAGATATCTCCCTTCAGATGGCTGACAAGTCAACCGCTGTTCCGATAGGTATTTGTGAGGATGTTCCAGTTGAAGTTGCTAATTGTTTAATTCTTACTGATTTTGTTGTGCTTGACATGCCCGAGGATGGGAGCATGTGCATTATTCTTGGTAGACCTTTCCTTAACACCGCATGTGCTATTATTGATTGCAACAAAGGGAAGGTTACCTTTCATGTGAATGATAAAGAACACACGGTATATTTTCCGAAGAAGCCCGACATGAGGCATGCCCTCAACTCTGTAGAGAATATCGAGACCGTGAAAATTGGAGAATGGGACTGTCCACTACATGTGCCTCACAAATACAAAACTATCATGGTAGGGACAATGTCCATCAAGGTAAAAGTTCAGTGATTACTTTGTAGGAGGTGATACTTTTTGCTCTATATATCGCTTGTTTGTTGGTAAGACTTGATCAACCTTACTAGTAAACGTGTATTATATGGATAAAAAGTTGAGCTTTCTATGTTTTCATTTATTTTTAGTATTGTCCTACTTGCTGTACCAAGTATCTATGTTTTTGAAGCTTCACAATACTACTAACTGCTTCAAGTTTTCAGAGAGTTTCGCAGCTTTTTGAACTTCGAAAAAATTTCAACAGTGAAGTTTTCAGAAAAATTCCAGAAAAATTATATTAAAAATTTCCACAACGGGAGAGACCCGGAAAGTCCTGGGGCCAGCCGGGGGGGCCACCAGTGGCCCAGGCGGCCAGCTGGCGCGGCCCAGCCCCTGACCGCGCCCACAGGGCGCCTGGGGCCCACGGGACCCCCCTCCAGGTACTTCTTCTTCCCCTCTCTTTCTCTTTTTCCAGAAACCCGAGTTCTGGTCTTGTTCTTGCTGTTCTTGCTGTTCTTGGGGGCGATTCTTCGATCTCTCTCTACAGCCCATCATTTGAGCTGAAATTTTGAGCAAATACTCCCTGGTATGTGACTCCTCCACCCCTCCAATTAGATTTTTGATTGGTGGCCTCATTTGTGAGTATTTAGTAGTTCTTGGTGCTGTAGAGATGAGCTTGCATGCATGTGTAGAAAGTTATTTTCCAAGTTTTGATGCAAGTTTATGCCATGGGCAAGTGAGTTGAGTAGTTTGCCTTAGTTCACTTTGTTTTAATCCTCGTTTTTGTAAATCGTAATTTTTTTCTCTCAGAAATGAGTTTGTTAGGAAGGGCAAAAGGATGGCTTGAGAAGAGGAGGCCCGCACACTCCGATCGAGTCACTAGAGCCGCAGCTTCACCATCGACTGCCAGGGTGAGCTATAATGAAGATCATGTGCCCCTGGAGTTGTTGGAAGACACAAGTCCAGCACGTGCGATGACATATCCATGTGATGAATTCATGGAAGCTGCGGGAATCAAGGATGAGTTTTATAATCTTTGTGCTAATGCAGGTTTGACATGACTCGTCACGAGCCGTGTTACTCAGTATCAGAAACTCACCTCCATTTTCATTAACAGTTTTAGATATAATCCTGAATCAGGTGCTATTGAGTTTAAAATTTATAATGATCTTATCACCATGACTTTGGGAAATTTTTGTGAAGTAATAGGTGTGCCGAACGTTGGGAGGACGGCAAGGATGGCCACTCAGCCCTCCGAGCTGAAAACCGTCATCAACTCTCTCTGCAGCATGGGTACGAGGGATATTCATCGGTCGAAGATCTCCAGTATCTTGTTTCCTCACCTCAGGTATTTTGCATATTATATTGCTAGAGGGGTGTTAGCTCGTGACAACACGAGCAACATTTCTGCTCCGGATATTGCTATCCTGGCAGCAGCCCTCTCAGGGAGGTCTGATTATAACATTGGTACCTTAATTGCTCGATGCCTTGCTATGAACGGTAACAAGGGGGACTTATTTGGTGGCATTTATGCCACGCTCATCTTAGAGCATCTTAGAGGCACCCCACACCCTGATGATACTCCTTTTACTTATTTAAGCTTTGATCTTGCTGCTATGAAAAGGCATAAGTTTGTTACCATGGGTTCTGAGCTTGATAACCTTGTTTATATCTTGCGTTTCGGAACTACCGCGGAACGCGAGATCCGCCTACCTGCACCTCTTTTGTTTGATTTTTCTCGCAGGAACGGATGGTCCTTTGATGTTGTCCAGTTCGATGAGTTCATGGTCCAGCATCGGTTCCATAACCCCATGGAGGGGGTTGTGCCCGACGAGGAGAGGCACGGTGAGATACCACATTTTCAGGATGAGACCGCCACCGAGTTTGGTGAAGGGTCTTCCTCTGTTTGGCGCTCGGAACCTTCCTCGTGGGAGACTCCGAGGAGTTCGGTGTACGCGCCATCATCCTTCTACGACCCTTGGTCTAACCACCATACCCCTGGAGCAGGAGGCTCCTGGGGGCAGTAGCTGCTACCAACTTAGGCCAAAAGCCTAAGCTTGGGGGAGTACGTGCCCTTCTCACTTTTTCATTGTATTATCCGTTTTATTCACTTTGATCTTTTCGAAGTTTTTACCCGTTCTTCTTTATTCCTCTATTTGCAAAAACAACAAAAAGATTTTCTCTTTCTTTTGCTTTTATTCAACCTTTGAAAAACCCAAAAAGATTTCCTTTTTCTCTTTAGTTGCTTTGTTTTCAGAGATCAGCTCGAGTCCGTGATGGCATTTGGTTATATTTCCTACGTTCGATCGTGCAAGTGACAAGCAGTAATGATGAAGATCGACCGAAAGGAAGCAACAAGGAAGACCGGTATGAACTCTTATTGTTTCTACTTTTGTACATATGCCTGTACTTATGATCTAGAGACCAGCTTGTAGCGACATAGTGCTATGTTTACAATGCTATTCCAGTGGTTCATGCTTTCCTTGTGGCTAGTCTCGAATAACTAGGGTATATAATGTGTTATTGAAATGATCTACATGCATTGCACTGTTCATAGTTTGGTATACTAAGGTGGTATTTCCCTTTAGAGGATTTTTGGATTGACTTGGCACATGCTTACACATGTTTAAGACTAAAAAGTCTACTTTGCCTTGATGATCTTTGAGTTTTAGAATAGTTATATCACTTTCATGCCCGATTCAATGTTGCTTTGTCGCTCTGCATGATTATGACCGTTATTGCTCTCTAGTTGGTCGCTTCCCAGTCTTCTGCTAAACCTCCACCCGTACTAAGCGGAATGACTGCTTGTGCATCCAAAACCTTTAAACCTGTTATGCCATATGAGTCCACTATACCTTCCTATACATGGTATTTACCTGCCATTCCTAACGAAGACTTTCATGTACCATCTCGAAATTAATCTAAATAATTTCTCTTTTTGTGCCTATGTTTTAGCTCATGAGGAAGTAGTAGTTAATTCATGATCCCTTTAAGTTGGACAAGTTTCACCCCTGGATTGCATGCATAATGTGCAAACCCCTAATATGAAAAGGAACTGGCATTGAGTGCGCCCGGCTCAAAAAGATAATATAACAAACAAACCCTCCTTCACGCTTTGTTCATGAGAAATCAGAAAACTTCTAGCATTCGTTGACGAATTATGCACCTCTCAAAAACATATTTACTTCTGTTTTTAAAACCGAGAGCTCTGGTACATGTTTAGTTTTTGTTTCCGATCACGGGTTTTCAACTTTGCCAATAAAAGCCACGGTTCGAGAGTCTCATCTTCTTTCTTCAAAGCACTGGCTAGGAGAGCATAATTGTCATTCTGAGTGTAATGTGCATTGTCCCAAAGTATTACATTGTCTTCTGCATACTTGTGATATGATTTGTTCTAAAATTCTTAGTTCTAGTCTCCTTTAAAACTCTGGAGGAGTCTCTGCATTTATGTTTTGCTTCACTCATGGAGGCTAGCGAGATACCACCTTAATATGCTCAAGCTATGTGCAATGTGATCTTGTCTTGATTTTCGGTAATATATTGTTTACTCTTAATTATTTGTGACTGGTCACTCGGAAGGAGGATTGCTCCTTGCATTGTTCTCATAAGTACTGTTTTAATACTTGCTGAACTCTTTTCGTAGTACATGCTTATATACATCTAAAGAAGCAAAAGAGTTTGTCAAAGTTTTCTTTGTCGCGTCCAGTTCGTTGAACTGAATTGCTTGAGGACAAGCAATATGCTAAGCTTGGGGGAGTTGATACGTCTCAAACGTATCTACTTTTCCAAACACTTTTGATATTGTTTTGACCTCATTCTTGCATGATTTGGACTAAACTAACCCGGACTGACGCTGTTTTCAGCAGAGCTGCCTGTATGGTTTATTTGTGTGCAGGAAAACGGATTTTTAAGCATCTCAGAAAAATCCACGAAAAATCACGAAAAATCCACGCACCCGAAGAAACAAAATGCCAGAAGTGGGGCCAGAGGGGGGCCAGGGGGTGCCCAGGCGCCCTGTGGGCGCACCCCCCCTGGGCCGCGCCGGGGGGCGCCTGGGTGGGCCCCACACCCCCTGGTGCCCTACTTTAGCCCGTATTTTTCCCTCCCGACGCTGAAATCCCAGATCGGAAGTCCTTTCGCTGTTTTTCGTCGCGGAGCCGCCGCCACCCTCTGTTCTTCTTCGGGAGGGCTAATCTGGAGGCTGATTTGGCCTCCGGAGAGGGGAGATCGTCGCCATCGTCATCATCATCACCACTCCATCATCCCTCCATGACTTCCCCCTTCATGTGTGAGTAATTCCCTTGCTGTAGGCGAAGGGGATGGTAGGGATTGGATGAGTTAGATCATGTAATAGTTCGTCAGATTGTTGGGGGCATGTTGCCTATCATCTAGTATGGTGTTTATCATCTTTGCTACAACTTGTTATTCTTAATGCTTGACACTTAGGGCCCGAGTGCCATGATTTCAGATCTGAACCATATGTGTTTGCATGAATATATTTGTGTTCTTGATCCTATCTATGAGTTGTATGCACCTGTTACGGTTCGGAACCGGCGATCCCAAAAGTGACAGCTTGGGACACCAAAGGGGATGGTCCGTAGTTTGAGGATTACATGTATCCATTGAGTTCATTGCTTTGTTCCGGTGCTCTTTGACAGGAGCACCTTAATATCCATTAGTTCCTTTTGGCCCCGTTCGAAGCGGGATGGTAGGACAAAAGATGTTGTGCAAGTTCTTATTGCAAGCACGTACAACTACCTACGGGATACATGCCTAATGTTTGATATTTGCCTAGATGATCATTACTTTTCCGTGTGCCGTGCCCCGAGTTAGAAACTATCTCATCCATGCAACGCCCAACCATCCATCTCCCTAGCCTACAGTATTTTAAACCTTGCTTGTCACTAGTTGCTACTTTTGCCATTTACTACTGCTATTTACTTTTGCTGTTTACTTTTACTATTACTATCATCACTATCATATCACTGTTACCACTTATCTTTTGTTGCAAGTTAGTATATTTCAGGTGTGGTTGAATTGACAACTCAACTGTTAAAGCTTATAAATACTCTTTGGCTCCCCGTGTGTCGAATCAATAAATTGGGTTATTCTTACCCGCGAAGACTATCTCGATCCCTTACGGTTGAGGGTTATCAGCATCCCACCTTTCTTCAACAAGTATCGGTATGTTTTCGGATTCGTTTCGTTCACATGTTATGCATAAACTCTTGGAGCGTCGTGTGCTTTTTATTTTTCCTTTTAATAAATGCACCATGCTGGTATGAGATAATCCTTGGTTGATTTATAGAATGCTCTTTGTACTTCACTTATATCTTTTGAGTATGGCGTTATAGAATGCTTCATGTGCTTCACTTATATAATTTGAAGTTTGGATTGCCTGTTTCTCCTCACATAGAAAACTGCCATTTGTAGAATGCTCTTTTTCTTCACTTATAATTGTTAGAGTGTGGGCATATCTTTTGTAGAAAGAATTAAAACTCTCTTGCTTCTCTTATATCTATTTTGAGAGTTGACAGGAATTGGTCATTCACATGGTTAGTCATAAAATCCTACATAAAACTTGTAGATCGTTGAATATGATATGTTTGATTCCTTGCAATAGTTTTGCGATATAGAGATGCTAATATGTGGGAGGTACTAGTGAATGATTGTGGTTTAGTAAAAATATTGGTGTTAAGGTTTGTGATTCCCGAAGCATGCACATATTGTCTCCTAACTATGTAACCAAATTGGCGCGCATTGTATTTTGATTGTTTATATTTGCGTGAAGGTCGGGGCCGCACGATGGTTAACTCCTACCAACCTCCCCCCTAGGAGCATGCGTCGTAGTATTTTGCTTCGAGGCCTAATAGATTTTCGCAATAAGTATGTGAGTTCTTTATGACTAATGTTGAGTCCATGGATTATACACACTCTCATCCTTGCACCTTGCTAGCCACTCTAGTACTGCTCAATTTTCGCTGGTGCATCAAACCACCTTATACCTTTTCTCAAAACAGTCATCATACCTACCTATTATGGCATTTCCATAGCCAGTCCGAGATATATTGCCATGTAACTCCACCGTTCCTTTTGTTATGACACACACCATCATTGTCATATTGCCTTGCATGATCGTAAGATAGCTAGCATGATGTTTCCATGGCTTATCCGTTTTTTGATGTCATTGCTACGCTAGATCATTGCACATCCTGGTATACCGCCGAATGCATTCATACAGAGTCATACTTTGTTCTAGTATCGAGTTGTAAGTAAATAAAAGTGTGATGGTCATCATTATTAAAGCATTGTCCCTTGAAAAAAAAAGAAAAAAAGGCCAAATAAAAAAGAAAGGCCAAATAAAAAAAGAGAAAGGGGAAAAAAGGGGGAGGCCAAAAAAGAGAAAAAAGGGGGACAATTCTACTATCTTTTTTCCACACTTGTGCTTCAAAATAGCACCATGATCTTCATGATAGAGAGTCTCCTATGTTGTCACTTCCATATACTAGTGGTAATTTTCATTATAGAACTTGGCTTGTATATTCCAACGATGGGCTTCCTCAAATGCCCTAGGTCTTCATGAGCAAGCAAGTTGATGCACACCCACTAGTTTTCTTTTGAGCTTTCATATACTTCTAGCTCTAGTGCATCTGTTATACATGGCAATACCTACTCACTCACATTGATATCTATTGATGGGCATCTCCATAGCCCATTGATACGCCTAGTCGATGTGAGACTTTCTCCCTACTTTTGTCTACTACCACCTTCTATTCCACCCATGGTGCTATGTCCATGGCTCACGCTCATGTATTGCGTGAAGAGTTGAATTTTTAAAAAAAAAGTAAATTATGAAAACAATTGCTTGGCTGACACCAAGATGGGCATGAGGGGTACCTTGTGTTAAGAAAAGGGAGCATAAAAGACTATATGATTTTGTAGGGATAACATTCTTTAGCATTGATATTTTGAAAGACTTGATTGTTTGTTGGGATGCCCGAGTATTAAATTCTTTTATGTCAAATGATAGACTATTGCTATGAATCACTCATGTCTTAATATTCATGCCATGATTAGATTACATGATCAAGATTATGATAAGTAGCATTCCACATCAAAAATTATCTTTTTTATCATTTACCTACTCGAGGACGAGCACGAATTAATCTTGGGGATGCTGATACGTCTCCGTCGTATCTATAATTTTTTATTGTTCCATGCCAATATTATACAACTTTCATATACTTTTGGCAACTTTTTATACTATTTTTGGGACTAACATATTGATCCAATCCCAGTGCCAGTTCCTGTTTGTTGCATGATATTTGTTTCACAGAATATCCATATCAAACGGAGTACAAACGGGATAAAAACGAACGGATTTTTTTTGGAATATATGTGAATTTTGGGAAGTGGAATCAATGTGAGACGATGCCTGATACGTCCAAAACGTATCTATAATTTCTGCTTGCTCCATGCCTCTTTTGGGTGATATTGCTATGATATTTATACACTTCCATACACTTTTGATCATATTTGGACTAACCTATTAACTCAGTGCACCCCAGTGCCAGCTTCTGTTTTCGGCTGTTTTTGTATTTCAGGTTTTTCCATTACGAGAACTGCCAGAAAAATACCGGAAAAATTATATAAAAAATCAGCGTTCCAGAAGGTTCCCGGTAGCCAAAGTACAGCCCGGGGGGGGGGGCACCAGGGCTCCAGGCGCCCTGGTGGCGCGCCCCCCCTGGCCGCGCCGGGGGGGCGCCTGGGCCCCCCGAGCCTCGCCTGATGCCCCCCTTTGGCATATATTTATACCGTCTCCCGAAACCCTCGAGACGGGAACTATTTTTCGCGATCTCATCTCTGTTCCGCCGCCGCCGCCGCTTCCAAGATCGGGAGCACCAGGAGAACTCTTCCCAGCACCCTGCCGGAGGGGAGGATCACCACCGGGAGCTTCTCCATCACCATGGACGCCTCCCGGATGAGTTGTGAGTAGTCTCCCTTGGACCATGGGTCCATGACCAGTAGCTATGTGATGTTCTCCTCCCGTTCTTGTGCTTCACTAATTAGTCATCGTGAGCTGCCCTACATGATCGAGGCACATATGTAATCCTTATGCTGTTGCTATGATGAGTTTGCTGGGATCTGATGGATTATGAGATTATGTTCAGATTGTGTTTGAGTAATATATTTGATTCACCTCTTTTATATTTATGTTCGTAACTAATTCTTGCATGTTCTCCGTTGTTATTTATTGCTTTGGCCAAGTAGTAGGTAGTGACTCCAAGAGGGAACGTTATGCTTGATTGTGGGTTCATGCCCCTTGATGACTAGCTTGAGTGACAGAAACATGAGTCTAGGGGATGTGTTGTTGCCACAAGGGGGAAAAGAACGGTGCTTGTGCCCGCGGGTGCAAGGATTGTTTACTTTACGCAAAGTTCTTTTAATGCAGTTGTCTGTTGCTTTGAGTTTACACTATGGGTGGGACTCGCAACTTAATACCAGCGAGATGTTCTGGATAGATATCTCATGGTGGATGATTAGTAGTAGATATTGATGGATTTCGGTCTACTTACCTCGGCGTACCGCCCATGATTTGAACCTCTACCTTTCTTGCAACTTAGTCAGCATTGGTTTGCGCACATGGTCATGTCAATTGCCCAGCTGTAATTCGTTTACCTCACATAGCTGTTTTATCTTCTTTTGGGAGAGAGACATCACTAGTGAACATCATGAGACTCCGGTCCATATTACCATCATTGATCACATCCTCTATTTACTTTCCGCTTTTATTTACTATTGCAATTATATCTATCACTACTATCATTTGCGTTTGATCCTTTGTAAACTACAAGGCCGGAGGGATTGACAACCTCTCTGTACTCGTTGGGAGCAAAGTTATTTGTATCTGTGTGCAGGTCCACGTTGATTGCTAATATCTGGCGCTGTTAGCAGTTGACACCTTCTTGTTGAAACTGGGAATCTCAGGGAAATCGATCCTTGGTATTGCCATGGGAAAACTTCCGCTACACTGCATCTCAAACCTTCCACTTGGGGTAACCAACGAGGGGCGAGAAGCCATCAAGCAAAGTTTTCTAGCGCCGTTGCCGGGGACTCCACTCTTCAGGATAGGGGAGTTGCACGCTATCTTTTACCTTTGCTTTTAGTCTTGTTAGTTTACCTTTCAGTTTTTGCTTTAGTATCTTTTATCGAAAATCACAAAAATAGTTATCTTGCTTGCTTGTTACTATGGGTTCCACCGAGAACACCAAGTTGTGTGACTTCACTAGTCACAACAACGATGACTTTATCTGCACACCTATCACTACACCTGCTACTTCAGCACCTTCATATGAAATTAAACCTGCTTTACTGAGCTTAGTCATGAAAGATCAATTCTCCGGTGCTGGAGATGACGCTGCTTTACACTTAAAAAATTTTGTTGAACTTTGTGATATGCAAAAGTACCAAGAAATAGATGGTAATATTGTTAAGCTTAAGCTTTTTCCTTTCTCCTTGAGAGGAGGAGCTAAAATTTGGTTTCAGTCTTTGCCTAGAAACAGCATAGATTCATGGGACAAGTGCAAATATGCTTTTATTGGAAAGTACTATCCACCTGCTAAAATTATCCAACTAAGAAGTAACATAATGAATTTTAAACAATTGGATAATGAACACGTTGCCCAAGCTTGGGAACGTATGAAATCTCTTATCAAGAACTGCCCTACTCATGGTTTGACTACTTGGATGGTTATCCAAACTTTTTATGCAGGCTTGAACTTTACCTCGCGGAACTTGTTAGATTCGGCCGCGGGAGGAACTTTTATGTCAACTACACTTGGTGCTGCCACGAAGCTTCTCGATGAGATGATGACCAACTATTCCCAATGGCACACCGAACGCGCTCCAACAGGTAGGAAGGTAAACTCTGTCGAGGAGATTTCCTCCCTAAATGAAAAAGTTGACTTGATCATGTCTCTACTTTCGAAGCAATCTTCTGTTGATCCTCGTGATGTTCCTTTAAATTCTTTGATTGCTCAAGAACAAGTAGATGTGAACTTTATCTCTAGAAACAATTTTAATAACAATGCTTATAGGAGTAATTTTGGTAGCAATCCTAGACCGTTCCCCTCTAATTCTTATGGGAACAACAATGCTTATCCTAGCACCAAGAACTCCACTACTGAACTAGAGATTATGCTTAAAGATTTCATCACTACCCAAAAAGCTTTTAATAATAGTGTAGAAGAAAAACTAAACAAACTAGGTGATCTCTCTTCAAAGGTAGACAATTTAGCCAATGAAGTAGAATTGCTTAAAATTAGAACTTCTCCTCTTGAGGACAGGAAGGTCACTCCTATGAATGCTATTCAAGTGCAAATTAATGAAAACATTAGGATGATGGGTAAACTTAAAGAGAGATGGGCTAGAGAAAGGGAGGAAGAAGATAGAATTAAGAGCCTTCCTACCCACCACACTGTTGCTACTATCCAAGTTGTTGAGGATATCCAAACTCTTAGCACCCAATGCACTCCTAGTCCCAGTGGACCTATTAATGGTGATGCTATGACTATAGAAACTACCAAACAAGTGAACCTAAAGGACACCACTACCACCTTACTTGATGGTAGTGACCTTGATTTTGACAATTGCACTCTTACCGAAGTTATTGATTTCCTTCACAAGATGTCTAGAGATCCCCGCACTAGCACGCTTAACCTTGCCTTCATAGAGCATATCACTAATGCTCTCATCAAAGCTAGGGAGGAGAAACTTAGAGTAGAAGCCTCCATACCTAGAAAGCTAGAAGATGGTTGGGATCCTATGATAAAAATTAAGTTGAATAACTTCTCTTGCTATGCTTTATGTGATGTTGGTGCTAGTACCTCTGTTATGCCCAAAAGAATATATGATATGCTTAAATTGAAACCTTTTGATTCTTGTTCTTTTGGTGTTCGTCTCGTTGATTCTTCCATAAAGAAACCTTTGGGGAGGATCGACGATGTTCTTATCATTGTCAATGACAACTATGTTCCCGTTGATTTTACTATTATGGACATTGAATGTGAACCTTCTTGTCCAATTATTTTGGGACGTCCTTTTCTACGCACCGTTGGTGCTATCATTGACATGAAAGAGGGGAATATAAAATTCCAGTTTCCTCTCAAGAAAGGGATGGAACACTTCCCTCGAAAGAAGATTAAGTTACCTTTTGAGTCCGTTACACGGGCTAGCTATTCTTTTACTCTTGATAAAACTTGATCTCTATGCATTATGCCTAGCTTAAAGGCATAAAAGAAAGCGCTTTTGGGAGGCAACCCACATGAATAAAATTTTATTTTGCTTTTGTTGTGTCTTGATGTTGTTACTACAGTAGCATCATCATTGTATCTTTGCTTTTCAATTTTGTGCCAAGTATAGCCTCTGATTGCAAGAAAGTTCAAAAGTTGTGACGTGCTGTCCAGGAAACAGATTATGTCCTTGGATAGAAAAATTAATATAAAATCACCAGATCATCTTTTTGGTCTGAATTTTTTCGACAGCGTGCTCTATATAATTGTCTTTCGTGCGTATGTTTTGAGTTTTTTAATTAGAGTTGCACAAGTGCCCCGAAAAAATCATTTACTACCTGCTGTTCTATTTTTCACAAATTCTGTCCTGTTTTGCCTTTCCTTCATTTTGCAAACCTAGAGCTTGCTTTTTCTTTGCAAAAACCTTTTGGCAATCTTGAGAAACAGTAGACCTTCAAGAATATCTTTATTTCCAGCAAGGAACAATTATTTTATTATGGGTACTAACCTCGCTAATCAGATTATGATGAGTTATGTATGAAGGGAGTTTTCAAGTGTGCGAGGGAAGATGATAAAAAGATCCAGGAGTGTCAAACGCTCAAGCTTGGGGATGCCCCCGTGCACCCCCAAGAAATATTCAAGGAGACTCAAGTGTCTAAGCTTGGGGATGCGCCCGTGCATCCCCTTCTCCATCAACATTATCAGTTCGTCTTTCGTTCCACTATATTTTTATCACTTCATGTGTTATGTGCTATGCTTGGAGCGTCTTGCTTTTAGTTTTCCTTAGCTTTTCATAACGAGTCGGAACTCAGCTTTCTTTATGTGGGAGAGAAACACGCTCCACTTCTACCTAGAACATAACATAGAATTTTCATGTCTATCCTTGCTGTGTGTGTTCTTTGTCTTTTAATAGCTACTATCATGCTTAGCTCTTAACTTTCATGCTTATCTTTTTAAAGAGCTTTCGTTTAGTTGGTTGCTTGAACTCTCTTTATTTATCATGCTTATCTTATTAAGAGAGTTTGCTTCCGTTGCATTGGTTGATATGTCTATGATAAAGATGCTACGTGCATAATGGTGCTTAGTAGTTCATGTTTTCTTATGGTTAGTCTCAAATAGCTGGGGGGTTCCCAATGTGTTATTGGAGTACCAACATGATTTGTTTGCCTATGATGTGGTATGGTTTAGTAATATCTTCCTTCAAAGAATTTATTTTGATTGACTTGGCGTATGCTCACGCATATTTAAGACTGTAAAGAAAGTCTGTCAAGCCTTGATGATCTTTTGTTTCTGAGTAGCGATATAACTCCCATGCCTGATTCAATGTTGCTTTGTCGCTCTGCATGATTATGACCGTCATTGCTCTCTAAGTTGGTCGCTCCCAGTCTTTTGCTAACCTCCACCTATACTAAGCGGACTGACTGCTTGTGCATCCACCTTCTTTTAAAACAGTTATGCCATATGAGTCCACCATACCTTCCTACATGGTATTTACCTGCCATTCCTAACGGAGACTTGCATGTACAATCTCGAAATCATTCAAAGAAAAGCATTCCTATTTTGTGCCTCTGTTGTAAGTCCATGAGGAAGTAGTAGTTAATTCATAATCTTTTTAAGTTGGACAAGCTTCACCCCGGGATTGCATGTATAATGTGCAAACCCATAATACGAGAAGGAACTGGCATTGAGTGCGCCCGGCTCAAAATTAATATAACAAACAAACCCTCCTTCACGCTTTGTTCATGAGAAATCAGAAAACTTTGGCAGTGATAAACAAAGGAGATTAAGAGGATGTGATCGTCCTCATTCGGGAGCCGTTCCTCGAAACTTGTCCATCTCAAGAAGTGATTGAGTTGTCTGCTAGCATTCGTTGACGAAACATGCATGATCTAAAAATAAATTATTACCTCTGTTTTAAAACCAAGAGCTCTGGTACATGTTTTGTCTTTGTTTCCGACTACGGGTTTTCAACCTTGCCAACAAAAGCCACGGTTCGAGAGTCTCCACCTTCTTTTAAAGCACCAACTACTGAGAGCATGATTGTCATTCTGAGTATAATGTGCATTGTCCCAAAGTAGCATTGTCTTTTGCATGATTGTGATATCGTTTATTTTGAAATCATTGTATCTAGTCATCACTTAAAACTTGGAGGTGCCCCTGCATTTATGTTTTGCTTCACTAAAGGGGGCAAGCGAGATATCACTTTATCATATTTGCACACCATGTTCATTACAAATCTATTTGATGTTTCAGTATCATATTGTAAAACTTTCAGTTCTTTGTGATTTTCTCATGAGGCAACTTAATTACTATAGATTCATTGTCTCAGTAAGCTTTTGTCATGTGACTATGAAAAAGTCCTATATGGTTAATAGCATGTCACCACAGAAATTATTCTTGTTATCATTTACCTACTCGAGGACGAGCAGGAATTAAGCTTGGGGATGTTGATACGTCCAAAATGTATCTATAATTTCTGCTTGCTCCATGCCTCTTTTGGGTGATATTGCTATGATATTTATACACTTCCATACACTTTTGATCATATTTGGA
>LR738709.1:641440952-641512897 GCA_902687465.1 Secale cereale | reverse complement strand
ATGGATTATGAGATTATGTTCAGATTGTGTTTGAGTAATATATTTGATTCACCTCTTTTATATTTATGTTCGTAAGTAATTCTTGCATGTTCTCCGTTGTTATTTATTGCTTTGGCCAAGTAGTAGGTAGTGACTCCAAGAGGGAACGTTATGCTTGATTGTGGGTTCATGCCCCTCGATGACTAGCTTGAGTGACAGAAACATGAGTCTAGGGGATGTGCTGTTGCCACAAGGGGGAAAACAACGGTGCTTGTGCCCGTGGGTGCAAGGATTGTTTACTTTACGCAAAGTTCTTTTAATGCAGTTGTCTGTTGCTTTGAGTTTACACTATGGGTGGGACTCGCAACTTAATACCAGCGAGATGTTCTGGATAGATATCTCAAGGTGGATGATTAGTAGTAGATATTGATGGATTTCGGTCTACTTACCTCGGTGTACCGCCCATGCTTTGAACCTCTACCTTTCTTGCAACTTAGTCAGCATTGGTTTGCGCACATGGTCCTGTCAATTGCCCAGCTGTAATTCGTTTACCTCACATAGCTGTTTTATCGTCTTTTGGGAGAGAGACATCACTAGTGAACATCATGAGACTCCGGTCCATATTACCATCATTGATCACATCCACTATTTACTTTCCGCTTTTATTTACTATTGCAATTATATCTATCACTACTATCATTTGCGTTTGATCCTTTGTAAACTACAAGGCCGGAGGGATTGACAACCTCTCTGTACTCGTTGGGAGCAAAGTTATTTGTATCTGTGTGCAGGTCCACGTTGATTGCTAATATCTGGCGCCGTTAGCAGTTGACACCTTCTTGTTGAAACTGGGAGTCTCAGGGAAATCGATCCTTGGTATTGCCAAGGGAAAACTTCCGCTACACTGCATCTCAAACCTTCCACTTGGGGTAACCAACGAGGGGCGAGAAGCCATCAATGCCCGAGGGGCCTACGAGGGTGAGGGGCGTGCCCCAGGGGGGCAGGCGCGCCCTGGGCCCTCGTGGCCACTCCGTAAGGTGGTTGGTGCCTTCTTTCGCCGAAAGAATGCTAATATCCAGATAAAAATCGTGTCAAAAATTCAGCCCAATCGGAGTTACGGATCTCCGGGAATTTAAGAAACGGTAAAAGGCCAGAATCTGGGATCGCAGAAACAGAGAGACAGTTCCAATCTCGGAGGGGCTCTCGCTGCTCCGGCACCATGGAGGCCATGGAGCAGAGGGGAAACCCTTCTCCCATCTAGGGAGAAGGTCAAGGAAGAATAAGGAGGGGGGGGCTCTCTCCCCCTCTCTCCCGGTGGCGCCGAAACGCCACTGGGGCCATCATCATGTGACGGCGATCTACACCAACACCTCTGTCATCTTCACCAACATCTCCATCACCTTCCCCCATCTATCTACAATGGTCCACTCTCCCACAACCCGTTGTACCCTCTACTTGAACATGGTGCTTTATGCTTCATATTATTATCCTATGATGTGTTGCCATCCTCTGACGTCTGAGTAGATTATCGTTGTCCTATCGGTGATTGGTGAATTGCTATGATTGATTTAATTTTCTTGTGGTTATGTTGCTGTCCTTTGGTGCCCATCATATGAGCGTGCGCGTGGATCACACCATAGGGTTAGTTGTATGTTGATAGGACTATGTATTGGAGGGCAAGAGTGACAGAAGCTTCAACCTAGTGTAGAAATTGATGCATACGGGATTGAAGGGGGACCAATATATCTTAATGCTATGGTTGGGTTTTACCTTAATGAATGTTAGTAGTTGCGGATGCTTGCAAATAGTTCCAGTCATAAGTGCATAGAATTCCAAGTCAGGGATGACATGCTAGCAGTGGCCTCTCCCACATAATACTTGCTATCAGTCTAGTAACGTAGCCAATTGCTTAGGGGAAATTTTGCAACTCCTACCACCACTTTTCCACACTCACTATATTAACTATATTGTTTCTTTATCTAAACATCCCCTAGTTTATATTTACGTGCTCTTTATATTCTTGCAAATCTATCCCGTTACACCTACAAAGTACTTCTAGTTTCATACTTGTTCTAGGTAAAGCAAACGTTAAGCGTGCGTAGAGTTGTATCGGTGGTCGATAGAACTTGAGGGAATATTTATTCTACCTTTAACTCCTCGTTGGGTTCGACACTCTTACTTATCGAAAGAGGCTACAACTGATCCCCTACGCTTGTGGGTTATCATGTCCGGCGCCTTTGCCCGAAGACCCAGAATCGCCTATACTGACGGCGATGCTGGTCCCGGCGCCATACAAGGCGCCGGTCAAGAAGCCCAAGAAGAAGGGCAAGGGGGCCGGAGACAGCCCCCGTCCTACGGACAAGAAGTCCGTGAAGATCAACATCTCCTCCTCTGACGAGGTGGAGGAAGATGATGAGGAGGAAGGGGAGGAAGAAGAAAAGCCCCCTGCACAAGGCAGGGGGAAGAAGAGGGCGGCCCCTGCTGACGCAGGCACGGCCGCACCCCGGAGGAAGATTGCCCTCGCTGCTAGTTCGGATTCGTCCGGACATAGCTTCGTGGTGAAGCCTAGGGTGAAACCCCTACCCGAATCGTAAGCTTATCTGGATTAAGTGTTGTGCTACTTCTCGAGCTTGCGTTGTATTCCCTCGAAGAGGAAAGGGAGATGCAGCATCGTAGCGTAAGTATTTCCCTCAGTTTTTGAGAACCTAGGTATCAATCCAGTAGGAGACCACACGCGAGTTCCTCGCACCTCCACAAACAAATAAGAACTTCGCAGCTAACACGATAAGGGGTTATCAATCCCTTTACGGTCACTTACGAAAGTGAGATCTGCTAGAGATGATAGTTTATATTTTTGGTATTTTTTGTTTATAAGAACAAAAAGTAAAGTAAATGCGATATTCTACGGCGGGTAAACAAATTACTGTCGAGCAATTGATAGAAAAGCAAATAATTATGAGACAATCTAGGCATGATCATTATATATAGGCATCACGTCCGAGACAACTAGACCGAAACGATTCTGCATCTACTACTATTACTCCACACATCGACCGCCATCCAGCATGTATCTAGTGTATTGGGTTCATAAGAACAGAGTAACGCCTTAAGCAAGATGACATGATGTAGAGGGATAAATTCAAGCAATATGATATAAACCCCATCTTTTTATCCTCGATGGCAACAATACAATACGTGCCTTGCTGCCCCTACTGTAACTGGGAAAGGACACCGCAAGATTGAACCCAAAGCCAAGCACTTCTCCCATTGCAAGAACTATAGATCTAGTAGGCCAAACCAAACCAATAATTCGAAGAGACTTGCAAGGATATTATGAGCACACATAAAGAGTTCTGAAAAGAACCAAATATTTCTCATAGATAATCTTGATCATAAACTCACAATTCATCGGATCTCGACAAACACACCGCAAAAAGAGATTACATCGAATAGATCTCCTCGAAGACCGAGGAGAACTTTGTATTGAGATCCAGAGAGAGAGAAGAAGCCATCTAGATACTAGCTATGGACCCGAAGGTCTGTGGTAACCTACTCACAACTCATGGTGAGGGCGATGATGATGATGTAGAAGCACTCCGTGATGGATACCCCCTCCGACGGAGCTCCGGAACAGGCTCCAAGATGGGATCCCATGGGAACAGAAGGTTACGGCGGTGGAATTAGGGTTTTCTCTCTGTTTCCGATTGTTTCGGGGTACGTAGACTTATATAGGACGAAGGAGGACACCGAGGGGGGGGGTGCTCGAGGGGCCCACGAGGCAGGGGCGCACCCCCACCCTCGTGGGCGCCTCGATGCTCCCCTGACGTGGTTCTGAAGTTCCCTGTGCGTGATTTTCTCCAAAAATATCTCTCGCGAAGGTTTCATTCCGTTTGGACTCCGTTTGATATTCCTTTTCTGAAAAACCCTGAAACAGGCAAAAAACAGCAATCTGGACTGGGCCTTTGGGTTAATAGGTTAGTCCCAAAAATGATATAAAAGTGTAAGATAAAGCCCATTAAACATCCAAGACTTCATAAATAATAGCATGGAACAACCAAAAATTACAGATATATTGGAGACGTATCAAGCATCCCCAAGCTTAATTCTTGCTCGTCCTCGAGTAGGTAAATGATAAAGAAAGAATTTTTGATGTGGAATGTTAACCAACATAGTTTATCAATGTAATTCTCTTAATTGTTGCATGAATGTTCAGATCTGAAAGATTCAAGATAAAAGTCTATATTGACATAAGAAATAGTAATACTTCAAGCATACTAACAAAGCAATCATGTCTTCTCAAAATACTATGGCTAAATAAAGTTATCCCTACAAAATCATATAGTCTGGCTGTGCTCCCTCTCCATCACACAAAATATTCATATCATGCACAACCCCGATTTCAGCCAAGCACTTGTTTCATACTCTATCTTTTCAAACCTTTCAACTTTCACGCAATACATGAGCGTGAGCCATGGACATAGCACTATGGGTGGAATAGAGGTGGTTGTGGAGAAGACAAAAAGGAGGAAGATAGTCTCACATCGACTAGGCGTATCAACGGGCTATGGAGATGCCCATCAATAGATATCAATGTGAGTGAGTAGGGATTGCCATGCAACGGATGCACTAGAGCTAAGTATGTATGAAAGCTCAACAAAAGAAACTAGTGTGTGTGCATCCAACTTGCTTGCTCACGAAGACCTAGGGCATTTGAGGAAGCCCATCGTCGGAATATACAAGCCAAGTTCTATAATGAAAATTCCCACTAGTATATGAAAGTGACTAAACATGAGACTCTCTATCATGAACAACATGGTGCTACTTTGAAGCACAAGTGTGGAAAAAGATAGTAGCAATTGTCCCTTCTCTCTTTTCTCTTTTTTTTGGAGGGGCTTTCTCTTTTCTTTATTTTTTATTATTAGCCCCTCTCTATTTTTCGGGCCATCTCTTTTTTTATTGGCCTTTCCTCACATGGGACAATGCTCTAATAATGATGATCATCACACTTTTATTACAACTCGAAATTACAACTCTATACTACAACAAGTATGACTCTACATGAATGCCTCCGATGGTGTACCGGGAAGTGCAATGAATCAAGAGTAACATGTATGAAAAAATATGCATGGTGGCTTTGCCACAAATACGATGTCAACTACATGATCATGCATGGCAATATGACAATATGACACGTGTCATATGAACGGAACGGTGGAAAGTTGCATGGCAATATATCTCGGAATGGCTATGGAAATGCCATGATAGGTAGGTATGGTGGCTGTTTTGAGGAATAATATGGTGGCTGTTTTGAGGAATAATATATAGCGGGTTTATGGTACCGGAGAAAGTTGCGCCGTACAAGAGAGGCTAGCAATGGTGGAAGGGTGAGAGTGCGTATAATCCATGGACTCAACATTAGTCATAAGAACTCATATACTTATTGCAAAAATCTACGAGTCATCAAAACAAAGCAATCAACGCATGCTCCTAGGGGGGAGGTTGGTATGAGTTAACCATCGCGCGCCCCCGACCTCCACACAAAGGTTGACACTTCACAAATACCTCATGCTCTAACTTCGTCACATAGCGGTTCACCATACGTGCATGCTACAGGAATCACTAACCTTAACACTAGTATTTATCAATTTCATAATAACTCCACTAGCATGGCTCTAATATCACTATCCTCATATCTCAAAACAATTATCAAGCATCCAACATCTCATCTTATTCAATGCACTTAATATGATTTTTTTTACTACATTGACATTGGATGTCTATCATGTGAAGACTAGTTTTATAGCCTAAACACATTACCATGCTGTTTTAATAGACTCTCAAATAGATATAAGTGAAGCATGAGAGTTCAACAATTTCTACAAAATATAACCATCACCGTGCTTTAAAAGATATAAGTGAAGCACTAGAGCAGAAACTATTCAAAGGTGTGTCCAGCAAGGATGATTGTTACAAACTAACAAGCAAAGACTCAAATTATACAAGATGCTCCAAGCAAACCACATATCATGTGGTGAATAAAAATATAGCTCCAAGTATAGTTACTGATGGATGAAGACGAAAGAGGGGATGCCTTCCCGGGGCATCCCCAAACTTAGGCTTTTGATTATCTTGAATTTTACTTGGGGTGCCATGGGCATCCCAAAGCTTAGGCCTTTGCTACTCTTTGTTCCATAGTCCATCAAAGCAATACTAAAAACTTGAAAACTTCACAACACAAAACTTAGACAAAAATTCTCGTGAGCTCCGTTAGTATAAGAAAGCAAACCACTACTCAAAGGTACTGCAATGAATTCATTATTTGTTTATACAGGTGTTAAACCTACTGTATTCCAACTTCTCTATGGTTCATACCTCCAAATATTACTCATAGATGCATTGAAATAAACAACACACGAAAAACAGAATCTGTCAAAAATAGAATAGTCTGTAGTAATCTGCAGGTTTCGCATACTTCTGTAACTCCAAAAAATTCAAACTAAATTGGTAAATGTGAGGAATTTGTCTATTAATCATCTGCAAAAGAATCAACTAAATAGCACGCTCCAGTAAAATCTGACGACCATTCTAGTGAGCGCTAACGATTCTGTTTTTCACAGCAAGATCACATAAACTTCACACACATCTTCCCAAAGGTTCTACTTGGCACAAACACTAAACAAAACATGAAACCATATCTAAAAAGAAGCTAGATGCAAAATTTGTTCCCTAACAAAAAAAATTGGGTTGCCTCCCAACAAGCGCTATCATTTTACGCCCCTAGCTAGGCACGATATTTCAATGATGCTCACATGAAAGACAAGAATTGAAGCACAAAGAGAGCACCATAATACATGTGACAAACACATCTAAGTATAACATACTTCCTATGCATAGGCATTTTATAGGAAAACAAATTAGCAAGACAAGCAAGATCGAGCATATGCAAGGAAGAAGAAAGAAACAATAGCAATCTCAACATAACAAGGGGTAATTTAGTAACATGAAAATTTCTACAACCATATTTTCCTCTTTCATAATAATTGCATGTAGGATCATAAGAAAATTCAACAATATAGCTATCACATAACATATTCTCAACACGATCCACATGCATACGAAGTTGACACTCTTCCAAAATAGTGGGATCAACATTAACTAAAGTCATGACCTCTCCAAACTCACTTATATCAAAAAATTCATAAGATTGAACATTCTCCAAATATGTGGGATCTAAAGTTGACAATCTTCCAAACCCACTTTCAATATTATTGCAAACATTATTATCAATCTCATATTCATCATGGGGCTTAAATAAATTTTCAACACCATAAGAAGAATCACCCCAATCATGATCATTGCAACAAATAGTAGTCATAGCAAAACTAGCATCCCCAATCTTAGGGGTTTGCATATCATTAACACAATTGGCATTAAGAGAATTTATAATAACATCACTGCAATCATGCTTTTCATCAAAGGAACTATCAAGAATGGGTGTAATAGCAATGATCTCATGTTTAACATAAGGAACTATAGCAAATTCATCTTCATAAATATTGGCATCAAGGCCACAAGAATAGCAAACGTCATGTTCATCAAGGGAAATTTCACTCAAATCATCGGAATCATAATTATCTATAGATTCATGCATATCATTATTTTCTTTCAAAGCAGCAGTCATTCTTTCAATAAATTCTTTGACATAGACATTATGAGCATAGTTTTCAAAGCAATATTTAAGTATGTCAAAATTTTCAGATTCGTAGAGAGTAATATTGTCGGGGGAAACTGTCCTCCCACGAGCACCTATGGGACCGGAGCCCCTTCTACGGTACGGCAAGGGAGCGGAGGGAGCACGAAGAGCGGATCGAGGGGCACACGCGGGCAGTTTACCCAGGTTCGGGCCGCGCGTACGCGTAAAACCCTACTCCTGCCTTTGGTTGTATTGAGTTCCTGGAGTTCAGGAGCTTGAAGATCTATAGTACCAGCTACACTGAGCGTAGGGGTGATTGAGTTTCTGGGATCGAACCCCCTCTACGTTGTGCATGGGCCTCCTTTTATAGCCCAAAGGGGTCGCCGACAGGTGTCAACGTAGAGGAGGGTAAAATGTAAAATCGGTGGTAGTTGTAACAGTGCATGAACAGTGTATGAACAGTGGTTTTCACCTAACTCTGATGGTGGGGGACAAGGGCATTGAATGCCCGTCGCCGTCACCCCAAAAGCGCCCGTCCATGCGTCTCCGTTCGCCACGGCGACAGTCTCGTCACCACGGCTTGCCATCGTGTACCCCAGGCTGCACAGCCATCTGCCACGCGTCCCTGGAAGGGCCCCAGGGCGACGCGTGGCCAAATGGGCCGGAGCGCAGGCACACAGTGTAGGCTGTCCCCGGCAAGCACCTTGCTGGGGCTGCTATCTTGCCGGGCCCGGAAGCTTGCCGCTCTCCGGGTCCTGCCGGGGCGCACGATGCGCCACGATATATCTTCTGAAGCGTCATTCTTTGGCCTTCCTGGCAAGTTCCTCTTGCCAGGGTCTTGTGCTGGAATGATAACCTTGAGCCTGGTGCGGCCTTCCCGGCAAGCTCGTCTTGCCGGGGTCTTGTCTCTTGACTTGAATACTTTGTTCTTGAATGGCTTAAAGGGGTCTAGAGTGGGCTTTGGTGGGCGCGTGGCGAGCCAGACCACGGGACGCTGCTACTGCCCGTGCACAAGCCGGGATACTAAGGTACCCCTACTTTAGTACACCGACAGGAGCCCCCGGGCCTGGGCCACACACGGTGCCGAGCGCTGTTGGGCCAGGCCCAGAACAGTGCACGGACACACACGGCCCACGGCGCGCTGTTTCCCACTCCAGATTCGCCGCATCTCTCCCTAACGGCACACGTCGATTGCGGCGTCGTGGGAGAGATCGTGGCCTGCTTCTTTAATGGGGAAATGCGGAACGTCCCCCACTTCCCCCTTAAAAGCAGAGGAAGCAGGGGCAGTTTCCCCCATTGCTTTCATTGTGCCTTGAGTCCTCAGAAACCCCCGCCGCCCTCTGCCTCCCCTCAGGTTGACAGAGAGCCGAGCTCCACCCTTTCTCCGCCGTCCCCGGCATCCGTGGCGCCGTCGACCTCCCCCTCCCCCTCTCCTTGCCGCCCCCGCCATGGCTCCGAAAAGCGACAAGGTGAAGAGCGATAAGGCGAAGAAGGAGAAGTCCGAGCAGGCGGCGAAGCTGGCAGCCATGCGGAGAAAGAGGGTGGTCTTCCCGCCGAGGCTCGGCCCGAGGGAGCTGCGGGACAAGTACTACTTGTTCTGGGCGAGGGAGACGAAGGATCATCCCCGCACCAGAATCCTCCCTGCCGTGGCCGTCGACATGTTCCCGGGAGGTTACTACTTCTTTGCCTCGTTCTTCCATTGCGGTCTCTGCCCTCCGTACTCGGAGTTCTTCTGTGATGTGATGAACACGTATGGCTTCCGCCTCTTAGATTTCACCCCAAATGCCGTTCTCACCTTGGCCGTTTTCGCACATCTGTGCGAAAACTATGTCGGGGTCCACCCAAATGTAGCTCTTTTCCGCCACTTCTTCACGCCTAGAGTAGAATCTGGATCCCCACTCTCCGGCGGCATCTCCTGGATCTTTAGGCTGAACAAGAAGGAGGCGTACTTGATTGGAGAGCTCCGCGGCAAGTGGGAGGAGTGGAGAGCTGATTGGTGCTGGGTTCTGGAAGATGAGCCCGAGCAGTTTACCTTGCCGCGCCAGACTGCAATAGTGCGCGGCAAGGATTGGAGCGACTTGGCCCCGGAGGACGACAAGCTGCAGATTGCTCTTACTAGGATTCTTCGTCTCCGGGCTGCCAATCTTACCGTAGGTGAAGTAGGGGCCGATTTCCTCCGCCGCCGCATTGCCCCCCTGCAGGAAAGGAAGAGGCCTTCCTGGGAGTTTGGCAACGCGGCAGACCGCATGAGGCTGCGCCCCGGGCTGAACTATAATTTCACTGTCTTGGAATTGAAGGGGATGGTCCGGGGGCTGTTCAAACACGACCCCAAGCACCCGGAGTGGTTCAAACCGTCGACCGGAGTAGTTCCCCTATGCAACAACACCGCCCTTAGTGCCATCCGAGCGGTGATGCCAGAGTGTGATTCCCACGGGGTTGTTCCCACTTGGCTGATGCCTTCAGAGGAGACCGTGCAGGCCTTCTTCGACAGCCTGGTTGAACGGCCCCGCAACCCCGAGGAGAAAAAGGGCCTCACCCAGGACACCACCGAACGGGATCTGGCATACATAGCCAGCAGAATGGAAGAGGCCGCCGCGGCTGCGGCCGCAGGTGAATTTGGGTACACTGTGGATGAAGCAGAGGCAGCGGACGCAGTGAGCCAGGCCGAGGAGGAGGAAATCCTCAAGCTGCTGAGGATTGCGCCCGAGGAGTTTGCCGGGGAGCCCGCCGAGGAGCCAGCCGGGATGAGCGGGGCTGCCGGGCAAGGCCCCGAGTCCAGTGAGCCCGCCGAGGAGGACGCCGAATCGGGCGATTCCGACGAAGACTCGGGCGGGTCACTGAACCTGGACGACGACGCCTCCTCCTCCTCAGAGAATTCTCCATCGCCACCAAGCTCTCCGCCGCAGCAGAAGAAGCGCCTCCGCAAGGCCGCAGAGACGGTGAGGCCGCAGGCACCCCGACAGCAGCCGAAGCGCCGGGCGATGCGCGCCACCACGACGAGCAAAGTCGTCAAGGAGGCGTCCCGTACCCGAGCGACAAGCGGAGGGGGATCTTCCCGGAGTGGCTCTGGGGTTCCGTCCGCCCCTCGGTCTTCGGCGACGACCGGCGCGGGGTCTTCGCAACCCACAGCTCCGGAGCCCGCCAAACGCTCGAGGGAGCCTTCTCCTCCAGCTCCTCGCGCCGGAGCACGTGAGGCGCAGTTTGACTTCTCTGCCCTCAGCTCCGATGAAGAGGAGGAAGAGTAAGTACTTGTAATTTTGATTCCCTTGATTTTTGTTGCTTTTGTCTTGATTCTGATCTTGTTTTGGCTTCCAGGACCTTGACCCAGAGGATGACGAAGAGGGCCAAGATCCCTGTGGTCGATCTCGAGGACGACGAGCCTGTCGCAGCGGCAGGCGGCGCGCCAACGACAGACTTGCCGGACCAGCCTTCTGCTCCGGAGAGCAGCCCCCAGCGCAGCCCCCGGCGTAAGTCCGGTATTCATTTTTCTGCTTGATGGGCGCGCTTGAGTTTTTAATCCTTATTGATGTCTTGTTGTCTTGTGCAGAAGTGGAGCCACAGCCGCAGGAGCACCAGGAGGTCGCCCCCGACGAGCCGCTTGTTCCACCCTCCCCGCCAAGGATGAGCTCCCCGGCGAGGGACAGTGCCCCGCCAAGGACGGGTACTCCGCCAAGGGCGAGTACCCCGCCAAGGGCAAGTACCCCACCAAGGGTGGACTCCCCGCCAAGGGAGGGCACCGGCGGCCCTCCGCCGGCGGGGGCTTCTTCTACGCCGCCAAGGGATAACTCCCCGGCGAGGGACCCCGTTGTTGAAGAGGCCCGCGCAGGTAAACCCTTGTACTTTCTTCTTCTTTGACTCTTCTTTTTGGATATTTGCTTGACAAATCTTTCTTTTCTTTTTCTTCTGTTGTCAGACCCGCCCGCTCCGGAGCCGATGGAGACGGAAACCATCGCCGAGGAGGAGGTGCGCGGCGAGACTGGCGATGGCACCGCCGCGGAAGGAATGGCCGGCGCCGACGAGCCAGCCGCCGAGGAGACTGCCCCAACTGCTGACACCGCGGCTGGGGAAGGGACCGGCGACCATACCGCTGGCTCGGAGGCCGCGGGAGCGCCGGACGCTGCACCGGCCGCCGACCCCTCCGCCTCCGCACCTGGGGCGGGCGTCTATCTGGAGGCCGCCAACGGGGTCTTCATCCAAGTCCCGTGGGCGTCCTCATCAAGGGCACCAGCGAAGGGGGAGACCTTCGACGGAGAAGTTCTCGCCTCCGCCGGGTTGAAGGTGGTCGACGCGCCCGGCAGCAGCGACGAGCCCGAAGAGGAGCAACTTCTGCGTCGACTCCTGGGTTTGTACCGGGCCAGGCAAGCCAAGCTGGAGTCTCGAGAGGCTTTGGCTGCCAAGGCCGGCGTTGATTTGGAGAAGCGTGCTGTGGAGCTCCGTGCCGCCAACCAGGCGGCCCTCCGAAACTTGGCGGAGGAGCACGAAGAGCTTGCCGGAGCACACCAAGCATTCCTCCTCGAGAAGGCCGAGGTGGAGGAGCAGCAGCGTCTGGCCGCCGAGGAGCTGTCTCGGCGGGAGGGAGAGCTCAACCAGCGGAAGGTCGGCCTCGACAGCCACGAGGACGACCTCACCGCTCGTGAGCAGGCCATTGGCGGGGCTCTGCAAGAGGCGAGGGACGCCGCTGCTGCCGCAGAGACCGCCAAGAGGGATCTGGAGGCCAGGGTGGCGCGGATGGAGTTGAACTTGAAGGCGAGTGAAGACAGGGTCGCCGCGCTCAACGTGGCGCGGGAGAAGGATGCCCACACCAACTCGGAGCTGCAAATCCGCCTCTCCGAGAAGGGCAAAGAGCTCACCGACGGCAGGGACTCCATCGCTGACTTGGAGATGAAGGTTTCCACCCTCACCGGCTCGCTCGACGCCGCCCGGGACCGCGAGACGAAGCTGAAGGACGATCTCCGTACCGAGAGGGCCTTGCTGGAGAGCGCCGCCGTCTCACAAAACCACTTCCAGCGGACGGTGGAGCAGTGGACCGAGGAGCTCGTCGCCTCCGCCGCCAACATCGATATGGAGATGGTGGCGCTGAGGGCGGAGCACCTCGCGTACTCCCCCGACGAGAACCTCCCCCACAGCGCCAAGCTGAGCTTGTTCCTCAGAGGAGTGGCGCCGGCTCTCGCGCGGCTACGAGAGAAGATCCCCGTGCAGCTGGCTGATGAGGCGCGCCGGCTTTGCACGGGCACTATGGAGCGGGTGTTGTCGAAGATCGTCTACCGCAACCCCGGGATCAACCTTGTCAACGTCCTCCGGACCCTGTCGCCCGAAGCCGATCAGGAGGCATTGAAGGCCCAAGTTGCCCACATCGTAGCCAAGGTGGGCAAGATCCAGAGGATTGATGGAGACCGGAGAGACTAGGCACCTCGCTTCCTTTGCCGCTGTAAATTAAGTCATAGGCAGTAGTTGTTTAGAACAGCGGCAAGTTATCTCTGTAATATATACTTTTGTCTCGGGTAATCAATGCAGTGTTATTTCCCTTGCTCTGGTCCCTTCACTTTGTATGCTTTCCACCCTACGCTTTTAGGGAGCTTGTCGGCAAAGGGACCCTTGCCGCGAGCGCTGAGTGAGGGACTCTTAGCAACCTGCTGGCAATGCCCTTGCCGGCAAGAAACCTTGCCGCAGCCAGTCGCAGCACACTTAGATTGCTGAGCGAACTCGAAAACGAAGTAAGGGCGTGACACTTGTCGCAGCTCACTTAAGCCGTTGAGCGTGCTCGAAACAAAGTAAGGGCGCGGCTAGCCACGGGTAGGTTCCTCCGCGCACAGCTTTTCCATACAAAGTGTGGTTGTTCAAGGAAGACAACTAAAATTTTAAAAATTTGAATTGCTCAAATTCTGGCAACTTAGCTTTTATGGATTGTTTGCTTCCCGACAAGGCTTCTCTTTCTTGAACAGCACCTGGTCCATACTTCTATCTCCTTCCCCCCTGGCAAACTTGTGCGTGAGGAACGCTCCTTCTGTTTCAGAGAGAAAGGCAAAAGAGGAGGAAATACAAGTACGGAGCCTTGCGGCTTGTTACTGCTTACCGGGGATGTGTGCTGCACAAAATGTCAGATGATACATGCAAGCAAGAAAGAAAGGCATGAAATGACAAATGGTGCGAAGCACAAAAGTTTTACTGATGCACGGGGTCTGCGCCCGGCTTTGTACAAAGGTTTACATGCAACAGCGGCAAGACTTGTACAAAAGGTGGTTGCCGGAGCGGATCACGGCAACCGCGCCTCACGGGTGAAACTTGCGAAGATGCTCGATGTTCCAGGAGTTGCTCACCGGTAAGCCTTCTTCGGTCTCAAGGCGGACAGCGCCGGGCCTTGTGACTTGTCTCACCCGATAAGGGCCTTCCCACTTCGGCGTCAACTTGTTGGAATTCTTGGCGGACTGAACACGCCGAAGAACAAGGTCGCCTTCCTCGAGACTCCTGGCCTTGACCTTGCAGCTATGATAGCGACGCAAAGCTTGCTGGTATCGAGCAGCTCGTACAGCAGCCTGGAGACGGTCCTCCTCGAGGAGCAATGCATCATCTTGCCGAAGTTGCTCTTGCTCGGGCTCGTCGTAAGCGAGCACTCGAGGAGACCCGTATACGAGTTCCGTGGGGAGAACTGCCTCTGCTCCATAGACAAGAGCAAAGGGTGTCTGTCCGGTGGCTCGATTTGGTGTCGTCCTGATTGACCAAAGAGCCGCCGGCAACTCTTCTTATCCAGTTTCTTCCACACTTGTGCAGCCTGTCGAAGGTTCTTGTCTTGAGCCCGCGCAGCACTTCAGCATTGGCCCTCTCTGCTTGACCATTGCTCCTTGGGTGAGCAACGGAAGCAAAGCAGACCTTGGCGCCAAGGTCTTGGACGTACTGCATGAAGGTGCGACTTGTGAATTGTGTGCCGTTGTCGGTGATGATCCTGTTAGGGATTCCGAAACGACAAACGATTGATCTGAAGAACCTCACTGCTGACTGTGCTGTCACCTTTCTCACTGGTTCCACTTCTGGCCACTTTGTGAACTTGTCGATTGCAACGTACAAGTACTCAAAGCCCCCGACTGCGCGGGGAAAGGGGCCGAGGATATTGAGCCCCCAGACCGAGAAGGGCCAGGACAAAGGGATCGTCTGGAGAGCTTGAGCTGGCTGGTGAATCTGCTTTGCATGGAACTGGCACGCTTCACACTTGGTTACTTGTGCAGTTGCATCTTGGAGGGCTTCTAGCCAAAAGAAACCTTGCCGGAACGCCTTCCCGGCAAGTGCTCTTGCACCAATGTGGTGACCACATATGCCTCCGTGTATCTCTGCCAACAGCTTCTGTCCATTTTCCCGGGAAATGCACTTCAACCTGACACCGTTGAGTCTTCTTCTGTACAATTCATTTCCGACGAACTGGTACATACTTGACTGCCTGGTAATCCTCTCTATCTCTTCTGGTTCTTCGGGAAGTTCTCCAGTTTGAAGAAAACGGACGATTTGCTGCGCCCATGCTGGAGCTTGAGGCTCGACAACAAGGACTAAAGGCATCAGGGCTGCTGCGGGAACCTCAGCTTCTACGGCGAGAACCTGCGGCTCTACCGGAGCTGAGGGTTCCCCGGCAAGCCTGCCGGGGCAAGGCTTGTCGGGAACGCCTGCTTCAACTGTACAAACCCTTGGGTCCACAGGAGCAGACTGTTCCTCAGCATTTTGGTTGCTGATCTTGGGGACCTTGGCGGCGGTTTCTGGAAGATCCGCCGGCAAGTAGTCACCGGAGACCAACTTCCTCTTCTTGCTTTGCCCAACTGATGGTGTAACGGATGGCTGAGTTAGCTTGAGCACGAAGACCCCTGGTTCCACAGGTAACTTCATTGCAGCACACTTTGAGAGGCCATCTGCGATATCGTTTTGAGCTCTTGGAACGTGCTCCATTTGTAGGCCTTCAAAGTGTTCTTCAAGCTTCCTCACTTCATCGACATAAGCTTCCATCAAAGGGCTCTGGTAACTCTTGTTTACTTGTCGGACCACCAATTGCGAATCTCCCCGCACAATTAGCTTCTTGATCCCAAGTTCGGCCGCAATTCTGAGACCGGCAAGCAAACCTTCATACTCAGCAGTATTGTTTGTTGCTTGTTCCTTGGGAAAGTGCATTTGAACAACGTACTTGAGGTGCTCTCCGGTGGGCGCTATGAGTAACACGTCGGCACCAGCGCCTTGCAGCGAGAAGGCACCATCAAAGTACATTACCCACTCTTTGTTTGCTTCTTGGACGGGGATGCTTGTCTCTGGAACTTCTTCATCTGGTGTTGGAGTCCATTCTGCTATGAATTCTGCCAAAGCTCTGCTCTGGATAGTTGAGGTACTCTCAAACTTGAGACCAAAGCTTGACAGCTCCAGTGCCCACTCGACGATCCTGCCTGTTGCTTCTGGATTCTGCAATATCCTCTTCAACGGAAAGCGAGTGACCACTGTTATCTCGTGTGCTTGGAAGTAATGGCGCAGCTTTCCTGAGGCCATGAGGAGGCCGAAAAGCAACTTTTGCACCCCAGAGTATCTTGACCTAGCCCCCTGTAGGAGGGAACTTACAAAATAAACTGGGCGCTGCACCATCTTCTTTCGCACTTCTCCTTGTTCCTGCGCAGACTTGTCCTCGTCGGGGCCAGAGCTTGTCGGGGAAGCTCCTTGCTTGTCGCTGGATGCGCTTGCCGGGGATGTGGGTCCCTCATCTGCCTCCCTCTCCGCTACTAACGCAGCACTAACCACTTGATTGGTTGCCGCTAAGTACAGCAGCAACTTCTCTTGTGGCCTAGGTGCGACCAGTATCGGAGTGGAGGACAGGTATCCTTTCAAGTCTTGCAGCGCTGCCTCCGCTTCCGGAGTCCATTTCATAGGACCTGCCTTTTTCAAGATTTTGAAGAAAGGCAGGGCGCGTTCTGCAGACTTCGAAATGAACCTGCTGAGAGCAGCCACACAACCCGCGAGCCTCCGCACATCCTTGACGCGCTTCGGGGCTTCGATCTGTTCGATGGCTTTTATCTTGTCGGGATTGGCTTCGATCCCCCTCTGGGACACAAAGAACCCGAGAAGCTTGCCGGAGGGGACTCCGAAAATGCACTTCTCGGGGTTCAACTTGAGTTGTATCTTGCGCAGATTCTCAAAGGTTTCTTCTAGATCCTGAACTAGGGTAGTCTTGCTCTTGCTCTTGACCACTATGTCATCCATGTAGGCTTCTACATTCCTGTGTATCTGTGGCTCAAAAGAAGTATGCACCACCCTTGCAAACGTTGAGCCCGCATTCTTCAATCCAAAGGGCATGCGTATAAAGCAATATGTGCCACATGGAGTAATGAACGCGGTCTTCTCTTCATCTTCCTCGGCCATGAATATCTGGTGGTAACCTGAGTATGCATCGAGAAATGAAAGCAACTCACATCCGGCGGTGGAGTCAACAATCTGGTCAATGCGCGGCAAAGGGAATGGATCCTTAGGACAAGCTTTATTCACATCAGTGAAGTCTATACAAAGTCTCCACTTCCCATTAGCCTTGCGCACGACAACTGGATTGGCCAACCACGTGGGATGAAGTACACCTCTAACCAGGCCTGCTGCTTCCAACTTCTTGATTTCTTCAGCTATAAACTCTTGGCTCTCCACAGCTTGCTTCCTGACCTTCTGCTTGACGGGCCGCGCGTGAGGACAAACAGCAAGCTTGTGCTCAATTACCTTCCTGGGAACGCCGGGGATGTCAGACGGTTGCCATGCGAACACGTCGACATTCGCCCGCAGGAAGGCAACGAGCGCGCTTTCCTATTTGGGGTCGAGCGTAGCACTGATGGTGAAAGTACCACCAGTGCCGTCCTCCTTGGCGGACACCTTCTTGGTTGCCGGTGGAGCTGCCATTCCTTTCTTGCACTTGCCGGTGGAGCTCGATGGTGCGTCCTCGACGGCAGCGCAGCACTCAGAAGAGGTGCATTTGCCGGAGTGGGCCCCAGAGCTCTTGCCGGACTTGGTCTTGGTCTTCCCTCCGGGAGCTTCAGCGGCAAGTGTCTTGCTGTCTGCCGCGGCTGCTGTGTCCCGGTAGATCTTGTCGGCACAGATAAGCGCATCCTTCTTGTCGCCGGGGACAGAGATGACGCTTATCGGCCCCGGCATCTTGAGCACGTTGTACGCGTAGTGGGAAGCTGCCATGAACTTGGCGAGCGCAGGACGGCCAAGTATCCCATTGTATGGCAATGGGATATCGGCAACGTCGAAAGTGATCCTCTCCGTCCTGAAGTTGAGCTCTCCACCAAAGGTCACTGGCAGCGTGATCTTCCCCTTCGGCTTGCTCCTTCCCGGGTTGATTCCTTGGAACGTCCCGGTTTCCTCGAGCTCGCTGTCGGGGATCTGCAGCTTCTTGATCACAGCGGAGGAGATCAAGTTGAGGCCGGCCCCGCCGTCAACCAACATCTTGGTGACCTTGAGGTTGCGGATAGTTGGTGAAACCAACATCGGCAAACACCCGACCGCAGTTGTGCGGTCAGGGTGGTCCTCAAGGTCGAAGATGATGGGCGTGCCGGACCATTTCAGCAGCCTGCGCGACTCGACGGGTGGCTTAGCTGCATTCACTTCCCGCACCCATTGCTTGAGTTGGCGGTGGGAAGTGTGCAGAGAGGCACCTCCATCGACGCACAGAACTTCTGTGGCCTTCTGGAACTCCTGCTCGCTGTTGTCTCCTTCATCCATATCCTCATCGTCGTCTTTATCTTCATCCTTGTCGCGGCCCCGGGGAGGTCTGTCTCCTTGCCACTGCTTGGCCTTGCCGCGGCGTCCTCCCCGGCCATTGAATGGCCGCTTCTTGCTTGGCTCTCCTCCGCCTCCTTGGGCCTTCTCCTTGTCACGACGCTCGTATTCAGCCTTCTGCTGTTCTACGAGTTATTCTACTCTCTTGCAGTTCTGGAGATCGTGGCCCTTGGTGCGGTGGATCTTGCAGTACTGCTTGTCGGAGCCGTCCTGCTTGTCGGCTGCCGCTACAGGGGCGGGCTCCTTGCCGGAGCCACCAGCCTGTGTCTTCTTGGCGGCAGCCTCCTTGCTGGACTGCTCGACAACCAGTACCTCCTTGTTCTTCTTCTTCCTGTTATTCCGCCGCCGGCCTTTCCTTGCCGGGGCGGCATCCTCGCTGTCACTTCCTCCTACGCCGGTATCTTCTCCGGGGAGTCTCCTCCCCTCTTCAGCACGGGCACACTTGTCAGCCAGAGCATAAAGCTCGCTGACGTCCCAGATCTTGGTCATCGCCATCTCCTCCCTCATCCGGCGGTTACGCACGTTCTGATGGAACGCGCTAATAACCGCGGCAGGGTGGACATCGGGGATATTGTGCTGAACGCGGCTGAACCTTTGGATATATTTGCGCAGGGACTCTCCCTCCTTCTGGGCAAGGATGTGGAGATCGCTCTCCTGGCCGTGGGGTTTGTGGCCGCCCGTGAAGGCGCCGACAAACTGGTGGCACAAATCCGCCCATGAAGAGATTGAATTTTCCGGCAAGTGCATAAGCCAAGACCTGACGTTTGGCTTAAGCACGAGCGGGAAGTAGTTGGCTAGGATCTTCTCGTCGCGTCCCCCGGCAGCCTGCACCGCAATGGTGTAGACGCTGAGGAACTCAGAGGGGTGTGTCTTGCCGTCGTACTTCTCGGGTACGTCGGGCTTAAAGTTCTTCATGCTGGGCCACTGGACTTGCCGTAGCTCTCGGGTGAACGCAGGGCAGCCTGCCGCGTACGGCAAGTCGCCTGGTTCACTGGGCGCGTGCATGTCGACAGCGGTCCCAGCGCGCTGATCAGATTGTCTTTGGGCTTCTCGTCGACGCTCGATGCGGGTTCGAGCGTCCTCTTGTCGCCTGTCGTCAAGGACTTGGCGCTGATCGCGGTGAGCCCGTGGATCCGACGACGCCGTGGAGTCGTCGTCGACGTTGATCCGGCGGGGCGGCGATTTCTGCTTCCGCGGCGGGGAGTGCACGGTAGTTGCACCCCCGGCGATCTTGTCTCCATCGGCCTTCGTTTGGTCGACTTGCCGCGGCCGTGACGTTGCCGGCTGCTGCGGCGTGTCGTTGTTGGCGAAGGCGATGAGGCTCTGGATCGTCGCCCTCCAGTCTTCGGCCTTGTCCGCCGCTGGAGGGAAGTCGAGAAGCAGTTGAGCCCTGGCTAGAGCTTCTGCTGGAGAGGAGGGAAGCGGTGGCGAACGGTGCGAGGAGCGAGATATGCTCGGACTTCTAACAGGGTTAGAAGGAGCAGGGTCTCGCCCCGGCGACCGCGCCTTGCTCGTACCAGCGCGCTGGCCTTGAGCATCCCGTGACCCGCCAGTTTGGCCTTGCCCCAGCAGACGGATGGTACCGTGGGTACCACGTCGCTGCTGGCCCGGCGCCTCTTGAGAGGGACGGGGTGCGTGCACGAACGCCGAGGCTTTGGAGTTCGCCCGGTCGTCCGTCTTGTCCTTGGACTTGGTGGCGCCGTGAGTGTCCTCGCCTGCGTCCACCCTTCCGCCAGCGTCTCCTCCACCAACCGTCGGTTCTGGTGGTGGTGGGATTGACGCAGACGGGCCTCCGACCTCCGAAGCCTTCTTCTTCGGAGGCATGTTGACGTAGCCGGTGAAGTTGACGAAGCTGGAGAGGTTGATGAAGACTGCGCCCGCGTGAGCGCCGGATCAGGTTCGCACAACCTCGACGCCCCCTACCTGGCGCGCCAAAGATGTCGGGGGAAACTGTCCTCCCACGAGCACCTATGGGACCGGAGCCCCTTCTACGGTACGGCAAGGGAGCGGAGGGAGCACGAAGAGCGGATCGAGGGGCACACGCGGGCAGTTTACCCAGGTTCGGGCCGCGCGGACGCGTAAAACCCTACTCCTGCCTTGGTTGTATTGAATTCTTGGGCTCGGGATCTTGAAGATCTACAGTACTAGCTACACCGAGCGAGAGAGTGGTTTTGTTTCTGGGATCGAACCCCCTCTACGTTGTGCATGGGCCTCCTTTTATAGCCCAAAGGGGTCGCCGACAGGTGTCAACGTAGAGGAGGGTAAAAATGTAAAATCGGTGGTAAAGATGTCGGGGGAAACTGTCCTCCCACGAGCACCTATGGGACCGGAGCCCCTTCTACGGTACGGCAAGGGAGCGGAGGGAGCACGAAGAGCGGATCGAGGGGCACACGCGGGCAGTTTACCCAGGTTCGGGCCGCGCGTACGCGTAAAACCCTACTCCTGCCTTGGTTGTATTGAGTTCCTGGAGCTCAGGAGCTTGAAGATCTACAGTACCAGCTACACTGAGTGTAGGGGTGATTGAGTTTCTGGGATCGAACCCCCTCTACGTTGTGCATGGGCCTCCTTTTATAGCCCAAAGGGGTCGCCGACAGGTGTCAACGTAGAGGAGGGTAAAAATGTAAAATCGGTGGTAGTTGTAACAGTGCATGAACAGTGTATGAACAGTGGTTTTCACCTAACTCTGACGGTGGGGGACAAGGGCATTGAATGCCCGTCGCCGTCACCCCAAAAGCGCCCGTCCATGCGTCTCCGTTCGCCACGGCGACAGTCTCGTCACCACGGCTTGCCATCGTGTACCCCAGGCTGCACAGCCATCTGCCACGCGTCCCTGGAAGGGCCCCAGGGCGACGCGTGGCCAAATGGGCCGGAGCGCAGGCACACAGTGTAGGCTGTCCCCGGCAAGCACCTTGCCGGGGCTGCTATCTTGCCGGGCCCGGAAGCTTGCCGCTCTCCGGGTCCTGCCGGGGCGCACGATGCGCCACGATATATCTTCTGAAGCGTCATTCTTTGGCCTTCCTGGCAAGTTCCTCTTGCCAGGGTCTTGTGCTGGAATGATAACCTTGAGCCTGGTGCGGCCTTCCCGACAAGCTCCTCTTGTCGGGGTCTTGTCTCTTGACTTGAATACTTTATTCTTGAATGGCTTAAAGGGGTCTAGAGTGGGCTTTGGCGGGCGCGTGGCGAGCCAGACCACGGGACGCTGCTACTGCCCGTGCACAAGTCGGGATACTAAGGTACCCCTACTTTAGTACACCGAAAAATATCATATTTTTCAATCAAAGAAGCAACTTCATAAGCACCCTTAAAAGAAACAAATTCTTCAATTTGTTCGATATCGTAGTAACTATAAACACCCTTTGCATAAGAGGATAAGATTTCATTATCATTAAACTCACATAGGTAGGGGAGGTGTTTTTTAGGGTTCTTAGAGCAACAAGTAAAATCACAAATTTCACAAAGATTCCAAGCATAACATAGCAATATGTTTATTTGATCCCACAAGAGTCTCCCCTTTTCAGACAAACGGTGACGCACAAAATGAGCATGCTCATATAAAGATTTCCCATCAACTAGGCTAGTTGGGGTTTCAGCACGAGCGCATAAGGATCGAAGATGATCCAAATAGAACACTTTAAGGTGATCCATAACAATAGATTTTTAGCAAGCAAAGATGCAAGCAAATTGAGGGCACATAGCAACACAAGCAAACGAGAGGCAAGTGAACGGTAAACACACGGCAGAAGAAGGGAAAAGAAAACGGCGAGGGTGAAGTGGGGGAGAGGAAAATGAGAGGCAAAAAAGTAATGCGAAGGATAAGGGTTTGTGATAGGTACTTGGTATATGACTTTTGCGTAAGCCTCCCCGGCAACGGCGCCATAAATTCTTCTTGCAACTTCTCGAGCTTGCATTGTATTCCCTCGAAGAGGAAAGGGAGATGCAGCATAGTAGCGTAAGTATTTCCCTCAGTTTTTGAGAACCAAGGTATGAATCCAGTAGGAGATCACGCGCGAGTCCCTCGCACCTGCACAAACAAATAAGAACTTCGCAGCCAACGCGACAAGGGGTTGTCAATCCCTTTACGGTCACTTACGAAAGTGAGATCTGATAGATATGATAGTTTATATTTTTGGTATTTTCTGTTTATAAGAACAGAAAGTAAATGCGGAAAAAGTAAAGTAGATGTAGATTGATATGTTGAGAATAGACCCGGGGGCCATAGGGTTCTCTAGTGGCTTCTCTCATGATAGCGATATTCTACGGTGGGTAAACAAATTACTGTCGAGCAATTGATAGAAAAGCTAATAATTATGAGACTATCTAGGCATGATCATTATATATAGGCATCACGTCCGAGACAAGTAGACCAAAATGATTCTGCATCTACTACTATTACTCCACACATCGACCGCTATCCAGCATGCATCTAGTGTATTGGGTTCATAAGAACAGAGTAACGCCTTAAGCAAGATGCATGATGTAGAGGGATAAACTCAAGCAATATGATATAAACCCCATCTTTTTATCCTCGATGGCAACAATACAATACGTGCCTTGCTGCCCCTACTATCACTGGGAAAGGACACCGCAAGATTGAACCCAAAGCCATGCACTTCTCCCATTGCAAGAACTATAGATCTAATAGGCCAAACCAAACCAATAATTCGAAGAGACTAGCAAGGATTTTGTGAGCACACATAAAGAGTTCATAAAAGAACCAAATATTTCTCATAGATAATCTTGATCATAAACTCACAATTCATTGGATCTTGACAAACACACCGCAAAAAGAGATTACATCGAATAGATCTCCTCGAAGACCGAGGAGAACTTTGTATTGAGATCCAGAGAGAAAGAAGAAGCCATCTAGATACTAGCTATGGACCCGAAGGTCTTTGGTAACTACTCACAACTCATGGTTAGGGCGATGATGATGATGTAGAAGCACTCCGTGATGGATCCCCCCTCCGGCAGAGCTCCGAAACAGGCTCCAAGATGGGATCCCACGGGAACAGAAGGTTATGGTGGTGGAATTAGGGTTTTCTCTCTGTTGTCGATGGTTTTGGGGTACGTAGACTTATATAGGAGGAAGGAGGACACCGGGGGGTGCTCGAGGGGCCCACGAGGCAGGGGGCACGCCCTGGGAAGGGGGGGCGCGCCCCCACCCTCGTGGGCGCCTCGATGCTCCCCTGACGTAGTTCTCAAGTTCCCTGTGCGTGATTTTCTCCAAAAATATCTCTCGCGAAGGTTTCATTCCGTTTGGAGTCCGTTTGATATTCCTTTTCTGCAAAACCCTGAAACAGGCAAAAAACAGCAATCTGGTCAGGGCCTTTGGGTTAATAGGCTAGTCCCAAAAATGATATAAATGTGTAAGATAAAGCCCATTAAACATCCAAGACTTCATAAATAATAGCATGGAACAATAAAAAATTATAGATACGTTGGAGACGTATCATGCTGCACCTTTATTTATTCAGTATTTTTGATACTTACTTAGTATGTTTCTCCTGCTGACCTACAGCCCTCCCGGAGGACACCTTGATGCCTCCTTATCGGAGGGGAAGTTTCTAGAGCCTGGAGAGACGAAGAGTGACCCGCCAGTCCGGGCTCCATCGCCCGTGATCGGCGGGGACACCGAAGTATCTTTCAAGTGGGTGTCCTCCGCCCTAGGAGACGAGGGCGGGGCAAGCGACAAGGCGGCCAGGGATAATACCTCGATGGTCGCCGACCATGGGGAGACAACCCCCATGGAGATTGAAGACGTGAGGCCCAAACAATCCGGGGCCCCACCGAATACTGCCCCGGAGCCTAGTGCGGCTCCGGGGTGCGAAGACCCGACTCCCCAAGCAGAGGAGGATACGGCGGCGCCCGGAGTTAATCCGGAGGCGCCGGACTCTACGGAGGGGGCACTGCAAAGTGCTTCCATCGTGGAGGAGCACTGCACCGTGATGGGTGCGGTGATGAAGAAGATTCAGTGCGTCAAAAATGGACTGAATGAAGCCTTTAACAGACTGTTAACATGGTTTGAGGTAAGCAATGTAATGTTTCTTTATATAACTTTATTTTTGAATGCACATGCATAGCCAGTAGCCCCTGATGCTTTGTGTGATTCTGAAAAGAATCGGACGAAGTATCTATAGTATAGCATACTTACAGAGATGAACTATTGTGCAGGCTTCACTAATTGCGGCAACTGCACGAGATTTGGAGGTTGCCGAACTAAATCGGAAGCTTTTGTTGGCCAACGCGGACCTCGACCGCGTCAATCAGTGTTTAGATGAAACACAAGGTATGCGGATTTTTTAAAATGTCGAAAAGACTAATTTAATATTGATTGAGTATTTTTACAAACTCTAAACTGGTATTCTGTATTACACAGTTGGCGTCGCTGAGCTCGAGGGCCTCAAGGGCGAGGTTGTCAAGGCCAAGAAGGAGACCGAGGCGAACAAGGTAGCCTCTAATAAAGCGGCTGCCGATTTGGAGGCCGAAAAGGCTGAGTGCGAGAAGCACCGGGCTTGGGTGTCCGAAGTCGAGATTGAACTTAACGACACCATCCTCAAATGTGAGGCGTTGGAGAAGAAGACTTCGTAACAAGGTTCCGAGCTTACTGTGGCAGTGAAGACTGCCCAGGACGCGCGAGGCGAGGTGCGCAGCGCCTGTGAGGAAATCAAGCAGGCGTGACATATATCATCTGGTAAGACAGTTCTCTTATAGAGCATCTTCAGAGGGCAGAAGTATCTTAGGCTGACACAGTTATGGAGTTCTCCAGGCGTGTTTGCTGATCTTTCGAGGAGCAGTGCTGACGCTGCCTTGTACTTCTGAGCCCTGGAGGGGAACAACGCGGAGAAGCTATTTTGGTCGCAGTTCTATGTGCCAAAACATCCAGTGCCCCTCAACGACCAGATGAAGCAGCTGGTCGAGCTGCACAACGTGGCGGGTTCGACCATGAAGGACTTAATTGTCCGGCTATGGCCCGCTGATCCAATCCCAAGTAGTTACTTCAGATTGGTGAAGCGGCTCGTCGAAGCGAGTCCACGGGTCGACGCACTAACGCGTTCGGCCTGCATAGAAGGTGCTCGGATGGCCTTCGCTCGTGTCAAAGTGCACTGGGCGAATATGAATGCAGGACATATAGCTACTGCTGGCCTGCCCGCAGGCAAGGAGCACCGCAAACCGGAGAAGTACTCCGAGGACGTCATCGAGGGCGCCTGCCTTGTAGAAGGCCAGTGTTCGAAGGATCTTATTTTCGAGTGATTGTGTCCGGATGTAAATACTATGCTTCTGAATCCAGTGTATATAACTTTTGCGCTATTTATAATATCAGCGTGTTTTACCTCCTGTGTGACTGTTTATCTAAATCTGAAAGTTTCCAGTCGTCGGCTTCAGCCCCCATGTACATAGCACTGGGGTGTTCGGTCATATGCATGTACACTCTTTATCCAATGTCTTGGTCCGTATAGGAGGTGTATGCGGAGCGAATCAGGCAATCAGACTATGCGGCGTTATTGCTTTCACTTAGTTGTAGGAGCTTGACATGTGGGGCTAGGTACTAGCCCCTGGTGCGGATATGATATTCCTTTACTTAATGCATCCAATTGCACCTGGCTAGGCGAAAAAGCAACCCTTCGTATAACACGGGGTAGATCTCTATCGATCGTAGTATAAAACTAAGTCACCGGACTGCAGACCAGGTTCTCGCTTATCATGACGGTCAGTTTTCGGCTTTCTCTACTGAGGTACTTGACCAGACTAGCCAGAAGTGCAATCGCAGTAGTTCTCCCTTTACACCCTAGCCGAACAATCGGGAACGTAGGGGTAAGCACAGGAGCCGGGCAACCCAACTATTGACCCAAGACATGATTCGGAACTGATGCATATAAGGCAAACATCCAGGACGCCGAACACTCCCTATAGGTGTTCGGTCTTTTCAACATATACCAGGGCTGAATACAGCCCCTCATAATAAACCCTTATTGACAAGGCACATATGGCAATCTGATGCGGGAAGAGAACATTTTATGGTGAGTGAATAAAACTCTGAAAATAATGTGAATAAAGCTGCTCTATTAATATCCCTCTATGGTACGACGAGTCGCAAACTTACAAACAATGCCGAGAACCTTTTTGGACATTTTACATGCCACGAAGGTATATAACAAGAAAGAGAAAAAAGGTTTACACATGGTCTTAATCTAAAAAGAAACCTTAGTGCGGGTCCCTGTTGCACGTCTGCGCCATTTCCTCCTCTGTAATGTGTCCTTGAAGGTGGGAGTACGATGGCCATCTAAAAGAAAAAGAAAAGAAAATATACCTGGAAAAGAAAAATCAATCCAGTGTGGCCATAGCAAGTCTGGTTCGTTTAACAAACCTAAAAAAGATAAGTTTAGAGTCCGAATAGGGTCTATTCGAACTATGGACTATATGCAGGTGCCCCGATCGTCGCCCAAGGAATTTTTAAGGCATAATTATGTACTCAAGGCACATATGCTATCACCTTATGGGGCAGTCGACGGGGGCGTAACTGTCAATCTTGCTCAGGTTCATATGAGCTGCCGCACTGAGGCATGTGCCGGACACGTTTAGTTATGTCCGCTATTGATAAATTATCCGGCTTGAATAGGACGTTTTGGACTTTAGCTGCTAAGGTCGTAGTGTCCTCCTCCGTGCGGAGAGAGCGCTCCATGTTTCCATTGACCGTGATAAAGCCACGTGGTCCAGGCATTTTAAGCTTTAAATAGGCATAATGCGGGACTGCATTAAAGCGGGCGAAGGCCGTCCTTCCGAGTAGAGCGTGATAGCCACTTCGGAACGGAGCTATGTCGAAGATTAATTCTTCGCTTCGAAAGTTATCAGGAGAGCCGAATACGACCTCTAATGTTATAGAGCCTGTGCAGCGGGCTTCTACGCCCGGTATTACTCCTTTAAAAGTCGTGCTGCTTGGCTTGATTCTTGATGGGTCGATCCTCATCTTGCGGACAGTGTCCTGATATATCAGATTGAGACTGCTGCCACCGTCCATGAGGACTCGGGTTAGATGGTATCCATCGATTATTGGGTCGAGCACTAGGGCAGCCGAACCCCCATGACGAATACTAGTCGGATGATCCATGCGATCGAAAGTGATCGGACAGGCCGACCATGGGTTGAATTTGGGGGCAACAGGCTCAACGGCGTAGACATCTCGGAGTGCGCGCTTGCGCTCCCACTTTGGGATATGAGTGGCATATATCATGTTCCCTATATTCGGCTAGCGAGGTTCATCCTCGTTTTCGCTCTGAGGCTCCTTCCCCTTATGTTCGGCATTGAGCTTGCCGGCCTACTTGAAGACCCAACAGTTATGGTTGGTATGGTTTGCATGTTTTTCTGGGGTGCCATGGATTTGGCAGGGCCTATCTAATATTTTGTCCAGACTGGATGGACTATCTCTGTTGCCTTTGAATGGCTTCTTCCATTGATCGGGTCTGGAGCCACTGAATCCGACGTTTATCGCTGTATCAGCTGGGCTTCGAGAATTGTTTTGATGTTTGTTTTTGTTACGTCATGGCTTTCCATTGCCATCCCCGACTTCAGATGTTCCAGGGTCGCTGCTACTGCTATGAGCTAACCAGCTATCCTCACCCGCGCAAAAGCGAGTCATGAGTGTAGTTAGGGCTGCCATTGTCCTCGGCTTTTCCTGTCCAAGGTGTCTCGCTAGCCATTCATCCCAGATACTATGCTTGAATGCTGCTAAGGCCCCAGCGTCCGGACAGTCGACAATTTGGTTCTTCTTAGTGAGGAACCGGTTCCAAAGCTTGCGGGCTGACACCCCGGGTTGTTGTATAATGTGACTTAAATCGTCAGCGTCCGGTGGCCAGACATAGGTCCCTTGAAAATTGGCCCGAAAAGCATCCTCAAGTTCTTCCCAACTCCCAGTGGAGTTCTCTAGGAGACTGTTTAGCCAGTGCCGAGCTGGTCCTTTCAGCTTTAGGGGTAAGTATTTAATGGTGTGGAGATCATCTCCTCGAGCCATGTGGATGTGAAGAATAAAGTCTTCTATCCAGATGGCAGGATCCGTCGTTCCATCATACGCTTCGATGTTCACGGGTTTAAACCTTATGGAAAATCATGATCCAGCACCTCATCCGTGAAGCACAGAGGGTGTGCGGCTCCTCTGTATTTTTCTATATCATGGCGTATGTCTGATGGTTGTGATGTTCGGTATTGGCCCCGAACTGGTATGTTACCGGCGCAGTTGGCTTGATAGCCGCCGTCCCGTGCGGGAGCCCGGTCCCTAGGTTCGTAGATAGACCTGGTCTTGCTAGCTTTTTTGTTCAGGTCCTTACGCAGATCGTGTTTTTGGACTTGAGCCGCATCCTCCTTTCCTTTACGGGGTGGTGGTGCGGGCTTGTGTACGCCATTACTAGCAACTATGTCCCGTCCGTGAGGTGGTTCGTCTGGCTTATCGGCGATGTTATTCTTCGGCGATATGGGCGCAGCGGCCTCGTCATCGAATTCGGGCAGCAGTTTACGTTTGGGATAGCCTTTGGTTTGGCCATTATAGCCATGTTTCTGTTCGGCGTCTAGAACCTCGTTCCATTTATCGTTAAGCGTGTCCTGTGCGTCTCGAAGCCATCTCTGCTGCCTTTTCAGACTCCTTGCGGTGGCAATAAGCCTCCGATGGAAGCGCTTTTGTTCACAAGGTTCTTCTAGGACGATATATCCGTCGTCGCCCATGCTGACCTCTTCTTCGGAGACAGGTTCCTAGTTACTGTTTTCGGCATCGCTGTCATAGGACAGCGGTTTCAGACTCTGTTTGCCGTCCTCTCGCTACTCCTGCTCTATCGCTGGGTCTGCGGGGTCTTCGGCTTGTCCCGGAGTGTCACCGTCGTTAGTGACAGTGTTACTATTTCTTCCTTTACGGGATTTAGTTCGGCGCTTTGGACGCCGACGTTTGGGAGGTTCTTCGACGAGCTTATCCTCCAAGGGATTGTTTTCGTAGTCGCCCTCCGCCTCCTTAGGTGTATCCACCATGTATACGTCGTATGAAGACATAGCTGTCCACCGCCCGGTTACGGGCCGGTTTTGATTTGGATCCGCTTCGGTTTTGAGGTCCATCCCTTCGAAGTCTTCGGAAGCATAGTCAAGTAGATCAGTTAGATCTTCAACCGTGGCTACCAAGTGGGTGGTGGGTGGGGAGCAAAATTCTCCATCAGCCTCCAGTTCGAACCGGATACAATGCGGATGTGTGTTCCCATCTAGGGAGAGGGATCTCAGCGACCTTAACATGTCGCCAAAGGGTGAGCGCTGGAAGATATCCGCGGCACTGAATTCGGCGGTAGACGCCTGATCGGGTTTGAAGGGCGCATATGCGCGTGATTCAGAACCTAAGGCCGGAGTTAAGTCCGGGATTCCGATAACACATACCTCGTTCATGGTTGGATCCGTGTGCGGCTCTAACACCGTGGAGTATGCGGCTTTAGTGGCGGGGTTGAGCTTCCCGTCCTCGGGCGGCGCAATCTGTTCCGGATCTAGGGCCAGAACTATCACAGGTGCTATTTCCTGATCCGATGACAGAGCTAGATCATATTCATCATGAAGGCAGAGAGAGGTCGCCGCGGGCTCGAATCCACCGAAGATCAAGTCTCCACGGATATCAGCAACGTAATTTAAGCTTCCGAATCTGACTTGATGGCCAGGGGCGTAGCTCTCAATCTGCTCAAGATGGCCTTCAGTGTTGGCGCGGAGCGCAAAGCCGCCGAACACGAAAAGGTTGCCAGGAGGGAAAATTCCCTCAGTGTCGCCGTTGTGGTTAATCACGTGATCCATCAGTCCTTCCGTCGAAGACATAGTGGAACTCTCAATGAAAGCACCAATGTCGGTGTCAAAACCGCGGATCTCGGGTAGGGGGTACCGAACTATGCGTATGAGGATCGATGGTAACAGGAGGCACGGGACACGATGTTTACCCATGTTCAGGCCCTCTCGATCGAGGTAAAACCCTACTTCCTGCTATATTAATATGGATGAATGTGATGTTGGAAATATGCCCTAGAGGCAATAATAAAAGTATTATTATTATATTTCCTTGTTCATGATAATCGTCTATTCATGCTTGAATTGTATTGTACGGAAACAGCGATACATGTGTGAATATATAGACCACAATGAGTCCCTGGTAGGCCTCTAGTTACCAGCTCGTTGATCAACAGATGGTCACGGTTTCCTGACCATGGACATAGGATGTCAGTGATAACGGGATCACATCATTAGGAGAATGATGTGATGGACAAGACCCAATCTTGAGCATAACACGAGATCGTATAGTTCGTAATGCATAAGCTTTTCGGTGTCAAGTATTTATTCCTTAGACCATGAGGTTGTACAACTCCCGGATGCCGTAGGAATACTTTGGGTGTGCCAAACGTCACAACGTAACTGGGTGGCTATAAAGGTACGCATCGGGTATCTCCGAAAGTGTCTGTTGAGTTGGTACGAACCGATACTGGGATGTTGTCACTCCGTATGACGAGAGAGGTACCTCTGGGCCCACTCGGTAAGACATCATCATAATGAGCTCAAAGTGACTAAGGAGTTAGTCACGGGATGATGGATTACGGAACGAGTAAAGAGACTTGCCATGACGAGATTGAACAAGGTATCGGGAATACCGACGATCGAATCTCGGGCAAGTACCGTACCGATGGACAAAGGGAATAACATACGGGATTGAGTGAATCCTTGACACGGTGGTTCATCCGATGAAGATCATCGAGGAACACGTGGGAACCAACATGGGTATCCAGATCCCGCTGTTGGTTATTGACCGGAGAGTCGTCTCGGTCATGTCTACGTGTCTCCCGAACCCGTAGGGTCTACACACTTAAGGTTCGGTAACGCTAGGGTCGTAGAGATACATGCACATGGAAACCCGAAAGTTGTTCGGAGTCCTGGATGAGATCCCGGACGTCACGAGGAGTTCCGGAATGGTCCGGAGGTAAAGAATGATATATAAGAAGTCAGGTTTCGGCCATCGGGTGATCTCCGGGGGTCACCGGGAGTGTCCCGGGACCACTGGAGGGGCCCCGGGGGTCCACCGGGTGGGGCCACCCGTCCCGGTGGGGCCCCTAGGCCGCAAGGGGAAGTGTCCAGCCCTAATGGGCTGGCGCACCACTTGGGCCCTCCTCCCCATGCGCCTAGGGTTGAAACCCTAGGGGGGAGGGGGCGCCCCACTTGCCTTGGGGGGCAAGGACTCCCCCCTGGCCGCCGCCCCCCCCCCCTTGCAGATTGGATCTGCAGGGGATGGCGCACCCCCCTGGCCCCCTATATATATGTGGGGGGGAGAGGGCAGCCGCACCCTTGCCCTGGCGCCTCTCCCCCTCCCGTCACACCTCCGTCTCCTTAACGCAGGGCGCCCGGCGAAGCCCTGCAGGAATCTCCACTGCATCCACCACCACGCCGTTGTGCTGCTGGATCTCCGACGACCTCTCCTCCCCCCTTGCTGGATCAAGAAGGAGGTGACGTTGCTGCACCGGACGTGTGTTGAACGCGGAGGTGCCGTCCGTTCGGCGCTAGATCATCAGTGACGAAGAACGCGAAGAGTACGACTACTTCATCCACGCTTCTTCGAAAGCTTCCGCTCGCGATCTACATAGCGGTATGTAGATGCACTCTTACTTGCTCGTTGCTAGATGTCTCCTTAGTTGGATCTTGGTGAAAGCGTAGAAATTTTTTGAATTCTGCTACGTTACCCAACATGTGAATACAAGAGTTGATCTACCTCGAGATCGTATTGGTTAAACCCTAAAGTCTAGCCTATGCGGATTTGAGATTCTCCGTTAGCCTCTACGGACTAAACCCTCTGGTTTATATACACACCAGTGGGGCCTAGGGTTTGTACATACCATCTTGCAGAGGAAGGAAAGATTACACCCGAACCTAAAAACTTGCCATTACATGAATACATGAGTCCTATCCGGATACGAGAGATGAACTTCGACTTATGATCTTCACGGCCCATCAGTTCGGCCCACCAAGAGTTATATGCCTCCCGAGGACCCCTATATCCAGGACTCCCTCAGCCGCCTCACGCGTCTTTGTTGCTGACCCAGAGGAAGTCGATAATGATGCGCTTCACCTTGTCGAAGATGGACTTGTTGAGGACCAAGGCGATGAGGAAGTGTGTCAGCATTGCGCAAAGAACATGCCTTCCATGTGGGAAGCTTCTTCTCAAGCTTGTTGACAAGCGGAAGAAGGTTAGATGTCGACGCTAGCAGATGGAGATGGGTAGGCCCATGTACTTAACTAGGAACATAGCGATCAGACACACCATGGACGAAGAGATGCTAGCAATGGGGTCATCGTTGCACCAGATAAGCGTGGCAGAGCATAGGAAAGAAAGTTAGTGCGCAGCCCGGCTACCGCACCAAACACCCGTAACAGCCCTTGGATTGTGCAAATGTCATGCTCGTCAGAGTGGCAGAAGAAGACGGCATCGTCAGCACATAACGATGCGCTCCATGCCACATGGTGAGCGATAAGGTGGTGGATGAGCCCTCGCTGGACCACATACTGGATGAACGAGTTAAGGACATCGATGATGACGAGCGTGAAGATCATCGGAAGAGCGGGTCACCCTGATGCAGGGCCCGTGCATGGTCGATCGGCGAGCTGGGAGTCTCGTTGACTAACACGCATGTGGATGCAGATGAAAGGAGGATCAAGATCCACTCCCTTCATCTCTGGCTGCAATCCCAGGTGAGGCGGCGTCTCAAGGAGGAACAAACAGTCAATCAAATAGAAGGTGCGAGAGATGTCAAGCTTGAGAAGCATCCGAGGGACCTTGAGGTTGTGGATGGGACACACTGTTTGTTGAACAAGCAGGAAGTTGTCATGGACGCTTCGGCCAGGCGCTGAAGGCACTCTGGTTGGTAGAAACCATGGAGCCGAGATGAGAAGCAAGACGGAGAGACAAGGCCATGGCGAAGATCCCGGCAATGAGGTGAATGAGGCTAATCGGCTCGTACTCGAACAAAGACTCAGCATCTGGCCTCTTCGGCACGAGGGTGATGAGCATCTCGTTCACCTTGCGGAAGCCGAGCCTATTGAGCGAGTATAGCTTGCGAAAGACCCGGGGATAGAAAATCAACTCGATGAGAGCGCATCGTGTGTCAGGGCGACATTGTTCCTAGATCAACATATTGTTCCCAAGCCAGTACGACGAGAGCGACGAAGTTCTACATTTCAAAACAAATAACCTAATTAGTAGCGAAATGTAGAACAAATAACCTAATTAAACAATATGTAGTGCCATGTAGATCTACATTTTAGTTTGCCCCAAACCTAATTAACCTAATTAATTAATAACCTAATTAGTAGCGCAACTTCTACCAAAGATCAACATATTAACCTAATTAAACAATAACTCAGAACAAACAATAACCCGAAAATCAACTCGTCCTAGTCGCGAAGCTACAGAATGCGGTTCTTCTGCCTACAGTGTATGCGCTTTTGAGCTTGTGCCGTAGCCAGGACTCACTCGAGGATATGGGGCGGAAGTCTTGCGCCTGGTCAAACAGCACGATGAGCTCACGGGCCACGGGCAGCTGCCACGAGATGTGACGAGTCCGACCGAACGTGCACTCCAGGATTGTACGTTCGATGCAACTTTTATTTTTCATCAAGAGGCACTAGTTTGTGCTTTATTTCCAGTTTGTTCAACCTGCTATGATGTGTTTGTTTATTCTGTACAGTTTATCTCTAAAAGAGTACGTAGAAATGAAATCCTGTGCCTGGAAATTTGGCAGACTAGGAACATTCTATGCGTGCAAGATTTATTGTCAAGGAGCCATGTTTTTCTTCTGTCCATTAATTAGTGAGACATGCCTTCAGAACTTGCACGACTACAGCCGGCGGCCGCAGTAACGGAAAAATCGAGCATCTAGAAACCTTGCACCAGTTCAAAGTTCCAAGCAGGAACGTGCGTGCTCTTTCTCGCAGACCGAAGACGGTCGTCGTCTCCTCTTTACACACGGAGTAAATAGAGCCAACTGCACAGGACGAGCGACTTCACCTTGTCATGTATCGTATTCCGCACATCGCCACAAGATGAAATTATTTTTTTGCACATGGTGGCATGGTGCTCAGGCATGTCGACATCGACGTGTCTGGTTTTTCCTCGGGTGCGACTTGCACAACGGGCAGCTCAACTTAGCTACGCCTCCGTTTCTAAATAATTGAACTTCTACAACTTGTTCCGAGTTGTTTAAGTTTGATCAAGGAGGATATATTAAAATCTAGAGCACAAAACTAGTCACGTTAGATTTTTTATGATATATATTTCTTACTATTTTTTCGATGAATGAAATATATTAATATCGTGAAGATATCAATTAGACCTGATGTCCAAAAACATCAAGAATACACGCAAAAAAATAAAATAGAAACATCAAGAAAAAGAAAAGATGTCCAACGACATCAAGAATACACACAGAAAAAAAGACCCCGCCACCATGATGAATCACTAGCATCAGCAATACTCTAACCATCACCGAAGACAACATCCGGAATACAAAAGAGGTTCTACAAAAACAACGCCTCCAAGGATACAATGCGCACGCGTTGTCGTTGCCCGATCAAAGATATTGAGTTTTCACCCCGGAGAAAGTTTGAGTTCACCCAAAACAGTGCCTTCTTAAGCAATATATTTTCGTACTATGTGTATTTGGTGTTGTGAATCTTATCACTCTTTTCTGTAGAGTCGGCCAAACTTAAGCAAACTTGACTTATTTTTTAGGGGGTACTGATAAACTTGATCTGTGACCATGAGTTTCAATGGCAATATTAAAGTTGAGCGTGTCAAACCCTGCACAAAAACGGAACGGAACTACACTGCATGGTCATCAGACCTTGACCTGAGAGCCCACCTATAGGAATCTCTCTGTGTTTCTTCATACTGAACAAAGCACTCGTATGTAACCGCATGTTGTGCCTTGTGAAGCGCGTCCATCCTCAACGGCGACGACAAGCAGGGTGGAGGCGGACGACAATAACAAGCCAACAAGACATCGAGGAGGCGGCATAGAAGGCACAAACGTCGAGGAAGCTAAGGAATATGCATGGCACATCTCGGTCGCCTACAGACAACCAACGGTGTGTAAGAAGATGAAAAATCTACCCAAGTCAAAGCCGCTACATGCGTGCACAATTGGGTTACTCTTTGGCGGCTTCGCCGCATGGGAGGGTAGATGAGGATATAGATGATGTTATGGTGGTCTTCAATGTGTATGTAAATGGGAGCAAAACAATATGGCATGTAAGAAATCTCGCGCATTGAACGTGATAGGTTTGCGGCAGATGTATGTGCGTACTAATACGTCTGTAGATGCAGCATTACTCCTACCAGAGAGGAGAAAGAGTTGCCGACATAGTTGCACTCTACTTGAATTAAGTGGTTGAATGCATGTGTTGATGTGGCTCACCAACTCATCTGATCATGTTCAGTTCAACCGGTGCAACAACCTCCGCCTCATATTATGTTGAATAGCATTAACGATTGCAATGTGAATGGCTGCATATAATGCTCCTAGCCGGTGTCCGAACTATAGAGGCAAGAGAAGAAGATCAATGCAGCAAATGTGGTCCGAGCAACTGAGGGACAGAGTAGTGCAAAGTATAGACATGGGCATGGAAGGTGTCGGTAAAATGTTGGCCACATCCGCCACATGTTGAAGTGGACAAGGTAGAGGACATAGGTTCAATGAAGTTTCTCGGACGAGGACATGGATGCATGTCGTGCGTAACTCACATCACGCCTGTTGTGCCTTCCCCTACGCATGCTCTTCGATTTCGTGTAGCCCTTTGTCCGTAATTAAAACAATCACTCTCACATCTACAACTGCATAACCTATCTCAGACCCCGTTGTCGCTTGTTGGACAGTGACGATTAAGCCATGGAAGTACCGTACGTATTGTTGCATGCACGCGAGCGTGACCAGTCCATGTTGACCCTTCAATCCTTATACCTAGTACAACTACGGGAGTAGAACATAAGAATATACTTAATCTATATGCCACTTTGCTAGAATATTATATCCTTTATAGACTATGCATAGTTTTTTTATAAAGGATGAATTTTGTTGACTCAAAATGAAACATCATGTAATACAAACATAATGAGAACACACCCGGCCTCTGCATAGCTAGGATGCACACAACAACATGAACGCACACACACAAAAAACTACGTCGGCAAATAGCAAAGTCATACAAGACAAAAACTATGCCTAAGTGAGATTAAAAAAAGAGTGAATTCCGGTTTTTACCCCAACTCCGAAGCGATCAAAACAATGATCGACAAACTACAACAACAACCATATCCGCACCAACCATATCTTGACACCACAAGAACACGAGGTTCTTCAATAGCAACACCTTTATGAAGGAGAGTCGTCGATACCGGATTCAACAACCAAATGTCAGAATCAAAATTTTCACCCTGAAGAACGAGTCCAGAGACATCCGAGCAATGCCTTCAACAATGTAGGTATAACCTCGGATTAGACCTAAAGTTTTCACCCTGGAGCTCAGGACAGGGTGCTCGAGAAACACCACCAAGTCAAAGTCAACTATGTGTAGTTGCCACCACTTTTCCACGATCCCGACAACTACATGCACTGGGCTAGAAAATCCACTACCGCCGTTGCACAACCATATCCTTTGCGTCAAGCCACTGACCATATATTGCATTTCATTGCCAAAGGCAAACTAGCCAAAGTGAAATCAACCAAAACTCACAAAGGAGCCTTCTGACTGCATCCCACGACATCGCTAGTATGAGCCGCTGCAGAAACCACAACATCTAGAGAGAGAAGAACTCTCACAAAGAACTTTCTATGGACACCGCAATTTGCGGCGAGGGCGCTGACCATAGACCATGTGTCATTGATCCGTTGCCTAGATTCCATAGCCCGACTGCCGCAGTGGCAGCCCCAAGGCTACAGACTAGCCAGGAACCAAGCCCGTAGAAGGATCCACACAAATCGTTGTTGGGGAACGTAGCATAATTCAAAAAATTTCTACGCTTTCACCAAGATCCAACTAAGGATGGCAATTTTATCCATGGACATGGATATCCATGGATATCCGACCCGAATGGATAGGGTTTGGATATGCTTTTGTGTCCATGGACAGCGCCCAAACCCGACCCGATTACTTGTGGGTAGGGCATGGATATAATCTTCTACCCGTGGGTATATCCAAACCCGACCCGATAGTATGACTTAATGGGCAAAAACTTGCTATCCCTACCCCGCAGTCACATGTCCCACTGCAATTTTACACTTTGTTATCCAAAACATGCAAAACAAATTACACAATCCACGTCATAACTTTTATTAGTTGACATTCAATCCCATCTTTAACATACCCAACGCCCTTCCCTTACTTTTATATCCTTGTTAAATGAATCGTTATTCTCATCTGTTAGAAAAATACTAAATGATCTTCTGTTGTTAGTGGACGTTGATTTACCATAAGTGAAGCCTAGTCTGCCACAAAGTGAAGAATGGAAGAGCTTATGTTAAAATTGTGTTATGTCTTATTTATATGTCTAGAGAGGACCCAATGGATATCCAGTGGGTATGGATATCCATCGGGTTTGGACATGGACACAATTTTTCACCCATGGATTTTTTCATGGGCGGGCAAAAACTGTCTTCATGGATATGGATATGGATTTGATATTGCTCAACCCGATCCAAACCCGACCCATTGCCATCCTTAGATCCAACTATGAAGACATCTAGCAACGAGCAAGTAAGAGTGCATCTACATACCGTTATGGAGATTGCGAGCGGAAGCTTTCGAAGAAGCGTGGATGAAGTAGTCGTACTCTTCGCGTTCTTCGTCACCGATGATCTAGCGCCGAACGGACGGCACCTCCGCGTTCAACACACGTCCGGTGCAGCAACGTCACCTTCTTCTTGATCCAGCAAGGGGGGGAGGAGAAGTCGTCAGAGATCCGACAGCACGACGGCGTGATGACGGATGCAGTGGAGATCGCAGCAGGGCTTCGCCGGGCGCCCTGCGTGGGAGTATGGAGGTGTGACGGGAGGGGGAGAGGCGCCAGGGCAAGGGTGCGGCTGCCCTCTCCCCCCCCCACATATATATAGGGGGCCAGGGGGTGCGCCAGGGCCCCTGCAGATCCAATCTGCAGGGGGGGGGGCGGCGGCCAGGGGGGGTTCCTTGCCCCCCAAGGCTAGTGGGGCGCCCCCTCCCCCCTAGGGTTTCAACCCTAGGCGCATGGGGAGGTGGGCCCCTAGTGGTGCGCCAGCCCATTAGGGCTGGACACTTCCCCTCGCGGCCTAGGGGCCCCACCGGGATGGGTGGCCCCACCCGGTGGACCCCCGGGGCCCCTCCGGTGGTCCCGGGACGCTCCCGGTGACCCCCGGAGATCACCCGATAGCCGAAACTGGACTTCCTAGATATCAATCTTTACCTCCGGACCATTCCGGAACTCCTCGTGACGTCCGGGATCTCATCCGGGACTCCGAACAACTTTCGGGTTTCCACGTGCATTTATCTCTACGACCCTAGCGTCACCGAACCTTAAGTGTGTAGACCCTACGGGTTCGGGAGACACGTAGACATGACCGAGACGACTCTCCGGTCAATAACCACCAGCAGGATCTGGATACCCATGTTGGTTCCCACGTATTCCTCGATGATCTTCATCGGATGAACCACCGTGTCCAGGATTCACTCAATCCCGTATGTTATTCCCTTTGTCCATCGGTACGGTACTTGCCCGAGATTCGATCGTCGGTATTCCCGATACCTTGTTCAATCTCGTCATGGCAAGTCTCTTTACTCGATCCGTAATCCATCATCCCGTGACTAACTACTTAGTCACATTGAGCTCATTATGATGATGTCTTACCGAGTGGGCCCAGAGGTACCTCTCCGTCATACGGAGTGACAACATCCCAGTCTCGGTTCGTACCAACTCAACAGACACCTTCGGAGATACCCGATGCGTACCTTTATAGCCACCCAGTTACGTTGTGACGGTTGGCACACCCAAAGTACTCCTACGGTATCCGGGAGTTGTACAACCTCATGGTCTAAGGAATAAATACTTGACACCGAAAAGCTTATGCATCACGAACTAAACGATCTCGTGCTATGCTCAGGATTGGGTCTTGTCCATCACATCATTCTCCTAATGATGTGATCCCGTTATCACTGACATCTCATGTCCATGGTCAGGAAACCGTGACCATCTGTTGATTAACGAACTGGTAACTAGAGGCCTACCAGGGACTCATTGTGGTCTATGTATTCACACATGTATCGCTGTTTCCGTACAATACAATTCAAGCATGAATAACAGACAATTATCATGAACAAGGAGATATAATAATAATGCTTTTATTATTGCCTCTAGGGCATATCTCCAACAGTCTCCCACTTGCACTAGAGTCAATAATCTAGTTACATTGTGATGAATCGAACACCCATAGAGTTCTGGTGTTGATCATGTTTTGCTCGTGAAAGAGGTTTAGTCAACGGGTCTGCGACATTCAGATCCGTATGCACTTTACAAATATCTATGTCTCCATCCTGAACATAATTCCGGATGGAGTTGAAACGGCGCTTGATGTGCTTGGTCTTCTTGTGAAACCTGGGCTCCTTGGTAATAGCAATAGCACCAGTGTTGTCACAGAAGAGAGTCATCGGGCTTGACGCGCTTGGAATGACTCCTAGGTCGGTGATGAACTCCTTCATCCAGACTCCTTCCTGCGCTGCTTCAGAAGCAGCTATGTACTCCGCTTCACATGTAGATGCTGCCACCACGCTCTGTTTGCAACTGCACCAGCTGACTGCCCCTCCATTCAAAATATACACGTATCCGGTTTGAGACTTAGAGTCATCCAGATCTGTGTCAAAGCTAGCATCGACGTAACCCTTTACGACGAGCTCTTCGTCACCTCCATAAACGAGAAACATATCCTTAGTCCTTTTCAGGTACTTCAGGATGTTCTTGACCGCTGTCCAGTGTTCCATACCGGGATCACTTTGGTACCTCCCTACCAAACTTATGGCAAGGTTCACATCAGGTCTTGTACACAGCATGGCATACATGATAGAACCTATGGCCGAGGCATAGGGAATGACACTCATCTTTTCTCTATCTTCTGCCGTGGTCGGCGACTGAGCCTTGCTCAATCTCATACCTTGCAAAACAGGCAAGAATCCTTTCTTTGACTGGTCCATATTGAACTTCTTCAATATTTTGTCAAGGTATGTACTTTGTGAAAGACCAATGAGGCGTCTCGATCTATCTCTATAGATCTTGATGCCTAATATGTAAGCAGCTTCTCCGAGGTCCTTCATTGAAAAACTTTTATTCAAGTAGGCCTTTACATTTTCCAAGAATTCTATATCATTTCCCATCAGCAATATGTCATCCACATATAATATGAGAAATGCCACAGAGCTCCCACTCACTTTCTTGTAAATACAGGCTTCTCCATAAGTCTGTATAAGCCAAACGCTTTGATCACTTCATCAAAGCGAATATTCCAACTTCGAGATGCTTGCACCAGCCCGTAAATCAAGCGCTGGAGCTTGCATACCTTGTTAGCGTTCTTTGGATCGACAAAACCTTCCGGTTGCATCATATACAACTCTTTCTTGAGGAAGCCGTTAAGGAATGCTATTTTGACGTCCATTTGCCATATCTCATAATCATAGAATGCGGCAATAGCTAACATGATTCTGACTGACTTCAGCATCGCTACGGGAGAGAAAGTCTCGTCGTAGTCAATCCCTTGAACTTGTCGATAACCCTTAGCGACAAGCCGAGCCTTATAGATGGTCACATTACCATCCGCGTCTGTCTTCTTCTTAAATATCCATTTGTTTTCTATGGCGTGCCTATCATTAGGCAAGTCCACCAAAGTCCGTGCTTTGTTTTCATACATGGATTCTATCTCGGATTTCATGGCTCCAAGCCATTTATTGGAATCCGGGCCCGCCATCGCTTCTTCATAGTTCGAAGGTTCACCGTTGTCTAACAACATGATTTCCAGGACAGGGTTGCCGTACCACTCTGGTGCGGAACGTGCCCTTGTGGACCTTCGAAGTTCAGTAGTAACTTGATCAGTTTCTTCATGATCATTATCATCAACTTCCTCCCTTGTCGGTGCAGGCACCTCAGGAACAGTTTCCTGCGCTGCGCTACTTTCCGGTCCAGGAAGGGTGACTGTCACCTCATCAAGTTCTACTTTCCTCCCACTCACTTCTTTCGAGAGAAACTCTTTCTCCAGAAAGCATCCATTCTTGGCAACAAAGACTTTGCCTTCGGATCTGTGGTAGAAGGTGTACCCAATTGTTTCCTTTGGGTATCCTATGAAGACGCATTTCTCCGATTTGGGTTCGAGCTTTCCAGGTTGAAGTTTCTTGACATAAGCATCGCAACCCCAAACTTTTAGAAACGACAGCTTCGGTTTCTTGCCAAACCAAAGTTCATACGGAGTCGTCTCAACGGATTTTGACGGAGCCCTATTTAAAGTGAATGCGGCAGTCTCTAAAGCATAACCCCAAAAAGATAGCGGTAAATCGGTGAGGGACATCATAGATCGCAGCATGTCCAACAAAGTACGATTTCGACGTTCGGACACACCGTTACGTTGAGGTGTTCCTGGCGGTGTCAATTGTGAAACAATTCCACAGCTCCTAAGGTGTGTGCCAAATTCATGACTTAAATATTCACCCCCACGATCCGATCGCAATAACTTTATTATTCTGTCACGTTGATTCTCAACCTCATTCTGAAATTCCTTGAACTTTTCAAAGGTCTCAGATTTGTGTTTCATTAAATAGATATACCCGTATCTACTCAAGTCATCCGTGAGGGTGAGAACATAACGATAGCCTCCGTGAGCCTCAACACTCATTGGACCGCACACATCGGTATGTATGATTTCCAACAAGTTGGTTGCTCGCTCCATTGTTCCGGAGAACGGAGTCTTGGTCATCTTGCCCAAAAGGCATGGTTCGCACGTGTCAAATGATTCATAATCAAGAGACTCTAGAAGTCCATCTAAATGAAGCTTCTTCATACGTTTGACACCAATATGACCAAGGCGGCAATGCCACAAGTATGTGGGACTATCATTATCAACTTTACATCTTTTGGCATCTACACTATGAATATGTGTATCACTATGTTCGAGATTCATCAAAAATAAACCATTGACCAGCGGGGCATGACCATAAAACATATCTCTCAAATAAAGAGAACAACCATTATTCTTCGATTTGAAAGAGTAGCCATCTCGCATAAGACGAGATCCAGAAACAATGTTCATGCTCAAAGTTGGTACTAAATAACAATTATTGAGGTTTAAAACTAATCCCGAGGGTAGATGTAGAGGTAGCGTGCCGACGGCGATCACATCGACCTTGGAACCATTCCCGACGCGCATCGTCACCTCATCCTTCGCCAGTCTCCGTTTATTCCGCAGCTCCTGTTTTGACTTACAGATGTGAGCAACTGCACCGGTATCGAATACCCAGGAGCTACTACGAGTGCTGGTAAGGTACACATCAATAACATGTATATCATATATACCTTTGACGTTGCCGGCCTTCTTGTCTGCTAAATATTTGGGGCAGTTCCGCTTCCAGTGACCCGTTCCCTTGCAATAAAAGCACTCTGTCTCAGGCTTGGGTCCATACTTTGGCTTCTTCCCGGCAACAGGCTTGCCGGGCGCGGCAACTCCCTTGCCGTCCTTCTTGAAGTTCTTCTTACCCTTGCCTTTCTTGAACTTAGTGGTTTTATTGACCATCAACACTTGATGTTCTTTCTTGATGTCCACCTCCGCTGATTTCAGCATCGAATATACCTCGGGAATGGACTTCTCCATCCACTGCATATTGAAGTTCAACACGAAGCTCTTGAAGCTTGGTGGGAGCGACTGGAGGATTCTGTCAACGATTGCTTCTTCTGGGAGATTCATTCCCAGCTGAGACAAGCGATTGTGCAATCCTGAAATCTTGAGGATGTGCTCACTGACAGAACTGTTCTCCTCCATCTTACAGCTATAGAATGCATCGGAGACATCATATCTCTCGACTCGGGCATGAGCTTGGAAAACCATTTTCAGCTCTTCGAACATCTCATATGCTCCGTGGTGCTCAAAACGTTTTTGGAGCCCCGACTCTAAGCTGTAAAGCATGCCGCACTGAACCAGGGAGTAATCATCACAACGTGACTGCCAAGCGTTCATAACATCTTGGTTTGCCGGGAGAACGGGTGCATCACCTAGAGGTGCTTCAAGGACATAAGTTCTCTTGGCAGCTATGAGGATAATCCTCAGGTTACGGACCCAATCCGTATAGTTGCTACCATCGTCTTTCAACTTGGTTTTCTCTAGGAACGCGTTGAAGTTGAGGGAAACTGGAGCGTGGGCCATTTGATCTACAAGAGATATTGTAAAGAATTTAGACTAAGTTCATGAAAATTAAGTTCATCTTAATCAAATTTTAATGAACTCCCACTCAGAATAACATCTCTCTAGTCATCTTAGTGATACACGATCCGAATCGACTAACCCGTGTCCGATCATCACGTGAGACGGACTAGTCATCAACGGTGAACATCTTCATGTTGATCGTATATTCTATACGACTCGTGTTCGACCTTTCGGTCTTCCGTGTTCCGAGGCCATGTCTGTACATGCTAGGCTCGTCAAGTGAACCCTAAGTGTATCGCGTGTGTAAATCTGTCTTACACCCGTCGTATGCGAACGTTAGAACCTATCACACCCGATCATCACGTGGTGCTTCGGAGCAACGAACTTTAGCAACGGCGCACAGTTAGGGGAAACACAATACTTGAAATTTTAGTGAGAGATCATCTTATTTACTACCGTTGTTCTAAGTAAACACGATGCATAAACATGATAAACATCACATGCAATCAATTAAAGTGACATGATATGGCCAATATCATCTTGCTCCTTGGATCTCCATCTTCAGGACACCATGATCATCTTGTCACCGGCTCGACACCATGATCTTCATCATCATGATCTCCATCATCGTGTCTTGAAGAAGTCGTCACGCCAACTATTACTTCTACTACTATAGCTAACGTTTAGCAATGAAGTAAAGTAACTACATGGCGTTATTCAGTGACACGCAGGTCATACAATAATTAAGACAACTCCTATGGCTCCTGTCGGTTGTCAAGTTCATCGACATGCAAGTCGTGATTCCCTATTACAAAAACATGATCAATCTCATACATCACATATATCATTCATCACATCTTCGTTTTGGCCATACCACGTCACATAGCACATGCTGCAAAAACAAGTTAGACGTCCTCTAATTGTTGTTGCAAGTTTTATGTGGCTTCTATAGGATTTCTAGCAAGAACGTTTCTTACCTACGCCAAAACCACAACGTGATTTGTCAACTTCTATTTACCCTTCATAAGGACCCTTTTCATCGAATCCGATCCGACTAAAGTAGGAGAGACAGACACCCGCCAGCCACCTTATGCATTTAGTGCATGTCTGTCGGTGGAACCAGTCTCACGTAAGCGTACGTGTAAAGTCGGTCCGAGCCTCTTCATCCCACAATACCGCCGAATCAAGATTGACTAGTAACGGTAAGAAAGTTGAACAAAATCAAACGCCCACAACTGCTTTGTGTTCTACTCGTGCAAGATGCTACGCATAAAACCTAGCTCAGATGCCACTGTTGGGGAACGTAGCATAATTCAAAAAATTTCTACGCTTTCACCAAGATCCAACTATGGAGACATCTAGCAACGAGCAAGTAAGAGTGCATCTACATACCGTTATGGAGATTGTGAGCGGAAGCTTTCGAAGAAGCGTGGATGAAGTAGTCGTACTCTTCGCGTTCTTCGTCACCGATGATCTAGCGCCGAACGGACGGCACCTCCGCGTTCAACACACGTCCGGTGCAGCAACGCCACCTCCTTCTTGATCCAGCAAGGGGGGAGGAGAAGTCGTCAGAGATCCGGCAGCACGACGGCGTGATGACGGATGCAGTGGAGATCGCAGCGGGGCTTCGCCGGGCGCCCTGCGTGGGAGTATGGAGGTGTGACGGGAGGGGGAGAGGCGCCAGGGCAAGGGTGCGGCTGCCCTCTCCCCCCCACATATATATAGGGGGCCAGGGGGTGCGCCAGGGCCCCTGCAGATCCAATCTGCAGGGGGGGCGGCGGCCAGGGGGGGTTTCCTTGTCCCCCAAGGCTAGTGGGGCGCCCCCTCCCCCCTAGGGTTTCAACCCTAGGCGCATGGGGAGGTGGGCCCCTAGTGGTGCGCCAGCCCATTAGGGCTGGACACTTCCCCTCGCGGCCTAGGGGCCCCACCGGGATGGGTGGCCCCACCCGGTGGACCCCCGGGGGCCCTCCGGTGGTCCCGGGACGCTCCCGGTGACCCCCGGAGATCACCCGATAGCCGAAACTGGACTTCCTATATATCAATCTTTACCTCCGGACCATTCCGGAACTCCTCGTGACGTCCGGGATCTCATCCGGGACTCCGAAAAACTTTCGGGTTTCCACGTGCATTTATCTCTATGACCCTAGAGTCACCGAACCTTAAGTGTGTAGACCCTATGGGTTCGGGAGACACGTAGACATGACCGAGACGACTCTCCGGTCAATAACCACCAGCGGGATCTGGATACCCATGTTGGTTCCCACGTATTCCTCGATGATCTTCATCGGATGAACCACCGTGTCAAGGATTCACTCAATCCCGTATGTTATTCCCTTTGTCCATCGGTACGGTACTTGCCCGAGATTCGATCGTCGGTATTCCCGATACCTTGTTCAATCTCGTCATGGCAAGTCTCTTTACTCGATCCGTAATCCGTCATCCCTTGACTAACTACTTAGTCACATTGAGCTCATTATGATGATGTCTTACCGAGTGGGCCCAGAGGTACCTCTCCGTCATACGGAGTGACAACATCCCAGTCTCGGTTCGTACCAACTCAACAGACACCTTCGGAGATACCCGATGCGTACCTTTATAGCCACCCAGTTACGTTGTGATGGTTGGCACACCCAAAGTACTCCTACGGTATCCGGGAGTTGTACAACCTCATGGTCTAAGGAATAAATACTTGACACCGAAAAGCTTATGCATCACGAACTAAACGATCTCGTGCTATGCTCAGGATTGGGTCTTGTCCATCACATCATTCTCCTAATGATGTGATCCCGTTATAACTGACATCTCATGTCCATGGTCAGGAAACCGTGACCATCTGTTGATTAACGAACTGGTAACTAGAGGCCTACCAGGGACTCATTGTGGTCTATGTATTCACACATGTATCGTTGTTTCCGTACAATACAATTCAAGCATGAATAACAGACAATTCTCATGAACAAGGAGATATAATAATAATGCTTTTATTATTGCCTCTAGGGCATATCTCCAACAATCGCATATGCCGTGTCAGATCCGAACATGGTCTGTATGGACACGCCGACCTGCGGCCAGGACATGAATGGGTACAACCCTGCATCTTGGAGGAGCTATGCCTTTTGATGAGCAGAAGTAGCACTAGGAAATCACGAACCAGATGCCAGGACAGATCGGGAGAGGAGGACCAGGGGAGGGGATGGCGCGGTGAGGTGGCTCGCCTCCGTAGGCTGGCCGGCCATGGAGGCCACCTCCGGCAACAGTGAGGAGGATAGAGAAAGGAGGGAGCCGAGGTTGTTGGCGGGTACGGTGCCTCCGAAGTCGCGAGAGCGACCTAGGTGCTACTGAACTCTACATAGTTAGTTAAGAAAAATATGGTTTTTACATAGGTTTTGTATAGAACTATATTAGGAATATGTAGCTTCCATGACTTTAATAAATATAACATGCTCTTAATATTTATTGGCTTCCATAAGTTAGGATCAGTTGATACCTAGTGAACGGTTTGTCAGAAAAATTAATAGTGAATGATAAACATCCATAATACTTTTATTATGGAAGTTTTTGCATTCATTGTTTGTAAGAACTAAACTTTACCTTCTATGTACAATTCACCATGATTCGGATAAATTATCTAAAACACGTGCACAAGCTATACTAATCTTGATGGTTCTATAAAAATCGCTCAACCATATCATCCACCCAATAGATAAAAACCTTAGTGCATTTCTAGCAGACCCCGCAAAATCCTGACCCGCATAAGCCGTTTACAGTTCGACGAAGATCGCGTTTGCGGGTCAAAATCGTGCGCGGCAGAACATAAACCGTATATGAAATTGCATAATTTGAAGAAAAAAAATCGCGGGAGAAATTGCAACCATAGTAGTTCATCACATACTAGATGTACTACATGATCAAACACTAATTCAGTACAAACATTAGTTCATACTATATACTACATTCACTACTAGTACTTGAGGGGTGTGGGGATCTCACGGCGGCGAGCTCGCGGCCATGGACGACACGATGGATGATGACCCTCAACCGTAAGGGATCTTTGCAGCGTTTTCGATAAGTAAGAGTGTCAAACCCAACGAGGAGCAGAAGGTATTGATAAGCGATTCTGAGTAAGAAATTACTGCAAGCACTGAAAGATAACTTTTAGGGGTTTTCTCGGTATAAGCAACAGGAATGTAAAGGCAAGTAACGTAAAAGGTACTGAGAGTAACAAGTGGCCCAATCCTTTCTTAGCAAAGGAGAGGCCTAGCAACTGAACTTATAAAGACTAAAGCGTTCCTGAGGACACACGGGAGAGGTAGTCATGTGCTTTCGCCATATTCCGTATCGATACTATGTTATGTGTGATAAGTGTTGGTGGGTGGATCTATGCTAGTGCACTCTCTAGACTAAGATGAATGCACTCTTATGATTAATCACCTTGCAAGCATCCGCAAATACAAGATATAATTTAAGGCAAAAGCCTAACCATAGCAATACGATCGAGGATCCATTATTCCCTTATGCAAAAGCGTGCGAACTGGGGTTCAGGTTTCTGTCACTCCGGCAACCCACCATAAGCATTCTTTATACACAATGTATTCTCCTAGGTCCTTAATAAGGCGAAGTGTTGAGTGTTCGACTCACACAACACCACTAGTAGAATGACAACGCAACTTAAGTATCAAACAACACATATTACTTCAACAGCATATGACTACTAACAACAAGACTTTCCCCATGTCCTCAAGAACTAAGGTAACTACTCACAAGACATAAAAGAGATCATGATCAGTGGGGATAAATATGTGATAAACAATCTGGACATAATAATATTTCTCCAACAAAACTCAATAGCATTCACCACAAAGTAGTAATCAACACCGATGGAGTAGAGGGGATAGGTAGTACGAGTTACAACACGAGTTGCGATGGTAAGATGAGATTTGGATGAAGATGGAGATGGTGCTGGTGTTGGGGATGATGTTGATGATGATCTCGATGATGCCCGTGACGATGGTGATGACGATGGCGACGATCTCCCCTTCCGGGAGGTGATCTCCCCGGCGGAATCTGCCCGCCGGAGATGCCCTTTTCTTCTCTGTAGGTTTCGGCCTCGAAGCGGCGGCGGAACTCCGTAAAAAGTCCCGTGCCTAGGGTTTTGGGAGAACGGAGAACATATATGCAAAAGGGGGCGACCAGAGGTGGGCCAGGGGCTCCAGGCGCCCCCCCGGCGCGGCCAGGGGGGGCGCGCCCCCAGGCCGCCTGGGCACCCTGTGGCCCCCCTCTGACTCCCCTTTTGCGTGTCTTCGTGTTCCGTCTGAAAAATACCTCCCGTCAATTTTCAGGTAATTTGGAGGTATTCTTCTTCAGCAACTCAGCATCCAATTTTTCCTGCTGAATCCTGCGTCTGCTGTTCTGGCATCGGAAAGTTGCAAACTGTGTAAAATAGACCAAAACAACATAAGAACATCATCATAATGTGAAATATATCATTGAATAGGGATAAATTATGATACAAAATAGTGATGCATTTTGGACGTATCAACACCCCCAAGCTTAGACCTCGCTTGTCCCCAAGCGAATATGAACTCGGTAAACCTGTCCACAAGTTTAGAGAGTGAAGTGTCGATAAATAGAATACGGACAAGAAGCATCATAGTTTCTTTACCAACTCAAATATCCTCAACAGCAATCTTCACTCATAAGGCCCTTATGAAAGAGTGATAACACTTATATTCGAAAGTAGGGCTAAGGAAACTAATTATATCATGGCCAACATGTCCTTTGGTCAAAGAACAACAAATAGTTTTAACTTTTGCGCTTATATTTTGATGCGATCAATTGAAGCTTTTTGAAAATTACATGTTAATAGGCAAGAAGTGAAAGTGTTAACACAAAGGAAGATATTTGCCTTAGCCGGGCATGACAAACAACTTACTTATCGAATGATAATGTCAACAAGGATATGATATGACAAATCTTAATGCAGCTTTATATGAATGAATCCTTATCAACATCAAACGTCTGCTCTCTTTGAGAAATAGAAGGAAATAGGGGTAACTGACTCAGCTTAAAATTAAAAGATAGGCCCTGCTCTAGGGTAGTAGGGAAAACTCATGTGATATCCTTAAATCAAACAGAATGAAAACAAATTTTGAGAGGTGCATGATTTGTCAACGAATGCTAATAGGTAACCCAATTACTTCTTGAGTTGGACAAGTTTCGAGGAACGGCTCCCGCACGAGGACGATAACATCCTCTTATTCTCCTTTGTTTATCACTGCCAAAGTTTTCTGATTTCTCATGAACAAAGCGTGAAGGAGGGTTTGTTTGTTATATTATTTTTAAGCCGGGCGTACTCAATGCCAGTTCCTTCTCGTATTATGGGTTTGCACATTATACATGCAATCCCGGGGTGAAGCTTGTCCAACTCAAAAAGATCATGAATTAGCTACTACTTCCTCATGAACTAGAACAGAGGCACAAAATAAAAGATTTTGAACATTTAAGGATAACACATGAATTATATACTTTTAGGAGGTGGTAGTGAAATACCACGAATAGGAAGGTATGGTGGACTCATATGGAAGGTATTAGTTTTAAGGGTATGGATGCACAAGCAGAATACCGCTTAGTACAGAGTTAGGCTAGCAAAGGTTTTGAGAGAGTAGACAATTGATGATGACTAAGATGCAAAGCAATATAAAGCATGAACATTGAAATAAGCATAACACATCAAGTTGTCTTCCTTGTCAACATAACACTTCAAGCATAATAACATAAAGGTTTTGGCTATGTTGATACTTTAAGAAAATCATGCTTGTTGTTATGACCAAAGCTATGTTTGCCAAGATTAAATAAAGTTTTCACAGCCATACCTGACATAAGGTTAATACTCCCCATAAGAATCATCATATAAGGTCGATTGCGTGAAGAGAATACCGAGTGCAGCAAAAGGAACCGATAAACTTCTCATTAATATTCCATCATAAACGACTCCACACTCACGGATACAATTCACCGAAGGAGCAATAGACCTCAATGCACACACCTATCTCATATAACAACCTCCCTAGACATGATACGACTCTACTTGACTCTAAAAGACAAAAAGTAAAGATAAAGATACCGGGCACTCCCCCAAGCTTGGAACAAGCCAAGGGAATGCCATTACCCCAGGAAATTTCACTCATCATCCTTGTTGGCGTTGATCAAGTAGTCCTTGGCGAAACGCTTCCATGGATATCTTGCTAAAGTCTCATATGAGAGGCTCATCTCCTGAATCCTGCATTCAGCACCCAAACCCATGCGCAGAAACCTTAGTTCATACTCATAGTTCTGGTTATGTAGATCATTAATTTGCCCTTGAAGCTCTATAATTCTTTCTTCAGACGCGGTGATTCTTTCCCACATCTCCTTCATCTCCTTCAGGAAGTAGTTCTTCAGCTCGTTGGTGATGTTAAAGTTAGCTTCAACACCACGCTCGATCATCTTCTTGTACTCGAAGACTTCTTGCTCTACTTCTTCCAGCCTGGCCTGGGCGCTCCCCTCCTTGATAGGTCCCTTCAGATCTTCTTGATGAAGGATGCCGTCCTTCATCTGAACAACCTGAGGGTGCTTCTTCACCTCAGCGAGGTAAGGGTTGATGACGTTGACGACGAACGTGTCCTTGGGGGAACTTGGAGAAGCCATGGCACCTAAATTTAGCTGAAAGATTTCCTGGCAGAAACAGATCGAAGAGAAAACACGCGAAATTGCAAGATACGTTGCCCGAACAATCCGGGCAAATATATAGGAAAAATTTATGCACAGAAAGGAAGGTAACGGACCAAAGCGGAGTCGGAGACGGGCTCCCGGGTGTCCAGGCGGCCTGCCGGCGCGGCCCAGGGGGGGGGGGCGCCAGGACTCCCTGGAGGTCGTCTCCGGCTCCACTTTGGTTCGGAATTTTACTAATTTTTCAAAAACTCATAATACGGAACTTTTATGGCGGTTCGCGATGTTTCCTTACCGTACTACATACCTTTTCTCTATTCTGCTTCTGCTGGCGTCTGAAATAGGGCTGCAACATGTTCTTCGTGGGTTGTTGTGTATATTATATTCACATCAACATCGACAGGGTCTCCTGCTATGTAATGTTTAAGTCTTTGCCCATTCACAACTTGAGGTTTGGTGCCTTCAAAATTATTAATCTTAATTGCACCAGACCGATAAACTTCTTCAATATGAAATGGTCCTTCCCACCTGGAAAGTAGTTTACCTGGAGAAAACCTGAAACGGGATCTAAACAACAAAACTTTATCACCAACATTAAATTCACGTTTCAGAATCTTCCTATCATGCCATCTTTTTACCTTTTCCTTGAACATTTTAGCTCTCTCGTAAGCTTCACTCCTCCATTCATCTAGAGAGGTCAAGTTCATGAGACGCTTCTCACCAGCCAGTTTTGGGTCAGCGATAAGCTCTCTAACAGCCCAGAAAGCTTTGTGTTCTAACTCTAGTGGCAAATGGCAAGCCTTGCCATATACCATCTTATAGGGGGACATGCCCATGGGGTTTTTGTAAGCGGTTCTATATGCCCACAAAGCATCTCCTAACTTATTTGACCAGTCCTTTCTATTTCTGTTTACTGTTTTCTGCAAGATCAACTTAATCTCTCTATTAGTGAGCTCAACTTGCCCACTAGTTTGAGGATGATAAGGTGAAGCAATTCTATGATTAACATCGTATTTAGCCAAAGCTTTTCTAAAAGCTCCGTGCGTGAAGTGTGATCCCCCATCAGTAATGAGATACCTTGGTACACCAAACCTAGGAAAAATTACATCTTTAAGCATTTTCAAAGATGTTTTGTGATCGGCACTTTCAGTGGGGATTGCTTCAACCCACTTGGTCACATAATCAACAGCTACTAAAATGTGAGTGTATTTGTGCGAAGAAGGAAAATGACCCATACAATCAAAACCCCAACAATCGAAAGGTTCAATTACTAGTGAGTAATTCATAGGCATCTCATTCCTTCTACTAATGTTACCAACTCTCTGACATTTATCACAAGCTAAAACATAATTTCTAGCATCTTTAAAGATAGTAGGCCAATAAAAACCTGATTGAAGAACCTTATGTGCAGTCCTCTCACCGGCATGATGTCCTCCATAGGGACTATCATGACACCGTCTGAGAATGTCCTTCTGCTCATGTTCCAGAATGCATCTTCTCACGATCCCGTTGGGACCTTCCTTGAAAAGATGTGGGTCATCCCAAAAGTAGTGCCTCAAATCATGAAAGAACTTCTTCCTTTGCTGAAATGTTAGACCTGGAGGCAAATACTTTGCAACAATAAAATTAGCATAATCTGCATACCAAGGATCGGAAAGAGATTGTACTTTCACAACGGCAAGTTGCTCGTCTGGAAAACTATCGTTAACTGGGATGGGGTCATGCGGTATATCTTCCATCCTTGAAAGATTGTCCGCCACCGGATTGTCTTCCCCTTTCCTATCAACAATCTGCAAATCAAATTCTTGAAGAAGGAGTACCCATCTGATAAGCCTTGGCTTGGCATCCTTCTTTGTCATAAGATACTTAATAGCAGCATGATCAGTATGAATAATAACTTTGGAATCAACAATATACTGCCTAAACTTATCACAAGCAAAAACTACAGCTAAGAATTCCTTCTCAGTAGTAGCATAATTTCTTTGAGCACTATCAAGGGTTTTACTAGCATAATGTATAACATTCAATTTCTTATCAACTCTTTGTCCTAAAACAGCTCCAACAGCAAAATCACTTGCATCACACATAATGTCAAAAGGTAAATTCCAGTCAGGTGGTTGTACTATAGGAGCAGTTATTAAAGCTTTCTTAAGGACTTCAAAAGCTTCCTTACAATTTTCATCAAATACAAAAGGAACGTCCTTCTGGAGAAGATTAGTGAGGGGTCTTGAGGTTTTAGAAAAGTCTTTAATAAACCTTCTATAAAAACCTGCATGACCGAGAAAACTGTGAATACCTTTGATGTCCCTTGGATAGGGCATCCTCTCAATAGCTTCGATCTTGGCCTTGTCCACTTCAATTCCCCTTTAGGAAATCTTGTGACCAAGAACAATTCCTTCATTAACCATAAAGTGGCACTTCTCCCAGTTGAGTACCAAATTTGTCTCCTCGCATCTCTGCAAAACTTTATTAAGGTTGTGAAGACAATGGTCAAATGAAGTTCCATAGACGGAGAAATCGTCCATGAAGACTTCCATAATATCCCCGCAGAAACCATGAAAAATAGCAGACATACACCTTTGAAAAGTAGCAGGGGCATTACATAAACCAAAAGGCATACGTCTGTAAGCATAAGTACCAAAGGGACAAGTAAAAGTGGTCTTCTCTTGATCGACAGTGTTAACATGAATCTGAGAGAAGCCAGAATAACCATCAAGATAACAAAAGTGGGTGTTTTTGGATAACCTTTCAAGCATTTGGTCGATGAACGGCAACGGGTAGTGATCCTTCCTGGTTGCCTTGTTCAACTTCCTGTAATCAATACACATTCTATATCCAATAATAATTCTCTGAGGTATTAATTCATTTTTATCATTAGGAACCACACACTAGTAGATAAAGGGTATTTAGCCCCGGTTCATTTGGCCTTTTAGCCCCGGTTCTGGAACCGGGGCAAGAGGGTCGGTACTAATGCTCTGACCCTTTAGTCCCGGTTCAATCCAGAACCGGGGCAAAAGGGTGTCCACGTGGCCTGTGCACCGAGTCCAGGCAGGAGGGGCTTTAGTCCCGGTTGGTGGTACCAACCGGGACCAAAAGGCATCCACGTGTCAGCATTTCTGTGGCTGTGGTTTTTGTTTTTTTTTTTGAAAGGGGAGGGGGGGTTTTAGGTTTTGGGGGTTAATTTAGGTGTTTCATATATTGTGTTAGCTAGCTAATTAATAGAGAGAAGTGTTCTCTCTTATGTCCGTGCTTGGTCGACGCTACATACTACACATACGTATATGTAGAGGACTAGAGTCACGCTAGCTAGCTAGCTAGCTGCTAGCTACTAAGCAAACGAAGGAACAGAAGATCTCGTATATATAATCAACATATATATATATGCATACAGAGAGAAGTAATATCGACCACCTCTCCTTCTCCGAGAGATTGGTCGAACAACAAGTTCTCGTATATCTATCCGACACTACCGGGCACATATATACAATAATTATCTCTTACAAAAATAATCTCCTAACACATGGATGCAGGGTCCACATAGTATTCTCCGTCTTCAGCGATCACGTGTTCAAGGAAGAATGCCGCCAATTCCTCTTGAATTGCTCGCAGACGATCTGGTGTTAGGAGTTCATCCCGCATCCGAAACATCTAATTTGAAGTAGGGGGTCAATACATGAAATGATGCTATAAATTTGTGAATATTATTGATTGCTTACGCACTTCAAATTGTTCATCAGTGTAGCCCCGCTCACAGGTCATGTGGCGGATGGACTCGCAAATGTAGTATCCACAATAATCATTCCCGGGTTCCTGCCACAACCACTTTACAAGAAATAGAGCTCAATCAAACTGATAAGCAAGAATGCCAAATTGGTATTGATGAAACTAGCGCTTGAATCAAGATATAGGAGATGCGCGCGCGGAACATGCTACTATATAGTACTTACTTTCGGGTATCTAAATTGTAGCTTCTTCGGCAGTCCCGGAGCTTTTTTGATGAATTTTTTCCAAGCCCTGCCAGACAAAGGAAACAATTAGTTGATATCAGAAATGAAGTTGCTAATATATATGCATGGTGGATAATATTGATCGATTTAACTTACCTGGCTAGCATTTGAGTCATGTCCGCATACTCCTCGGGATCTTTACGTTTAGAGTCGAAGACAGTTACTATTCCCTTCTCAAGCTTAATCTCTAAGAGAATATAGTGGAAGCTGCGCACGAATGCATGAGATCATCAATTACATCACTATAAACTTGACTGATATATAAGGGAAACCAAATATGCACAAGACATTAACACTCACTTGAAGTTGTAAGGAAAGAGTATTATATCTTTGTTTTCATTTACCACCAACGATCGTAGCAAGTTGGTCTCGGTATCGCCGGGACGCAATTTAACCTCGGTTGCATCTATGAGGTATGTGTTAATAAACCCAATATCACCTACTTGTCTTTTCTTCAATTCGACGATCTTCAATCTGCATAATATAGTGAGGATAATTATAAATACATGCAATGAAGATCAGCTATATAGAGAGACTTAATGACAGAAGTAGTACTACTTACAGACAGTAGCAGGTGATCGTTGTTTTATCGAGGGCCAATTGATTGAAAAATTGATAGAACTCCTCAAATGGAACAGGCAACAGGTCAATTCCAACGAGGTCATGCTCCGGTTTAACTCTCATATACAAGTTATTCCTCCCCCCAGACTCTCTGCAGATTTTCATGTACCAATCATGCAATCTTCGCATATTCGTTGATAGAGATCTTTCATTTTTGACGAGAGGCTTTTTGTACTCGTATCTTTCTATCTGCACGTCCATGAAATCATAGTGTACATCGTCGGACGCGTAATCTGCAAGATTGGTATAACCGGGCACCATCCTCGGATCATTAGCGACCATGTCGCTAGACACCTTGAGCGGGGGGCACGATTGGTTCGCTTGTTCGCCGAGCTGGGCAATTTGTTTCCCAGCTCGCCCTTCTGCTAACCTCTGATCACTTTTTGTACTTCCGGACCGCTTGGCATCTTGAAATGTCTTTTGAATAATGCGGTCATAGTTGCCCTTCGGCTTACTTTTCGCTGGTTGCTTCAGGGCAGCAAGAGTGCGCTTTGCTTTCACCGCATCTATCTTCTCCTCTGGAGGTGGATGTCTCTGTGCTTTCAACCCTTCAAAAAAGTCCTTCACTTCGCCTTCAGCGATCTTCGTGTTTTCCTCGTCGGCCCTCTCGTACGGCAACTTCTCTAGAGGCGTGAGAGAAGGACCGAATCTGCATCGCCTCCCGCCTCTGGCTGTACTGGTAGACGTCGCCGGACCAGACGAAGCGGCTGTCTTTTTTACTTGCTTAGGCGCCGGAGCAGGAGCAGCCGGAGCGGCGGCAGGTCTCTTCCGCCCTTGCTGATTAGGCGAAGGAGGAGCTGGCTGTCTGCTCGGGCGCGCCGGCGGCGAAGGAGGCGGAGTGCCGCCACGCGCCGGCGGCGAAGGAGGCGGTGTGCCGCCACGCGCCGGAGCAGGAGCCGGAGTGCCCTGATGGTCACTCGCCGGAGAAGGAGCCGGAGTGCCCTGATGGTCACTCGCCGGAGGAGGAGGCGGTGGAGGAGGCGGAGTGCCCTGACTCGTCGGAGGAGGAGGAGGAGGCGGAGGCGTCCAGTTCAGAATGTTGATTAGGTCCTTCCGCCATAGGCATGGAGTCTTCAGTGAAGAACCCAGCCGAGTCTCCCCTTCACCGGTAGGGTGGTCAAGCTGGAGCTCCTCAAATCCCTCCGTTATTTCGTCGACCATCACCCTAGCATATCCTTCTGGAATCGGCCGACAGTGAAAAGTGTCGTCTGGTCCAGAAGGATAAACAGAGCCAGCAGCCGCCTTGACCTTCAGATTCATCCACTGTGCCATAAGGTGGCAATTTTGTGCCTGCGTGATAGCATCCACAGGATTCCTGGCAGTAGCCGTCAAGGCAAGCTCTGGCTGAAGCAGCTCGGTGGAAGCCACGCTGCTTCTCCGCTGAGATGGCGGGGTAGCTTTGGGGGAATCTTCGGCAATTCTTTTCTCCCGATCTGCTTCCCGTTCCTCTATCGCTTGTATTCTGGCCCGCAGCGCCTGGATTTCGGTCATCTCCATTTTCTTCCTCCTGTCGTGGCATTTGTAGCCTCCTGCGTCCGGAAACCCAGCACGCCACGGAAGGGAGCCTGGCGTGCCTCGTGTCCGTCCAGGGTGCTCAGGATTCCCGAGGGCCATTGTCAGCTCGTCGTTCTCTCTGTCGGGGATGAACGTCCCTGCATGTGCTGCTTTGATATACTGCCGCATCTTCCTGAGTGGTGTTTCCATTTGCTTGTCCGTCCAAATGCACCACCCTGTTACAGGGTCCAAGGTTCCGCCAGCCCTGAAGAACCAAGTCCGGCAACGTTCTGGCCAGTGCATTGTCTCTGGTTCGATCCCTTTCTGAAGCAGATCATTCTCAGCCTTGGCCCACTTAGGCCGGGCTACGAGGTAGCCGCCCGACCCCGTGCGATGGTGATGCATCTTCTTTGCAGCATTTATCCGGTTTGTCTCCGACATCTTCTGACTCTTTTCCGACTTCTTATGGGCCACAAATGCGGGCCAGTCATCTTTGATCTTCTCATATATGCCCACGAATTCTGGAGTCGTTTTCTCTCTGACAAACGTATTCAGTTTTTTCTTCCATGCCCTGAATTGGCCTGCCATCTTCGAAAGTGCATAAGACTTGATTAAGTCCTATTTAACTGGCTTCGCCGGATCAACCTCTCGCGGTAGGACGAAGTTTGACTTCAGCTCAGTCCAAAGATCTTCTTTCTGCATATCAGTGACATAAGTCACCTGAGCGTCGTTTGCAGCCGGCTTTAACCATTGATGGATGCTGATCGGGATCTTGTCCCTAACCAGAACCCCGCACTGATTAACAAATGCGTTCTTTGTGCGGATGGGTGCAATCGGCTCGCCGGAGCGCGAGATTTCTGAGATCTCAAACTTTTCATCCGGCCTCAACTTTTTTTTCGCTCCTCGTCTCTTTACCGAAGATTTGCTCGATCCGGAGGGCTAGAAAAGGAACAAAGACGAGAGTTAATGAATGAATCAATTAACTAGTCAGCACATGCTTAACTAACATATATACCTCCTGGCCGGACTCGGTTCGGTCACCGGAGCCAGCATCACGGTCTCCTTCTTGCACCGGCATTGGGTCACCGGAGCCGTCCTCACGGTCTACTTCTTCCATGTGCATTGGGTCACCGAATTCATCAATATCATAGCCTAGATCTTCCAGCCGCAGCTCTTGTTCGACCTGCTCATCGGTGTCGTTGAGATACGACCTGACGGCATTTTGTCCGTCTGCGATTATGTCCATCAACATCGCTTCTTGTGCTAGGTCTCGGGTGTTGTCGTCCATTGTTTCTACAAATATTTACAACATGCCAATTATTATTCAAACATGACTGCTCGGCGATCCACAAACCCTAGACCCCCTCATGTCACATTTTGTCTAGCTAGTGTCAAAGGATTCAACAAAACCAATACTTCATCATTAGGCGAAAGTAACAGTAGCATGATGGTACGAAGCTCTCCAAAGTTGTTTTGGAACGAAGTCCCAGATAAGATAATCCGTAACAAAAGACGGATTATCCTATCAGGAACTCCGTTCCAGAACATCTTTGCATAACTTCGTACCAACATGCCCCGGTTACTTCTGGCAAATGATGAAGTCATGGAATTCTTCAATACTTTGACACTAGCTAGGCAACCTCTCGACCCCCCCGACTTCTCGGCGATCCACAACCCTAGACCCCCTCATGTCACATTTTGTCTAGTGTCAAAGGATTCAACAAACCAATACTTCATCATTAGGCGAAAGTAACAGTAGCATGATGGTACGAAGCTCTCCAAAGTTGTTTTGGAACGAAGTCCCAGATAAGATAATCCGTAACAAAAGACGGATTATCCTATCAGGAACTCCGTTCCAGAACATCTTTGCATAACTTCGTACCAACATGCCCCGGTTACTTCTGGCAAATGATGAAGTCATGGAATTCTTCAATACTTTGACACTAGCTAGGCAACCTCTCTCGACCCCTCGACCCCCGACTTCTCGGCGATCCACAACCCTAGACCCCCTCATGTCACATTTTGTCTAGTGTCAAAGGATTCAACAAACCAATACTTCATCATTAGGCGAAAGTAACAGTAGCATGATGGTACGAAGCTCTCCAAAGTTATTTTGGAACGGAGTCCCCGATAGGATAATTCGTAACAAAAGACGGATTATTCTATCAGGAACTCCGTTCCAAAATATCTTTGCATAACTTTGTACCAAAATGCCCCGGTTACTTCTGGCAAATGATGAAGTCATGGAATTCTTCAATACTTTGACACTAGCTAGGCAACCTCTCTCGACCCCTCGACCCCCGACTGCTCGGCGATCCACAACCCTAGACCCCCTCATGTCACATTTTGTCTAGTGTCAAAGGATTCAACAAACCAATACTTCATCATTAGGCGAAAGTAACAGTAGAATGATGGTACGAAGCTCTCCAAAGTTGTTTTGGAACGGAGTCCCAGATAAGATAATCCGTAACAAAAGACGGATTATCCTATCAGGAACTCCGTTCCAAAACATCTTTGCATAACTTCGTACCAAAATGCCCCGGTTACTTCTGGCAAATGATGAAGTCATGGAATTCTTCAATACTTTGACACTAGCTAGGCAACCTCTCTCGACCCCTCGACCCCCGACTGCTCGGCGATCCACAACCCTAGACCCCCTCATGTCACATTTTGTCGAGTGTCAAAGGATTCAACAAAACCAATACTTCATCATTAGGCGAAAGTAACAGTAGCATGATGGTACGAAGCTCTCCAAAGTTATTTTGGAACGGAGTCCCCGATAGGATAATCCGTAACAAAAGACGGATTATTCTATCAGGAACTCCGTTCCAGAATATCTTTGCATAACTTTGTACCAAAATGCCCCGGTTACTTCTGGCAAATGATGAAGTCATGGAATTCTTCAATACTTTGACACTAGCTAGGCAACCTCTCTCGACCCCTCGACCCCCGACTTCTCGGCGATCCACAACCCTAGTCCCCCTCATGTCACCTTTTGTCGAGTGTCAAATGATTCAACAAAACCAATACTTCATCATTAGGCGAAAGTAACAGTAGCATGATGGTACGAAGCTCTCCAAAGTTATTTTGGAATGGAGTCCCCGATAGGATAATTCGTAACAAAAGACGGATTATTCTATCAGGAACTCCGTTCCAAAATATCTTTGCATAACTTTGTACCAAAATGCCCCGGTTACTTCTGGCAAATGATGAAGTCATGGAATTCTTCAATACTTTGACCCCCGACTGCTCGGCGATCCACAACCCTAGACCCCCGACTGCTAGGCAACCTCTCGACCCCTCGCCCTTCGGCCTCTCGGTCCCTCGACGACCCTCGACCCCTCGACCTTCGGCCTCGGTCCCTCGACGACCCTCGACCCCGGCCCCCCCTAATGTCGAAGTTATCGGGGAGGGTGTATATCGACATAGACATATCCGATAAAAAAAGAGGAAGAAGAAGAAAAAAGGAACCGCTAGAGGAGAAGATCGAAGAAAAAAAAGAAAAAAAAAAGGAGAAGAAGAAAGGAATAGAGGAGAAGAAGAGAATTTTCTCTTCTTCTCCTCTATTCCTTTCTTCTTCTCCTCTTTTTTTCTTTTTTTTCTTCTTCTTATTTATTTCTCCTCTTCTTCCTCTCCTCTTCTTCTTTCTTTCCTCTTTCTTATTTTCTTCTTTCCTATCCTTCTTTTTCTAAATTTGTAACTTTTGCATATATAAAACTTTCTATATATATTTAGCATATATAAACAAAAAACTATATAGCCACATACACATATATATACATCACATATACACACATCACATATATACAGCAACTTCCTAAGAAAAAATATATTTATATACACATAAATATATATTTAACATATATATTTAGCAAATTCCTAAGAAAAAAAAGATATACACATACATATAAATACAGCAACTATATATACTGCAATTTATATAAACATAAAAAAAATATACACATAAATATACTGCAATTTATACATATATACACAGCAACTATATTTATATATATACAGCAATATTAGACATAAAAAAAAGAGCCCCTCACATCGGCAGGGCTGGGCGGCGCGACGGCGGCGGGGCGGGGCGGCGACGAGGCGGCGTCGGGGCGCGGCGGCGCGACGGCGGCGGGGCGGGGCGCGCGGCGGCGCGGGGCGACGGGCCGGCCGGGGCGCCGCGACGGCGCGGGGCGGGGCGACGGCGCGGGGCGCGGCGACGGCGCGGGGCGGGGCGACGAGGCGGCGTCGGGGGCGACGGCGACGGCGACGGGGCGACGGGGGCGACGGCGACGGGGCGACGGGGGCGACGGCGACGGGGAAGGAGCAGATCGAGGGAGGCGTCGGGGCGGGGAAGAAGGAAACTGCCCAAAATTTCGCAAGTCCTGGTTATATAGGAGGGGCATTAGTCCCGGTTGGTGGCTGAAACCGGGACTAATGCCCCCCCTTTAGTCCCGGTTGCTGCCACCAACCGGGACTAAAGGTCCCTTTTCAGCAGCCCAAAGGGCGGGAAGGAGGGGCCTTTAGTCCCGGTTGGTGGCAGCAACCGGGACTAATGCCACCCTTTAGTCCCGGTTGGTGGCAGCAACCGGGACTAAAGGCCTTACCGCGGTGCGGTGGGAAGTTTAGTCCCACCTCGCTAGTTGAGGGAGAGCAGCACCAGTTTATAAGCCCCGCTGCCTCTCTCCTCTCGAACTCCTCTAAACTGCAGGCCTAAGGGCCTAAACTGACACTGCTTTGCCTGTGGTCTTGCTGGGCTTTCTACGGGCCTGAATCCTGGCCCATGGTTGGGTTTCTAGTCGTATTCAGGCCGTGTGGGCCCAGCAGGAGGCATATTTTTTCTTTTTTTCTTTGTTGCTTTATTTTTTAGTTTTGTTTCTACATTCAACAAAATACTTACTGTTGCTATTTTTATTTATTTGTTTTCTTTGTTGCTTTATTTATTTGATTTTGTTTCTACTTACAAAAAAATATTTATTGTTGCTATTTTTTTTTCAAGTTTTTTTGTTTTGTTTTCTGCATTATTTATTTTCTTTTGTAAAACCAATTACGAACTTTCTGTTAGTGCAAGTAGTATTCAAATTTGAATAGTTTAAATTTGAAATTATTTGTTTTCTTTGTTGCTTTATTTATTTTATTTTGTTTCTTTTCAGCAGCCCAAAGGGCGGGAAGGAGGGGCCTTTAGTCCCGGTTGGTGGCAGCAACCGGGACTAAAGGGGGGCATTAGTCCCGGTTTCAGCCACCAACCGGGACCAAAGGCCCTGTGCTGGCGCGGGTGCGGTGGGATGTTTAGTCCCACCTCGCTAGCTGAGGGAGCTCGAGAGTGGTTTATAAGGGCTGCTGCTCCCATCCTCTCGAGCTCCTCTCAAATGCAGGCTTCTGGGCCTAACTCTGTGCGCTGCCCTGTGAGCTTGCTGGGCCTTATATTACAGGTGGATCCTGTGCTATAGGCCTTGCAGGCTCACTGGGCAGCGCCCAAAATTTTTTTTCTTCCTTTTTTGCTTTATTTATTTCTAAGTTGTTTTTTGCTGTATTTAGAGTTGCTTTATTTATTTTATTTTCTTTGTTTATTTCTAAGTTGTTTTTTGCTGTATTTAGAGTTGCTTTATTTATTTTACTTCCTTTATTTATTTTCTTTGTTGCTTTATTTATTTTATTTTGTTTATACTTAATTACAACAAAATACTTATTGTTGCTATTTATTTCTAAGTTGTTTTTTGCTGTATTTAGAGTTGCTTTATTTATTTTATTTTCTTTGTTTATTTCTAAGTTGTTTTTTGCTGTATTTAGAGTTGCTTTATTTATTTTACTTTCTTTATTTATTTTCTTTGTTGCTTTATTTATTTTATTTTGTTTATACTTAAAACAAAATACTTATTGTTGCTATTTATTTTTCAAGTTTGTTTTGTTTTGTTTTGTTTTGTTAGTGCAAGTAGTATTGAAATTTGAATAGTACAAACGGACAATGGTATCATACTCGTTTGTTACAAAGTTGGCATGGTATCATCATAATAGTTGCGGAAATAACTCTTCACTTTTTCTTCGCTTGTATCATTTGCTTATTGCGCCGTAACCATGGATAATCTTCATCGTTTATCAGGATGCTTGGGTCAGCCTTGACTTTGAAGGAAGGAATTTCATGAAACTTTTCATAATCTTCAGACATGTCTGTCTTGCCCTCCACTCCCAGGATGTCCCTTTTTCCTGAAAGAACTATGTGGCGCTTTGGCTCATCGTATGATGTATTCGCTTCCTTATCTTTTCTTTTTCTCGGTCTGGTAGACATGTCCTTCACATAGATAACCTGTGCCACATCATTGGCTAGGACGAACGGTTCGTCAGTGTATCCAAGATTTTTCAGATCCACTGTTGTCATTCCGTACTGTGGGTCTACCTGTACCCCGCCTCCTGACAGATTGACCCATTTACACTTAAACAAAGGGACCTTAAAATCATGTCCGTAGTCAAGTTCCCATATGTCCACTATGTAAACATAATATGTGTCCTTTCCCCTCTCGGTTGTTGCATCAAAGCGGACACCGCTGTTTTGGTTGGTGCTCTTTTGATCTTGGACAATCGTGTAAAATGTATTCCCATTTATCTCGTATCCTTTGTAAATCAATACAGTCGAAGATGGTCCCCTGGACAACAAGTACAACTCATCACAAACAGTGTTGTCACCTCTGAGACGTGTTTCCAACCAACTGCTGAAAGTCCTGATGTGTTCACGTGTAATCCAGTCGTCGCACTGCTCCGGATGTTTGGAGCGCAGACTGTTCTTGTGTTCATCGACATACGGGGTCACCAATGTAGAGTTCTGTAGAACTGTGTAGTGTGCTTGAGACCAAGAATATCCGTCCCTGCATATTATTGAGTCCCTTCCAAGCGTGCCTTTTCCAGTCAGTCTCCCCTCGTACCGCGATTTAGGGAGACCTATCTTATTAAGGCCAGGAATGAAGTCAACACAAAACCCGATGACATCCTCTGTTTGATGGCCCATGGAGATGCTTCCTTCTGGCCTGGCGCGGTTACGGACATATTTCTTTAGGACTCCCATGAACCTCTCAAAGGGGAACATATTGTGTAGAAATACGGGCCCCAGAATGACAATCTCGTCGACTAGATGAACTAGGACGTGTGTCATGATATTGAAGAAGGATGATGGGAACACAAGCTCGAAACTGACAAGACATTGCGCCACATCACTCCTTAGCCTTGGTACGATTTCTGGATCGATCACCTTCTGAGAGATTGCATTGAGGAATGCACATAGCTTCGCAATGGCTAATCGGACGTTTTCCGGTAGAAGCCCCCTCAATGCAACCGGAAGCAGTTGCGTCATAATCACATGGCAGTCATGAGACTTTAGGTTCTGAAACTTTTTCTCTGCCATATTTATTATTCCCTTTATATTCGACGAGAAGCCAGTCGGGACCTTCATACTGAGCAGGCATTCAAAGAAGATTTCTTTCTCTTCTTTCGTAAGAGCATAGCTGGCAGGACCTTCATACTGCTTCGGAGGGATGCCGTCTTTTTCGTGCAAACCTTGCAGGTCCTCCCGTGCCTCAGCTGTATCTTTTGTCTTTCCATACACGCCCAAGAAGCCTAGCAGGTTCACGCAAAGGTTCTTCATCACGTGCATCACGTCGATTGAAGAGCGGACCTCTAGGTCTTTCCAGTAGGGTAGGTCCCAAAATATAGATTTCTTCTTCCACATGGGTGCGTGTCCCTCAGCGTCATTCGGAACAGCTAGTGCGCCGGGGCCCTTTCCAAAGATTACGTGTAAATCATTGACCATAGCAAGTACGTGATCACCGGTACGCATGGCGGACTTCTTCCGGTGATCTGCCTCGCCTTTGAAATGCTTGCCTTTCTTTCAACATTGATGGTTGGTCGGAAGAAATCGACGATGGCCCAGGTACACATTCTTTCTACACTTGTCCAGGTATATACTTTCAGTGTCATCTAAACAGTGCGTGCATGCGTGATATCCTTTGTTTGTCTGTCCTGAAAGGTTACTGAGAGCGGGCCGATCGTTGATGGTCACGAACAGCAACGCCTTTAGGTCAAATTCCTCCCGTCTGTGCTCATCCCACGCACGTACACCGTTTCCATTCCACAGCTGTAAAAGTTCTTCAACTAATGGCCTTAGGTACACATCAATGTCGTTGCCAGGTTGCTTAGGGTCTTGGATGAGAACTGGCATCATAATGAACTTCCGCTTCATGCACATCCAAGGAGGAAGGTTATACATACATAGAGTCACGGGCCAGGTGCTGTGATTGCTGCTCTGCTCCCCGAAAGGATTAATGCCATCCGTGCTTAAAGCAAACCATACGTTCCTTGCGTCCTTTGCAAACTCCTCCCAGTACTTTCTCTCGATTTTTCTCCACTGCGACCCGTCAGCGGGTGCTCTCAACTTTCCGTCTTTCTTACGGTCCTCACTGTGCCATCGCATCAACTTGACATGCTCTCTGTTTCTAAACAAACGTTTCAACCGTGGTATTATAGGAGCATACCACATCACCTTCGCAGGAACCCTCTTCCTGGCGGGCTCGCCATCAACATCACCAGGGTCATCTCGTCTGATCTTATACCGCAATGCACCGCATACCGGGCATGCGTTCAGATCCTTGTATGCACCGCGGTAGAGGATGCAGTCATTAGGGCATGCATGTATCTTCTGCACCTCCAATCCTAGAGGGCATACGACCTTTTTTGCTGCGTATGTACTGTCGGGCAATTCGTTATCCTTCGGAAGCTTCTTCTTCAATATTTACAGTAGCTTCTCAAATCCTTTGTCAGCCACAGCATTCTCTGCCTTCCACTGCAGCAATTCCAGTACGGTACCGAGCTTTGTGTTGCCATCTTCGCAATTGGGGTACAACCCTTTTTTGTGATCCTCTAACATGCGATCGAACTTCAGCTTCTCCTTTTGACTTTCGCATTGTGTCCTTGCATCGACAATGACCCGGCGGAGATCATCATTTGGTTCCTCTTGATCTTCAGCAGCTTCACCCGTTGCAGCATCATTGGGCACATCGTCTGGTTCCTCTTGATCTTCACCAGCTCCCCCCATTGCAGCATCACCGTATTCAGCGGGCACATAGTTGTCATCGTACTCTTCTTCTTCGCCGTCTTCCATCATAACCCCTATTTCTCCGTGCCTCGTCCAAACATTATAGTGTGGCATGAAACCCTTGTAAAGCAGGTGGGAGTGAAGGATTTTCCGGTTAGAGTAAGACATCGTATTCACACATTTAGTACATGGACAACACATAAAACCATTCTGCTTGTTTGCCTCAGCCGCATTTAGAAACTCATGCACGCCCTTAATGTACTCGGAGGTGTGTCTGTCACCGTACATCCATTGTCGGTTCATCTGCGTGCATTATATATAATTAAGTGTGTCAAAAACCATTACAGAACATCATAAATAGATAATTAAGTGACCAAATGGATAAAAGTTCATCATCACATTAAAACCAAAGTACATACATATATAGTTCTCATCTAACAACATATAGCTCTCCATACACATCGAAACTATGTAAAACATTTCAACGCGAAAACAAATGCTATCATAATCGCAACCAAGGTAACAATTGATCCAACGGCATAATGATACCAAGCCTCGGTATGAATGGCATATTTTCTAATCTTTTTAATCTTCAACCGCATTGCATTCATCTTGATCTTGTGATCATCGACGACATCCGCAACATGCAACTCCAATATCATCTTCTCGTCCACAATTTTTTTTATTTTTTCCTTCAAGAATTTGTTTTCTTCTTCAACTAAATTTAACCTCTCGACAATAGGGTCCATCTTGATCTTGTGATCATCGATAACTTCCGCAACATGCAACTCCAATTCCATCTTCTCCTCCTCCATTTTTTCCAATTTTTTCTTTAACGAAATGTTTTCCTCTTCAACTAAATTTAACCTCTCCACAAGAGGGTCGGTTGGAATTTCCGGTTCAACTACCTCCTAGACATAATAAAACATCTATGCATGTCAGGTTGGTCGGCATAACTATCATAAGCACTAAAACAAATAGTTATAAATTAAAGATAATATACCACATTCGAATCGTAGACCGGACGAGGGCCCACGTGGGCGGATATCAAAACCATCGCACTATATAATAACAAGCAATAATAAACGTAAGAAAATTAGACAAATATCTATCTAAAGCAATAATAAAAGTAAGAAAAACATGGACATAACAAGAGGCTCACCACGGTGGTGCCGGTAACGAGATCGGCGGGGGCGATCGACGGCGGCGAAGACGGGGACGGGACGTGACGGACCGCTAAACCTAGACAAATCTCGGAGAAAATAGAGCTTCGAGAGGAGAAAAGCTTAACTAGTGTGGCTCGGGCATTCCACCGAACATGTTGTGTGCATAGGAGGTGAGCTAGAGCACCACTAACCCCTCTCCCCCTCGGCTAGAAAAAAAACAGAGCAGTGAGCTCTGCTCTTGAGTGAGGGGGTTTATATAGGCAACTCACTGGTCCCGGTTGGTGCTACAAACCGGGGCTAAAGGTATGCCTTTGGTCCCGGTTCATAAAACAAACCGGGACCAATAGTGGTGGGCCAGGAGCAAGAGCCATTGGTCCCGGTTTTTAGCTCCAACCGGGACCAATAGGTCCAGACGAACCGGGACCAATGGCCCACGTGGCCCGGCCGGCCCCCTGGGCTAACGAACCGGGTCCAGTACCCCCATTGGTCCCGGTTCTAGATTGAACCGGGGCTAATGGGCTGGACCAATGCCCTGTTTTCTACTAGTGACAGTTGTACCTCCTTTCTTAGGAACACAATGTACCGGACTTACCCACTTACTATCAGCTATAGGGTATATAATACCTGCGGCTAGAAGCTTGAGAATTTCAGTTCTCACGACATCCATCATCTTCGGGTTCAACCGTCGTTGATGATCAATAACTGGTTTAGCATCAGGCTCAAGGTTGATAGTATGTTGACAGATAGATGGACTAATCCCCTTAAGGTCATCAAGGGTGTAGCCAATTGCGCCTCGGTGTTTACGAAGTACTCCCAATAATCGCTCCTCTTCATATCCTGAAAGGTTAGAATTGATAATAACAGGATATACTTTCTTTTCATCTAAATAAGCATACTTGAGCGTATCGGGAAGAGGTTTAAGATCGAACACCGGGTCTTCTTTTGGTTTTGATAAAATTCCCAAAGGTTCAACCGGAAGGTTGTGCTTCAGGATAGCAGGCTGTCTCAAGAATATTTCATCTAGTTCATTTCTTTCCTGCATATGCAAATCATTCTCGTGGTCCTCCATGTATTGCTGCAAAGGATCATCAGGGGGAATAGCAATAGAGGCAATACTTTCAATAATTTTATCATCACTAGGTAAATCAGTACCACGAGGTTGTTTAGAGAACTTAGAAAAATTAAATTCATATGGCTCACCATCAAATTCAACAGAAACTTTACCTTTCTTGCAATCTATTATAGCTCCACAAGTTCTAAGAAAAGGTCTACCAAAAATGATGGGACAAAATTTGTCCCTGGCTGAACCAAGTACCAGAAAGTCGGTAGGGTACTTTACCTTTCCACATAGGACTTCAACATCCCTCACAATCCCGATAGGAGAGATAGTTGTTCTATTTGCAAGATGAATGGTAACATCAACTTCTTCAAGTTCACAAGGGAAAATCTCACCGATGATTTCTTCATAAAGTGAATAGGGGATAGCACTTGCACTCGATCCCAAATCGCATAGCCCATAATAATTGTGATCTCCTATTTTAATAGATACCACTGGAGTACCTGAAATTGGGCCTTTATTCTTGGCTGTGACAAGGTTAGTGGAAACAGCACAAAAATTTATATTGGAGTCCAAAACATCATCAGTAGCAAGGTCTTTAATCAATGCAACTTGAGGATCGACCCTGATCTGGTCCTCAGGCTCATCAACTCTTCTCTCACTTTTATTTATTATGCCTGTCACAAGAGAGTGCTCCTTTATCCTCGTGGGAAAAGGAGGATGTTCATATATAACTGTAGGCAAAATAGGGTCAGCAACACAAATATCAATAGGTGGTTCTTTAAAAGGTTCATGGTGCTGGTCTCTCTTCTTTTTAAAAGAATCAACGTGAGAGGCAAAATTCTTACACAAATCAATCACTAGATGGGAATCAAGACCAATCTTAGAGCAAAAAGTATTGAAGTAATCAGTTTCCACATAGTTCTCAATATAATCATGTTCATAATTTATAGCGGGTTCAATACCTTTATCAATTTCCCAATCTTCGGTATTCCTCTGAATTCTTTCAAGGAGATCCCACCTTTCTTCAACACCCTTCTTCTGAAATACCCCACTAGAGGAGGCATCCAGCATCTCCTTATCCTGACGAGAAAGCCTGGCATAAAAATTTGTAAGTATAATTTCCTTGGGAAGCTTATGAATAGGGCATTTGAGCATTCGGGACTTCAATCTCCCCCAAGCTTGAGCAATGCTTTCTCCGTTACGAGACCTAAAGTTATAGATATAATTCCTGTCTCGATGAATTTCATGAAGAGGATAAAACTTAGTATAAAAGAGAGACATAAGCTCCTGCCAGTCCAGCAAGTGTGAGTTATCGAGAAGCCCATACCAATCTGAAGCTTTATCTATAAGTGATACGACAAACAATTTCCTCATGACAAACTCCCTCGATACACCTGCAAGCTTAAATAATGAACATAGTTGTGACAGATATTGCAAGTGTTCACCGGGATGTCTGTCTCCTGCGTAACGATTAGCCAAAACATAATTGATAATACCAGCTGGTATTTTATAAGGCACAATTTCAGTAGGGGGAGGATCAACCACCACAGGTGTGGGGCGTCTTCCCGCAAGCAACGATCCAATAATAGGGTTGTCCATAAGGATAAAGAGCAACAATAGCAAAAATAAAGACAGAATTATAAAAACTTCCTTACCAGTTTCACTTTACCAATAGCGCTACGCTCCCCGGCAACGGCGCCAGAAAACGGTACTTGATGACCCTCAACCGTAAGGGATCTTTGCAGCGTTTTCGATAAGTAAGAGTGTCGAACCCAACGAGGAGCAGAAGGTATTGATAAGCGATTCTGAGCAAGAAATTACTGCAAGCACTGAAAGATATCTTTTAGGGGTTTTCTCGGTATAAGCAATAGGAATGTAAAGGCAAGTAACGTAAAAGGTACTGAGAGTAACAAGTGGCCCAATCCTTTCTTAGCAAAGGTGAGGCCTAGCAACTGAACTTATAAAGACTAAAGCGTTCCTGAGGACACACGGGAGAGGTAGTCATGTGCTTTCGCCATATTCCGTATCGATACTATGTTATGTGTGATAAGTGTTGGTGGGTGGATCTATGCTAGTGCACTCTCTAGACTAAGATGAATGCACTCTTATGATTAATCACCTTGCAAGCATCCGCAAATACAAGATAGAATTTAAGGCAAAAGCCTAACCATAGCAATACGATCGAGGATCCATTATTCCCTTATGCAAAAGCGTGCGAACTGGGGTTCAGGTTTCTGTCACTCCGACAACCCACCATAAGCATTCTTTATACACAATGTATTCTCCTAGGTCCTTAATAAGGCGAAGTGTTGAGTGTTCGACTCACACAACACCACTAGTAGAATGACAACGCAACTTAAGTATCAAACAACACATATTACTTCAACAGCATATGACTACTAACAACAAGACTTTCCCCATGTCCTCAAGAACTAAGGTAACTACTCACAAGACATAAAAGAGATCATGATCAGTGGGGACAAATATGTGATAAACAATCTGGACATAATAATATTTCTCCAACAAAACTCAATAGCATTCACCACAAAGTAGTAATCAACACCGATGGAGTAGAGGGGATAGGTAGTACGAGTTACAACACGAGTTGCGATGGTAAGATGAGATTTGGATGAAGATGGAGATGGTGCTGGTGTTGGGGATGATGTTGATGATGATCTCGATGATGCCCGTGACGATGGTGATGACGATGGCGACGATCTCCCCTTCCGGGAGGTGATCTCCCTGGCGGAATCTGCCCGCCGGAGATGCCCTTTTCTTCTCTGTAGGTTTCCGCCTCGAAGTGGCGGCGGAACTCCGTAAAAAGTCCCGTGCCTAGGGTTTTGGGAGAACGGAGAACATATATGCAAAAGGGGGCGACCAGAGGTGGGCCAGGGGCTCCAGGCGCCCCC
>LR738709.1:641365708-641440872 GCA_902687465.1 Secale cereale | reverse complement strand
CCCCGGCGCGGCCAGGGGGGGCGCGCCCCCAGGCCGCCTGGGCACCCTGTGGCCCCCTCTGACTCCCCTTTTGCGTGTCTTCGTGATCCATCTGAAAAATACCTCCCGTCAATTTTCAGGTAATTTGGAGGTATTCTTCTTCAGCAACTCAGCATCCACTTTTTCCTGCTGAATCCTGCGTCTGCTGTTCTGGCATCGGAAAGTTGCAAACTGTGTAAAATAGACCAAAACAACATAAGAACATCATCATAACGTGAAATATATCAATGAATAGGGATAAATTATGATACAAAATAGTGATGCATTTTGGACGTATCAGTGGAGGAGCTCAATCCTCCTCGTCGGAGCTGCTGAGGTCGACGTACTTCTTGCTCTGCTCCCCGCGGATGCGCCGCCACTCGTCGGCCTTCTCATTGGCGGCAAGGTTCGCCACGAGCGCCTGCTAGAGCACGAGGACTTCAAGCTCCTCGTCATGGCGCCAACGCTCCGCCTCCTCGCGCAAGCTGCGTTCAGCAATGGCGGCCGCAACCGCGTCGACATCGGCAACGAAGTCCTCGGGTCCGACAACGCCGCGGAGCGCGATCTCCTCGGGCTCCAGCGGGACGGCAACTCCATCGCGCTCCTCCGGCTCCTCCGACCACTCCCTCTTCACGGGAGAAGCCTCGCACTGGTAAAGGAAGAGCTTGCCGCGGGGTGAGCCACGCGGCAGACCTCAAGCCCGTGGTGGAGGAGCCCGCGATGGAGGACCCCGTGGCCTGCCGACGGCCGTACTCCTCTGTCTCTCGACGGAGGAACCTCGACGGCGGCGAGAGGCCCCGGTTCGTCCACTTCTTGGCCCCGCGCTTCCTCACATGGTCCGAGCGGACACAACGCTCGCACTCGGGGTCGCGGTGACCGCGGAGGCTGCGGTCTGAGCTCCACATGGCGTTTGGAGGCGGATGCGGGCTCGCTGGTGGCGAGAAATGCGAGGGGGCAGTGGGGAATCGCGGTGGAACGCGGCGGCGGAGGGAACGGGTTTCGACTCGTATCCCTCCCCCCCCCCCCCCCCCCCCGCAAACCCGTAGATATACCGCTTCTGGTGGGCGGTTTGCGTGCCGTGCTAAAAAAAATACGGGCCGGACGAGTATATGGGCTCTGTTCTGGCTAGAAAATTGGCCCGAACCTGTATACTCGTCGGACTTATGTGGGTTTGCGAGATTTGCGGGGTCTGCTAGAGATGCTCTTACAGAGCCGAACACATTGTGCCCCTCCATTGCAAGGAAAGTGTCAAAATAAAGTTTATTGTATTGTTTACGAAGAAAACCAAAAGCACAAAAGATCAAAACAAAGATAAACCCTAGGGCTGAAAACATAGGAGGGCACAAAGTTGTTATTGTCCATGTTTGTCGAGATTCATTGGGCCGTGCTTCGAACATGATGTTTACATTGAAGATTGTGGGCTTGTAGGCGATTAAGTAGCTCAAAGTGCCCTATAGAAAAGCAACACAAAGGGCTTCCAGCGAAACATTTGCGAAGTTTCTCCAGCACTGAAACGTAACCACACGGTATGTGTGGTAAGTAATTCTTTTTGCGACAATGATCAGATCTAATATAAAAGTCCACTCGAAGTACAAAGCATCTCAAACATAATAAAAATTACATCCAGACTCTAAAACTACCGAACGACGACTACTGCCGCCAGAACGAGCTGGCAACGCGTCTGTTGTCGTTCCCCTACTGGACCCGACTTGACCTTGTCGATGACAGCGAGGAAGTATAATTGCACATGCCCCTGAGGACCAGCGCTCTGGAGCCGTAGTCGTCGCCATTGAACCCTTGCATAGATTTGAAGCACATCACATCAAATCATGCGGTATAACGAGAGACTGTAATCTTGTCACCAGGAGAAGGCATGAATCTACACCGGAGCTCTGTCGACTATGTCCAGACAGACGAACATGAGGAGGATCGGACTTCGGAAGACAAACTCGAAGAAGAAGTGACGCCATCCGCCCGAGTGCCGCATGTGCGAGATCTAAAAGAACCCAAACCTAAACTATTAAGCGAGAATTCCTTATTTGGCCTTTTCTTTCTGAGCAGTTTTAGCATGGTCCCTCTTACCCTCTCTTTTCACATGAGAGGTAAGAGTATGTAGTAGATCTGAGCTGTTGATCACATTAATTAGTGGTCGGATTAACTCTTACCTTCTTACCTCATATGTAAAAATAAGGGGTAAGAGGGAGCATGTTAAAATTTGCCTTTCTTAAAATTTGCTTTCCGTTTTAGCCCTATAAACTTTTTCCTTCCCTTTTTGACTCTTAAACTTCATTTTGTACCCTATGTGACACTTCGATCACGGATACTGTACGTGAGCAACTGAGTGCCGATCGCGGATCGAGTTGTGCAAGGCGACAGATTGGGCGCTGGTGCATATGAATTTTTGAACGTGGAATCTTCAAAGCGCAACACTTTCATACATTCATATTAACGCTCTTTCTCGTCCCTTTGTCGGTGACATGTACTACCGGCAGGGGTAACATTGTCTTTGTACATCGTAGTTAACACCGTCGGATGAAAAAATGAATGAAAGTGTCACGTAGGAAACAAAATGGAGTCTAAGTGCCAAAATGGGAAGAAAGAAGTTTTTGGGCCAAAAAGAAAAGTAAATTTTAAGAAAGGGCTAAATAAGGAATTCTCTCAACTATTAACAAGAGCAAAGGCACCGAGATTCCCCTCTCTGCCACCAGCAGGGCCGGTCCTGAGATTTTGGGGGCCCAGGGCGAAACTACAATTCGGGGCCCTTCGGGGCCATTAGTATAAATACCTAACTATGAATCATCATATGTACATATAATTCATATCAAGGTGTGCCCGACTCCTGCGATGGAGGGGTGATGACGGCGGCGCGCCTTCGGCTCGCTTCAGTGCTTGTAGTCGTCGCTAGGTGATCTACGGATCTGGATGTAATTTTTATTTCTGATGTTCGTTGTACTGCCATGATTGAAGATGAATAGATTGGAAGTTTTCCAAAAAAAATGATTGTGCATATCACATAATGTATTACATATTACCTTCAAAATTTCGCCTAACATTCTGAGATGCAAAATCACTAACGATAGTATCAATATCAATTTCATCAAGCAAATCTTTCTTGATGCATAAAGTTGCCAAGCCATTTAACCTCTCTTGCGACATTGTAGATCTCAAGTAGTTCTTCAACAATTTCAACTTAGGATTAGATTAAGTACAGAAGATCATATAATATAATTATAATCTGCTAGGGCATGGTATATTACCTTCTCTCTGTAATCTAATCCGGCAGGCTGCAACGTGGGCGCAATGATTCAAGAGCCCTAAAAACAATTCCATGTTGATCTGTTTGATCGATTGAGAAATTGGGAATCAGGATTAGAAAGAAAAGAAATAGGAGTATAGGAACAAGATCATGCGAGGGAAGAGAGCGCGGAGACGTACTTGTTCGGTCGAAAGATCCTGCTGCTAGTCTGCTGCAGTCGTCGCGTCGTTCGTTCGTGAGGAGGAGAATCGAAGAGATTAGACGAACGGGAACAGCGGAACAGGAAAAAGGCAGGGAACGACCGATCCTAATACTTTTTTTTATTGAGGAAAGACCGATCCTAATTCCTAAATTACAGGGAGTCAATCCAACGATTCCTTTTCCACTCCTATCTCCAGTTCTCCACGCCACGTGAGTACGTGCAAACATGGGCCAGGCCCAACGTATTGGTTTTACTACCTACGTACGAGGGCCGAGCATGCGAAGCTGAGCGAGGGCCGAGGCACTGAGAGAATTTTTTCTGTCGAAGACTTGTATGTATACTACCTACGTACGTATAGCTGCCAGGGGGCCCCTGGCTTTTGGGGGCCCGGGGCGGCCGCCCTGTTCGCCCCCCCTAGGACCGGCCCTGGCCACCAGTAGCCAAAGCAACATGCAAAGGGAAGGCAAATCCACATGCTCGTCCATGAAGTCTGGAAGGAAGATTTCCCCCTAGCCGCCCAACTACACAAATTAACATATGATGCTTTAGGTCGTTAAATAAAAGAACAAAAGAAAAAAAATGCTAAACATGGAAATGGGAGAAATGAATAACGAAGTTCATTAAGTGAGCACGATGAAATGGTCGACTAGGAATGTTCTATGCTTTGTGGTGCTATCCAGTATATCGCTGCAACGGAAAATACGAGACTACTGTGTGTAGGGTGCTTTGTCGTGCGATATACAGTAGTACGATGTTAAATCCAATGGTTCCTTTGCACGTAAGAGCATCTCTAGTGGTTTGTGTAAATGGTGGTCTATATCCAATTTAGACTATCACATGTCAAAAAACGTCTTCAGTGGCTTGTCTATCTCGTTGTCTAAAATTTAGACAATGTTCAAACTAGCTATCCGTCGTTCATATTGGGACAACCAAGCCACAATGTCTAAACCAAAAATGCTGGCTCATGAGCTCGTCCATGCACCAATTCGGAGCAATTGGAGGACGTCGGCAGGGAGACGGCCGCGCCGGCGCTGGTCACGGAGGCTGTTGCGCCTGGACCGCCGCCTCATTAGGGCTAAACCTGTTGCTATTGTTTATTTTTCGTAAATTATATAGGGTGTTGCGAGTGCTGAACCTAAAATGATTTCACAGCTGGTTTATTTTCTCCTTTGTATGTCTTACAGATGAAAAAGATAAACTAGAATAACTCAGAAATGACCAACATAAGATTTTTAGAAAATATAGATGCTATAAGATACTATTAAAATATATGAAAGAGAATATAGACATCATGTATATAGACACTCCATTGAAAAATTTAGGTTGTAAAAGAAAAAATCTTTTTACACCATTGTGTATATGTAGATATAGACTATCAAATTTAGACAAGCCACTGGAGATGGAGATGCTCTAACTGCTGCACGTAACACAACTATGGTCCGATTTCTGTACGATGAATCAATCCGATTCCTGTACGACGCACCAACGTATCGCTATGGCATGAAAATCGGATGGGGCCGTGTCGCCGGCATGGCAGGGCCCCGACAAATGCGAGCATCTAGAAACCTAGGCCGGATTCAAAGTTTCAAACAGGAGCCGGTTATTCTTTGTCAGACCGAAGACAGCCATGTCAGCATCACTCCTGGTCCTGGGGGTGAGATGTTTCTTCCTTCCATCCTTCGTGTGAGCTGCCATCAAAGTCAGGCGTGTCAAACCAGTCACAAATGAAGCTAAGCGGAACTCCGCTAGGAGCACGTCGGTCGGACACCTTGGCTTGACCCGAGAGCCCCACTTATAAGACCAACACCGTATGACCAACTCACCAAAGAATCATGTGGGCTTCCGATCTCTACCGAACAAAGTAGGCTTGCCGTGGAGCTCACCCACCAACCTCGATGGCGACCGCCGCTTCGTCAAGCAGGGTGGCCGCCGCGGCCGAGCAGGATGACAAGAACGACCCGGCGAGGCCCCTGGCCATCCCTCACCCGTACGCCCACCCGGCCGCCAGCGACGTGGACGAGGCGGCGCAGGCGGCGACCGGGTGGCGCTCCACGCAGTACCTCCGGAGGAGGCGCCGGTGCCTGCTCTGCTGCGGCGGCTGCTGCGTGGCCACCGCGGTCGTCGTCGGCATCCTCGTCCACGCGCTCTCGCTCACCGTGTTCAAGGTCAAGGACCCGCGCCTCACCATGAACGGCGTCTCCCTGGCCGCCCTCAGGGCCGGCCCCGGCGCGGGGCTCGCAGACCCCGTCGCCGCCAACGCCACGCTCACCGCCGACGTCTCGATCGAGAACCCCAACATCGCGTCGTTCCGGTTCTCGCCGAGCGCCACGGAGGTGTACCTCGGCGGGCGGACGGTGAGCGTGGCGTACGTGCCCGGCGGCCGCGTCGGCGCCCACGGGAGCGCGCGCATGAACGTGACGGTGGACATCCTCGCCGACCGGCTGTCGCGGGCCGTCAACGCCACCGGCCTGCTGCTCGGCCAGCAGTACGACCTGACGACGTACACGGAGATGGACGGCACGGTGAAGGTGCTGGGGATCTACAAGAAGGATCTCCAGATCAGGATGAACTGCTCCATCACCGTGGAGGTAGGGGGCTTCGCCGGCGTGCTCGTGTCCGGGGCCCCCGCTGGCGTGCGCACCAACGGCGTGACCTGCGTCGCACATGTGAGCTGATTAGATGATGGTTTTCGATGATGTTGCTTCCATTTTGGTATATTTTGCACTAGTACGTAGCGTGTACATTCTAATCGTGTTCTCCCCCCTCGCTCTCATGGTTAAAAAACGCACAAATTTTGCTGTTGCTATTACACTGTAAAGATAATAATTAGCCGAACACACTAGAGTGTCACAACTCTGCAATCATATATACACATACAGAGAGGAGCAAGCAATTAAAGATGGTATATTTGTGCTTAGTACCAGATTGATTACCGTACCAGGATTTCTGGTGGTTACAGCAGCCACGCCAACACAGAAAACGTGTGTTGAAAATGCATTGTTGAGTATAAGATTATTAGGAAGTATAGGATAGACTAGGATTTGGTCCTGCCTTGTTTTGTACTCCAAGTTGGTCTTTGTACTCCTATATATATGCCCACGAGGCTCAAGCAATACATCAACAATTCCACCAAACCTCTCTCTCCCTTCTAACATGGTATCTATCGCAAGTCGATCCTAAACCCTAGCCGCCACAGCTTCCGCACCCGCGCGCCGCCCCCGGGGCGGTCGGCCTCCATGACCGCCGCCGGGGGCCGCGTCGCCTGTACCTGGGGTTCGTCCACTGGCCGTGTTGGCCGGCTGCCCTAGAGAGTCTTTTTCCCGAGCCATTGCTCCGGTTTTTTCGCTCTCTCGCCGGTCATTTTGATCGGCGTTTTTCTTTTTGGTTTTCCGATCTAATCTTGATCGGTTTGTGTCGCCCGCCGCCGCCGTCGACCCCATGCGCCTCTACTCCGACCCTGGCGCGACCAACCGGCCTCTCCTCCGACCCGCGGCCACGTGCGCCGAGGCGGCCCGTCCGGGCCAGCCGCCGTCCGCGCGTCGGTCCGCCTGTCGCTCTGCGCCGGCTGTCACCGCCCTGCTCCGACCGGAACACCTGCATCGCCCCGACCCGGCGGCCTCGCGCCATGCGACGGCCAATCATAGCCGTCGCTCGCGCGCCGGCCCGCCCATCGATCCACGTCACCCGCCTCCGCCGCGTCTGCACGTGATACGTCCAAAATGCATCACTATTTTATATCGTAATTAATCCTTATTCATTGATATATTTCACATTACGATGATGTTCTTATGATGTTTTGGCCTATTTTACACAGTTTGCAACTTTCGGTGCCGAAGCAGCAGACGCAGGATTCAGCGGTAAAAAGTGGACGCTGAGTTGCTGAAGAAGAATACCTCCAAATTACCTCAAAATTGACGGAGGGTATTTTCCAGAAGGATCACGAAGACACGCAAAAGAGCAACCAGAGGGGGGCCACAGGGTGCCCAGGCGGCCACCTGGCGCGGGCCCCTCCCTGGCCGCGCCGGGAGGGCGCCTGGAGCCCCTGGCCCACTCCTGGCTCTCCCCTTTGGCATATATACTCCTCGTCATCCAGAAACCCTAAAAAGGAGAGAGTTTACGGAGTTCCGCCGCCGCTCCGTGGCGGAAACCTACAGAGAAGAAAAAGCCATCTCCGGCGGGCAGATTCCGCCGGGGAGATCACCTCCCGGAAGGGGAGATCATCGCCATCGTCATCACCATCGTCACGGGCGTCATCGAGATCATCATCAACATCATCCCCAACATCAGCACCATCTCCATCTTCATCCAATCTCATCTCACAATTGCAACTTGTGTTGTAATCCGTATTAGCTATCCTCTCTACTCAATCGGTGTTGATTATTACTTTGTGGTGAATGTTATTGAGTTTTGTTGGAGAAATATCATTATGTCCAGATTGTTTATCATCCATTTATCTTCACTGATCATGATCTCTTTTATGTCTTGTGAGTAGTTACTTTAGTTCTTGAGGACATGGGAGAAGTCTTGTTGTTAGTAGTCATATGATGTTGAAGTAATATGTGTTGTTTGATACTTAAGTTGTGTTGTTATTTTCCTAGTGGTGTTGTGTGAGTCGAACACTCAACACTTCGCCTTATTAAGGACCTAGGGGAATACATTGTGTACAAAGATTGCTTATGGTGGGTTGTCGGAGTGACAGAAACCTGAACCCCAGTTCGCACGCTTTTGCACAAGGGAACATTGGATCATCGATCGTATTGCTATGGTTAGGCTTTTGCCTTAAATACTATCTTGTATTTGCGGATGCTTGCAAGGTGTTTAATCATAAGAGTGCACTTATCTTAGTCTAGAGGGTGTACTAGCATAGATCCACCCACTCAACACTTATCAACACATCACATAGTACCGATACAGAATATGGCGAAAGCACATGACTACCTCTCCCGTGTGTCCTCAAGAACACTTTAGCCTTTATAAGTTCAGTTGCTAGGCCTCTCCTTTGCTCAGAAAGGATTGGGCCACTTGTTACTCTCCAGTGCCTTTTACTTTGCTCGCTTTTACCTTCCTGTTGCTTATATCAAGAAAACCCCTAAAAAGTTATCTTTCAGTGCTTGCAGTTATTCCTTGCTCAGAATCACTTATCAATACCTTCTGCTCCTCGTTGGGTTCGACACTCTTACTTATCGAAAACGCTGCAATAGATCCCTTACGGTTGTGGGTCATCAAGTACCATTTTCTGGCGCCGTTGCCGGGGAGTGTAGCGCTATTTGTAAGTGAAGCTGGTAAGGAAGTTTTTATATTTATGTTTTTATTTTGCTGTTGCTGCTCTTTGTCCTTATGGACAACCTTGCTATTGGACCGTTGCTTGAGGGAAGACGCCCCACATCTGTGGTGGTTGCTCCTCCCCCTACTGAAATTGTGCCCTATAAAATACCAGCTGGTATTATCGATTATGTTTTGGCTAATCGTTATGCAGGAGACAGACATCCCGGTGAACACTTGCTATATCTGTCACAACTATGTTCATTATTTAAGCTTGCAGGTGTATCAATGGAGTTTGTCATGAGGACATTGTTCTCCGTATCGCTTATAGATAAAGCTTCAGATTGGTGTAAGCTTCTCGATAACTCACACTTGCTTAATTGGCAAGAGCTTATGTCTCTCTTTTATACCAAGTTTTATCCTCTTCATGAAATTCATCGAGACAGGAACTATATCTATAACTTTAGGTCTCGTGACGGAGAAATCGTTGCTCAAGCTTGGGGGAGATTGAAGTCCCTAATGCTCAAATGTCCTATTCATGAGCTCCGCAAGGAAATTGTACTTACAAATTTTTATGCCAGGCTTTCTCGTCAGGATAAGGAGATGCTGGATGCCTCCTCTAGTGGGGTATTTCAGACAAAGAGCATTGAAGAGAGGTGGGATCTCATTGAAAGGATCCAGAGGAATACCGAAGATTGGGAAATCGATAAAGGTATTGAACCCGCTAGAAATTATGAGCATGATTATATTGAGAGCTATGTGAAAACTGATTACTTCAATACCTTTTGCTCTAAGATTGGTCTTGATTCCCATCTAATGATTGATTTCTGTAAGGATTTTGCCTCTCATGTTGATTCTTTTAAAAAGAAGAGAGATCAGCATCATGAACCTTTCAAAGAGTTACCTATTGATATTCATGTTGCTGACCCTATTTTGCCTGCAGTTATATATGAAAAGCCTCCTTTTCCCGCAAGGATAAGGGAGCACTCTCTTGTGACAGGCATAATAAATAAAAGTGAGAGAAGAATTGATGAGCCTGAGGACCAGATCAAGGTCGATCCTCATGCTGCATTGGTTAAAGACCTTGTTACTAATGATGTTTTGGATTCCAATGTAATTTTTTGTGCTGTTTCCACTAACCTTGTCACAGCCAAGAATAAAGGCCCAATTTCAGGTACTCCAGTAGTATCTGTTAAAATAGGAGATCACAATTATTATGGGCTATGCGATTTGGGATCGAGTTCTAGTGCTATCCCCTATTCACTTTATCAAGAGATCATAGGTGAGATTTCACCTTGTGAACTTGAAGAAGTTGATGTTACCATTCATCTTGCAAACAGAGCAACTATCTCTCCTATCGGAATTGTGAGAGACGTTGAAGTCCTATGTGGAAAGGTAAAATACCCTACCGACTTTCTAGTACTTGGTTCAGTGAGGGACAATTTTTGTCCTATTATTTTTGGTAGACATTTTCTTAGAACTTGTGGAGCTATAATAGATTGCAAGAAAGGTAAAGTTTCTGTTGAATTCAATGGTGAGCCATATGAATTTAATTTTTCTAAGTTCTCTAAGCAGCCTCGTGGTACCGATTTACCTAGTGATGATAAAATTATTGAAAGTATTGCTTCTATTGTTATTCCCCCTAATGATCCTTTGCAGCAATATATGGAGGACCACGAGAATGATTTGCATATGCAGGAAAGAAATGAACTAGATGAAATATTCTTGAGACAACCTGCTATCCTGAAGCACAACCTTCCGGTTGAACCTTTGGGAATTTTATCAAAACCAAAAGAAGACCCGGTGTTCGATCTTAAACCTCTTCCCGATACGCTCAAGTATGCTTATTTAGATGAAAAGAAAGTATATCATGTTATTATCAACTCTAACCTTTCAGGATATGAAGAAGAGCGACTATTGGAAGTACTTCGTAAACACCGAGGTGCAATTGGCTATACCATTGATGACCTTAAGGGGATTAGTCCATCTATCTGTCAACATACTATCAACCTTGAGCCCGATGCTAAACCAGTTGTTGATCATCAACGACGGTTGAACCCGAAGATGATGGATGTTGTAAGAACTGAGATTCTCAAGCTTCTAGCCGCAGGTATTAGCTACCCTATAGCTGATAGTAAGTGGGTAAGCCCGGTACATTGTGTTCCTAAGAAAGGAGGTACAACTGTGGTTCCTAATGATAAGAATGAACTAATACCTCGGAGAATTATTATTGGATATAGAATGTGTATTGATTACAGGAAGCTGAACAAGGCAACCAGGAAGGATCACTACCCATTGCCGTTCATCGACCAAATGCTTGAAAGATTATCCAAAAATACCCACTTTTGTTACCTCGATGGTTATTCTGGCTTCTCTCAAATTCATGTTAACACTGCTGATCAAGAGAAGACCACTTTTACTTGTCCCTTTGGTACTTATGCTTACAGGCGTATGCCTTTTGGTTTATGTAATGCCCCTGCTACTTTTCAAAGGTGTATGTCTGCTATCTTTCATGGTTTCTGTGAGGAGATTGTGGAAGTCATCATGGACGATTTCTCCGTCTATGGAACTTCCTTTGACCATTGTCTCCACAACCTCAATAAAGTTTTGCAGAGATGTGAGGAGACAAATCTGGTACTCAACTGGGAGAAGTGCCACTTCATGGTTAACGAAGGAATTGTTCTTGGCCACAAGATTTCCGAAAGGGGAATTGAGGTGGATAAGGCCAAGATCGAAGCAATTGAGAGGATGCCCTATCCAAGGGACATCAAAGGTATTCGCAGTTTTCTCGGTCATGCTGGTTTCTATAGAAGATTTATTAAAGACTTTTCTAAGACTTCGAGACCCCTCACTAATCTTCTCCAGAAGGACGTTCCTTTTGTATTTGATGAAGATTGTAAGGAGGCTTTTGAAGTTCTTAAGGAAGCTTTAATAACCGCTACTATAGTACAACCACCTGACTGGAATTTACCTTTTGAGATTATGTGTGATGCTAGTGATTTTGCTGTTGGAGCTGTTTTAGGGCAAAGGGTTGATAAGAAATTGAATGTTATACATTATGCTAGTAAAACCCTTGATAGTGCTCAAAAGAATTATGCTACTACTGAGAAGGAATTCTTAGCTGTAGTGTTTTCTTGTGATAAGTTTAGGCAGTATATTGTTGATTCCAAAGTTATTATTCATACTGACCATGCTGCCATTAAGTACCTTATGACAAAGAAGGATGCCAAGCCAAGGCTTATCAGATGGGTACTCCTTCTTCAAGAATTTGATTTGCAGATTGTTGATAGGAAAGGAGAAGACAATCCGGTGGCGGACAATCTTTCAAGGATGGAAGATATACCGCATGATCCCATCCCAGTCAACGACAGTTTTCCAGACAAACTTCTCATATGAGACTGGAGAACCCCTTCCATGGAAGCGCTTCGCCGAGGACTACATGATCAACGTCAACAAGAATGAGGAGTGAAATCTCCTTGGGTAATGGCATCCCCTTGGCTTGTTCCAAGCTTGGGGGAGTGCCCGGTAACTTTATCTTTATCTTTTGTCTTTTAGAGTCAAGTAGAGTCGTATCATGTCTAGGGAGGTTATTATATTAAATAGGTGTATGCATTGAGGTCTATCACTCCTTCTGTGGAGAGATTGTATCCGTGAGTGTGGAGTCGTCTATGATGGAATATTAATGAGAAGTCTATTGGTTCCTTTGCTGCACTCGGTATTCTCTTCATGCAATCGACCTTATATGATGATTCTTATGGGGAGTATTGACCTTATATCAGGTATGGCTTTGAAAACTTTATTTAATCTTGGCAAACATAGCTTTGGTCATAACAACAAGCATGATTTTCTTAAAGTAGCGACGTAGCCAAAACCTTTATGTTATTATGCTTGAAGTGTTATGCTGACAAGGAAGACAACTTGATGTGTTATGCTTATTTTAGTGTTTATGCTTTATATTGCTTTGCATCTTAGTCATCATGAATTGTCTGTTCTCTCAAAGCCTTTGCTAACCTAAACTATGTACTAAGCGGAATTCTGCTTGTGCATCCATACCCTTAAACCAATACCTTCCATATGAGTCCACCATACCTTCCTATTCGTGGTATTCCACTACTACCCCCTAAAGTATAGAATTTGTGTGTTATCCTTAAATGTTCAAAATCTTCTATTTTGTGCCCCTGTTTTAGCTCATGAGGAAATAGTAGTTAATTCATGATCTTTTTAAGTTGGACAAGTTTTACCCCGGGATTGCATGTCTAATCTGCAAACCCTTAATACGAGAAGGAACTGGCATGAGTGCGCCCGGCTCATAAAAGATAATACAACAAACAAACCCTCCTTCATGCTTTGTTCATGAGAAATCAGAAAACTTTGGCAGCGATAAACAAAGGAGATTTAGGGGATGTGATCGTCCCCGTACGGGAGCCGTTCCTCGAAACTTGTCCAGCTCGAGAAGTAATTGAGTTATCTATTAGCATTCGTTGACAAATCATGCACCTCTCAAAACTTCTTTTCATTCTGTTTGATTTAAGGATAGCACATGAGTTTTCCCTACTTCCCTAGAGCAGGGCCTATCTCTTCGTTTTAGGATGAGTCAGTTATTCCTACTTCCTTCTATTCTTAAAGAGAGCAGACATTTGATGTTGACGAGGATTCATTCATATAAAGTTGCATTAAGATTTGTCATATCATATCCTTGTTGACATTATCATTTGATAGGTAAGTTGTTTGTCAAGCCCAGCTAAAGCAAACATCTTCCTTTGTGTTAACACTTTCACTTCTTGCCTAATAACATGTTCTTTCAAAAGCTTCAATTAATCTCATCAAAACATAAAGAGAAAGAGCAAAAGTAAAAGCTATTAGTTGTTCTTTGACCAAAGGACATGTTTGCCATGATTTGATGAGTTTCCTTAGCCCTACTTTCGATTATAAGTGTTACCACTCTTTTATAAGGGCCTTATGAGTTGAAGATTGCTGTTGAGGATATTTGAGTTTGGTGAAGAAACTGTGATGCTTCTCGTCCGTATTCTATTTATCGACACTTCACTCTCTAAACTTGTGGACAGGTTTACCGAGCTCAGTATTCGCTTGGGGACAAGCGAGGTCTAAGCTTGGGGGTGTTGATACGTCCAAAATGCATCACTATTTTATATCGTAATTAATCCTTATTCATTGATATATTTCACATTACGATGATGTTCTTATGATGTTTTGGCCTATTTTACATAGTTTGCAACTTTCCGGTGCCGAAGCACCAGACGCAGGATTCAGCGGTAAAAAGTGGACGCTGAGTTGCTGAAGAAGAATACCTCCAAATTACCTGAAAATCGACGGAGGGTATTTTCCAGAAGGATCACGAAGACACGCAAAAGAGCAACCAGAGGGGGGCCACAGGGTGCCCAGGCGGCCACCTGGCATGGGCCCCTCCCTGCCGCGCCGGGAGGGCGCCTGGAGCCCCTGGCCCACTCCTGGCTCACCCCTTTGGCATATATACTCCTCGTCATCCAGAAACCCTAAAAGGGAGAGAGTTTACGGAGTTCCGCCGCCGCTCCATGGCGGAAACCTACAGAGAAGAAAAAGCCATCTCTGGCGGGCAGATTCCGCCGGGGAGATCACCTCCCGGAAGGGGAGATCATCGCCATCGTCATCACCATCGTCACGGGCGTCATCGAGATCATCATCAACATCATCCCCAACATCAGCACCATCTCCATCTTCATCCAATCTCATCTCACAATTGCAACTTGTGTTGTAATCCGTACTATCTATCCTCTCTACTCAATCGGTGTTGATTACTACTTTGTGGTGAATGTTATTGAGTTTTGTTGGAGAAATATCATTATGTCCAGATTGTTTATCATCCATTTATCTCCACTGATCATGATCTCTTTTATGTCTTGTGAGTAGTTACTTTAGTTCTTGAGGACATGGGAGAAGTCTTGTTGTTAGTAGTCATATGATGTTGAAGTATTATGTGTTGTTTGATACTTAAGTTGTGTTGTTATTTTCCTAGTGGTGTTGTGTGAGTCGAACACTCAACACTTCGCCTTATTAAGGACCTAGGGGAATACATTGTGTACAAAGATTGCTTACGGTGGGTTGCCGGAGTGACAGAAACCTGAACCCCAGTTCGCACGCTTTTGCACAAGGGAACACTGGATCATCGATCGTATTGCTATGGTTAGGCTTTTGCCTTAAATACTATCTTGTATTTGCGGATGCTTGCAAGGTGTTTAATCATAAGAGTGCACTTATCTTAGTCTAGAGGGTGTACTAGCATAGATCCACCCACTCAACACTTATCAACACATCACATAGTACCGATACGGAATATGGCGAAAGCACATGACTACCTCTCCCGTGTGTCCTCAAGAACACTTTAGCCTTTATAAGTTCAGTTGCTAGGCCTCTCCTTTGCTCAGAAAGGATTGGGCCACTTGTTACTCTCCAGTGCCTTTTACTTTGCTCGCTTTTACCTTCCTGTTGCTTATGTCAAGAAAACCCCTAAAAAGTTATCTTTCAGTGCTTGCAGTTATTCCTTGCTCAGAATCACTTATCAATACCTTCTGCTCCTCGTTGGGTTCGACACTCTTACTTATCGAAAACGCTGCAATAGATCCCTTACGGTTGTGGGTCATCAGCACGGCGGCCCGGCGGTCTACCTCGTCGGCCTCGTCCTCGGCTGCATCAGGCTCGTCGTATGCCTCAACTCGGGCGCTGTTGCTCCGTTGGTCGCTCGGGCCTCGCTGCCCGGGCGCCGGCGCTGACGTCCCGTTCCGTCCGCCGTCGCCGGCCTCATCCGAGACTCCGCCATCACTCCTCCACTGAGCGGCGTCCCCGACCTCGCGCGCGATCGGCTTGATCACCCGCTCGCCGCCTCGATCCGTCTCATCTACGTCGCGCGATCGACCTGGCCCGCCGGTCACGCGCGCCTCCGCAGGTCCCGTGAAGATCGTGCCAAGTACTGCGCGCCTCTCCGCCGATTGAGCATCGGGCTACCGCTGCGTCGCCCCGTCGAGCCGCAGCGCCGCCGCCCCTGTGGTTCTCCTCGCGGCTACATCGACTCGTGTTTCGCCGCTGTGTCGCCCCTTCGGGCCGTAGTGCTGCGATACGCGGTCCCCGCCGCCGCCCCAAGGTCGTCCCCGTGGTTGCACCGACTCGTGAACCGCCATTGCGTTGCCCCTTCGGGCCGCAGCGGCGCGGCCTGCGGTCCTCGCCGCCATCCCGAGGTCTTCCCGTCGTCGCCCCGACCCGCCTGCCGCCGCTGCGTCGCCCCTTCGGGCCGTAGCGTCGCGGCCCGCGGTCCACTCCGCCGTCACCGCGCGTCGACCTACCGTGGTATACGACGCGCCGTCTCCCTTGGCACGGGAACGCTACCGTCCGCGACGGTCTTCGTCACGCTGTCAGGGTTCGTCCCCTACTTCGAGCACCGCCGCCGCAAACCTAACCTAGCCGCCGCCGCCGCTCTTCTTTGGCCGCCGCTGCCGCTACCTTCATAGCCGCCGTTGTCGCCCGTCCACCCCCTTCGTCTTCGTCCAAACACCAGCTCGTCGCCAGCGTCACCGTCATCTACCCCGACCACTTCGTCTACTCCGACCACCGTTGGTGACGTCGGCCCCACGCCGATGGACGCCGCAACCGTCGTCGAGTTCTTCTCTGCTGGCCCCTCCGACTTCCCCGACATGGCGTACAGCTCGTGCAGGTCCCTCGTCTACGCATGCCCGGTGCTGGCAACACCGATGCGTGCTTTCATCCACGACGTGTCCCCGAGCATGGCAAGCCTAGTCGGCGCTTCGTCAACTTCGTTTTCGTCCGTCTACGCATGCCCGGTGCTGTCAACACCGAGGTGTGCCTTCGTCTACGATGTGTCCCCGGACTTGGCAAACCCGCCGCGACGCGTCGTCAACATCTTCTTCCCGGTGCACCACTACTTCGACACCACATCGTCCATGCTAACTTGGCGCCCCCTTGCGCCCGCGGCTCCACGGCGACTTCCTCGACACCGGCTACCCCGACTCGACATCGACCACGGCATTCTTCACACGGCTACCTCGACCACGGCTCCACCACCCTACGCTCTCGGCTACATCGACAAATGGCACAAAGGGCTACCGCCTACTTGAGCAACCTCGTCGGTTTCCACTCCAGCCACGACTCCGCGATGCGTCGACCGTTCCAACTGTGGGGGGTGTCCGTCGGCTTGCCTTCGGATTCTTTTCCAGTCTCATCGTCTGCGTCGCTACCTTGTGACTGCGGGGGGATGTTGAGTATAAGGATTATTAGGAAGTATAGGATAGACTAGGATTTGGTCCTGCCTTGTTTTGTACTCCAAGTTGGTCTTTGTACTCCTATATATATGCCCACGAGGCTCAAGCAATACATCAACTATTCCACCAAACCTCTCTCTCCCTTCTAACATGCATGAACAGAAATATCCCCTTTTTTTGCGGGAAATGATCAAGACAATCACGAAACTGGGCATGAAGAAACTTTGTTCACAGCTTGAACCACAAAAGGTACCTGCAAAAACATGACCCAGGCTACAATCAATTTACTTCGTGTTGATTTCTCACCCAAAGATGGCACAACTTCGGTAAGATATGATGTATTTTGAAGAAAGTTCAACACATAAACCATCGGTTGTCAAACACTAAAATTAACCTATTCCTCTACTGTCAAACACGCTATCACAGTTAGAGGTCACTTGGCAAGTACAATAATGTTAAGAAGCACACAAAGCAATCAGTGAGTATACAAGTAAAAAAAAGTTCATTTCCCGGAATTTACTGGTTCAACTATTGGTGTTGAAACACACGTGGGCACAAAATCAACTGCCAATGGTATCAAAATCTGCTACTTGGCTAACCACAAACACAAATAAAAGTAACAAGTGGGGGAAGAATCAAAAGATATTACAATATGCATATCCAAAAGTTAAAAAAAGAAGGAAGAAGCATTACAAAGTATCACTAGAAGAAATGTGGGGAAACAAATGACACTGACATCAGCTGTTTTGTGTACTAGAACTACAATATTTCGTTTCAATGTTTGTCAGGTATTTGTTCAGATCTGCAACTAGCAACCAAACTGTGGCAGATCACGACCATCTATCTGAATAACGTGAAAATGACTTCTATATTTAACTTCTCCCGTAAGATACTGAAACACGGGTCATTCATAGATTCAAACCATGTGTAGGGCAATTACGTATCATCAATTTCATTCTCTCCCAAGCTTGTGCAACATGCTCATGATCTAGTTGCTTAAAATTCATAATATCATTTCTAAGAGAGATGATCTTAGCAGGAGGGAAATACTTAGAGATAAAAGCGTCTTTGCACTTATTCCACGAATCAATATTATTTCTAGGCAAAGAGAAAAACCAAGTTTTAGCACGATCTCTAAGTGAAAACGGAAGTAACTTCAATTTAACAATATCGTTATCCGTATCCCTTCTCTTTTGCATATCACACAAATCAACAAAGTTGTTTAGATGGGTAGCGGCATCTTCACTAGGAAGGCCGGAGAATTAATCTTTCATGACAAGATTCAACAAAGCAGCATTGATCTCACAAGATTCAGCATCGGTAATAGGAGCAATCGGGGTGCTAATAAAATCATTGTTGTTGGTATTGGAGAAGTCACACAATTTGGTATTGTTCTGAGCCATAGTGACAAGCAAGCAATCCAACACACACAAGCAAACAAGAAGCAAGCGACGATAAACACACGGCGGAAGAAGGGAAAATAAAACGGCAAGGGTCAAGTGGGGGAGAGGAAAACGAGAGGCAAATAAATGTAATGCGAAAGATAAGGGTTTGTGATAGGTACTTGGTATATGACTTTTGCATAAGCCTCCCCGGCAACGGCGCCAGAAATTCTTCTTGCTACCTCTTGAGCTTGCATTGTATTCCCTCGAAGAGGAAAGGGAGATGCAGCACGGTAGCGTAAGTATTTCCCTCAGTTTTTGACAACCAAGGTATCAATCCAGTAGGAGACCACGCGCCAGTCCCTCGCACCTGCACAAACAAATAAGAACTTCGCAGCCAACGCGATACGGGTTGTCCATCCCTTTACGGTCACTTACGAAAGTGAGATCTGATAGAGATGATAGTTTATATTTTTGGTATTTTTGTTTATAAGAACAACAAATAAAAGCGCTAAAAGTAAAGTAGATGTAGATTGATATGTTGAGAATAGACCCGAGGGCCATAGTTTTCTCTAGTGGATTCTCTCATGATAGCGATATTCTACGACGGGTAAACAAATTATTGTCGAGCAATTGATAGAAAAGCGAATAATTATGAGACTATCTAGGCATGATCGTTGTATATAGGCATCACATCCGAGACAAGTAGACCGACTCCTGCCTACATATACTACTATTACTCCACACATCGACCGCTATCCAGCATGCATCTAGTGTATTGAGTTCATAAGAACAGAGTAACGCCTTAAGCAAGATGACATGATGTAGAGGGATAAACTCAAGCAATATGATATAAACCCCATCTTTTTATCCTCGATGGCAACAATACAATACGTGCCTTGCTGCCCCTACTGTCACTGGGAAAGGACACCGCAAGATTGAACCCAAAGCCAAGCACTTCTCCCATTGCAAGAACTATGGATCTAGTAGGCCAAACCAAACCAATAATTCGAAGAGACTTGCAAGGATATTATGAGCACACATAAAAAGTTCAGAGAAGAACCAAATATCTTTCATAGATAACCTTGATCATAAACTCACAATTCATTGGATCTCGACAAACACACCGCAAAAAGAGATTACATCGAATAGATCTCCTCGAAGACCGAGGAGAACTTTGTATTGAGATCCAGAGAGAGAGAAGAAGCATCTAGATACTAGCTATGGACCCGAAGGTCTGTGGTAAACTACTCACAACTCATGGTGAGGGCAATGATAATGATGATGAAGACCTCCTTGATGGATCCCCCTCCCGGAACAGGCTCCAAGATGGGATCTCCACGGGAACAACAGCTACGGCGGTGGAATTAGGGTTTTCTCTCTGCGTACGGAGTTTTTGGGGGTACGTAGGTATATATAGGAAGAAGAGGGGCACCAGGGGCCACAGGGGCTGCCCTCGAGGCAGGGGGCGCGCCCCCACCCTCGAGGGTGGCCCTTCTGTCTCCTGGCTTGGCCCCGAAGTCTATCCTGAGTGATTTCCTCCAAAAATATCTCCTGCGAAGGTTTCATTCCATTTGGACTTCATTTGATATTCCTTTTCTGCAAAATCCTGAAATAGGCAAAAAACAACAATCTGGACTGGGCCTTTGGGTTAGTAGGTTAGTCCCAAAAATGATATAAAGTGAATGATAAAGCCCATTAAACATCCAAGACTTTATTAATAATAGCATGGAACAATCAAAAATTATAGATATGTTGGTGACGTATCAAGCATCCCCAAGCTTAATTCCTGCTCGTCCTCGAGTAGGTAAATGATAAAGAAAGAATTTTTGATGTGGAATGCTAACCAATATAGTTTTTCAATGTAATTCTCTTAATTGTGGCATGAATGTTCAGATCTGAAAGATTCAAGATAAAAGTTATATTGACATAAGAAATAACAATACTTCGAGCAATACTAACAAAGCAATCACGTCTTCTCAAAATACTATGGCTAAATAAAGTTATCCCTACAAAATCATATAGTGTTGGCTATGCTCCCTTGCTATCACACAAAATATCCATATCATGCACAACCCCGATTTCAGCCAAGCATTTGTTTTCATGCTCTATCTTTTCAAACATTTCAACTTTCACGCAATACATGAGCGTGAGCCATGGATATAGAACTATGGGTAGAATAGAGGTGGTTGTGGAGAAGACAAAAAGAGGGAGATAGTCTCACATCGACTAGGCGTATCAACGGGCTATGAAGATGCCCATCAATAGATATCAATGTGAGTGAGTAGGAATTGCCATGCAACAGATGCACTAGAGCTAAATATGAATGAAAGCTCAACAAAAGAAACTAGTGGGTGTGCATCCAACTTGCTTGCTCACGAAGACCTAGGGCATTTGAGAAAGCCCATCGTTGGAATATACAAGCCAAGTTCTATAACGAAAATTCCCACTAGTATATGAAAGTGACTAAACATGAGACTCTCTACAAGGAAGAACATTGTGCTACTTTGAAGCACAAGTGTGGAAAAAGATAGTAGCAATTGTCCCCTTTTTTCTTTTTTCTTTTTTTTTGGCCTTTTTTTTGGCCTTTCTTTTTTTTTCTTTTTTTTTGCGGAGGGGCTTTATAGATCCAGCCTTTCCTCCCATGGGACAATGCTCTATAAATGATGGTCATCACACTTTCATTACAACACTAGATTACAACTCGATACTACAACAACAAAGTATGACTCTATATGAATGCCTCTGGCGGTGTACCAGTTTGTGCAATGAAACAAGAGTGACATGTATAAAAATTATGCATGGCGGCCTTGCCACAAATACGATGTCAACTACATGATCATGCAATGGCAATATGACAATATGATGCATGTCATATAAACGGAACAGTGGAAAGTTGCATGGCAATATATCTCGGAATGGGTATGGAAATGCCATGATAGGTAGGTATGGTGGCTTTTTTGAGGAACAATATGGTGGCTGTTTTGAGGAAGGATATATAGTGGGTTTATGGCACCGGCGAAAGTTGCGCAGTACAAGAGAGGCTAGCAATGGTGGAAGGGTGAGAGTGCGTATAATCCATGGACTCAACATTAGTCATAAGAACTCATATACTTATTGCAAAAATCTAAGAGTCATGAAAACAAAGCAATCAACGCATTCCCCTAGGAGGGAGGTTGGTAGGAGTTAACCATCGCGCGCCCCCGATCTCCACACAAAGGTTGACACTCTACAAATACCTCATGCTTTAACTTAGTCACACAACGGTTCACCATACATGCATGCTACGGGAATCACCAACCTTAACACAAATATTTCTCAATTTCATAATTACTCCACTAGCATGACTCTAATATCACTATCCTCATGTCTCAAAACAATTATCAAGCATCCAACATCTCTTTCTACTCAATGCACTTGATGTGAATTTTTTTACTACATTGACATTGGATGTTGATCATGTGAAGACTAGTTTATTTAGCCTAAACACTTTACCATGCTGTTTTAATAGACTCTCAAATAGATCTAAGTGAAGGATGAGAGTTCAACAATTTCTACAAAATATTACCACCACCATGCTCTAAAAGATATAAGTGAAGCACTAGAGCAAAAACTATTCAACTCAAAAGATATAAGTGAAGCACATAGATTGTTCTAATAAATTCTAGGGCATATTTAACTCTCTCAAATAGGTGTGTCCAGCAAGGATGATTGTGGCAAACTAACAAGCAAAGACTCAAATTATACAAGACGCTCCAAGCAAAACACATAGCATGTTGCGAATAAAAATATAGCTCCAAGTATAGTTACCGATGGATGAAGACGAAAGAGGGGATGCCTTCCCGGGGCATCCCCAAGCTTAGGCTTTTAATTATCTTGAATTTACTTGGGGTGCCATGGGCATCCCCAAGCTTAGGCCTTTGCTACTCCTTGTTCCATAGTCCATCAAAGCAATACTCAAAACTTGAAAACTTCACAACACAAAACTTAGACAAAAATTATCGTGAGCTCCGTTAGTAAGAGAAAGCAAACCACCACCCAAAGTATAGTTACCGATGGATGAAGACGAAAGAGGGGATGCCTTCCCGGGGCATCCCCAAGCTTAGGCTTTTGATTATCTTGAATTTACTTGGGGTGCCATGGGCATCCCCAAGCTTAGGCCTTTGCTACTCCTTGTTCCATAGTCCATCAAAGCAATACTCAAAACTTGAAAACTTCACAACACAAAACTTGGCCAAAAATTCTCGTGAGCTCCGTTAGTAAGAGAAAGCAAACCACCACTCAAAGATACAGCAAGGAATTCATTCATTGTTTATATTGGTGTTAAACCTACTGTACTCCAAGTTATCTATGGTTCATATCCTCCAATATTACTCATAGATGCATCGGAATAAGCAAACAACACGAAAAAAACAGAATCTGTCAAAAACAGAACAGTCTGTAGTAATCTGCTGGGTTCACCTACTTCTGGACCTCCAAAAAATTCAAACTAAATTGGTAAATATGCGCAATTTGTCTACAAGTCAGCACCAAAAAGAATCAACTAAAAATCACGCTCCAGTAAAATCTTAAGACTACTTTAGCGAGCGCTAACGATTCTGTTTTTCACAACAAGATCATATAAACTTCACACAAGTCTTACCAAAGGTTCTACTTGGCACAAACACTAAACAAAACATGAAAACACATCTAATCAAAGGCTAGATGCAATATTTATTCCCTAACAGCAACAAAAACAAAAAACATAAAATTGGGTTGCCTCCCAACAAGCGCTATCGTTTTACGCCCCTAGCTAGGCACGATACAAGATAGATCTAGGTAATGCCATCTTTGGAAGGCAATCCATAAGTGGCTCTCATGATAGATTGATATGGTAATTTGATTTTCTTTCTAGGAAAGTGTTCTATGCCTTTCCTTAATGGAAATTGGAATATAATATTTCCTTCCTTCATATCAATAATTGCACCAATCGTTCTAAGGAAAGGTCTACCAAGAATAATAGGACATGAAGGATTGCAATCTATATCAAGAACAATGAAATCTACGGGCACATAATTCCTATTGGCAACAATAAGAACATCATTAATCCTTCCCATAGGTTTCTTAATAGTGGAATCCGCAAGATGCAAATTTAAAGAACAATCATCAAGCTCATGGAACCCTAGCAAATCACACAAAGTTTTTGGGATAGTGGAAACACTAGCACCCAAATCACACAAAGCATAGCATTCATGATCTTTTATTTTTCTTTTGATAGTAGGTTCCCATTCATCATAAAGCTTTCTAGGTATAGAGACTTCCAACTCAAGTTTTTCTTCATAAGATTGCATCAAAGCATCAACTATATGTTTAGTGAAAGCTTTATTTTGACTATAAGCATGCGGAGAATTTAGCACGGATTGCATCAAGGAAATACAATCAATCAAAGAGAAATTATCATAATTGAACCCCTTGAAATCCAAAGTAGTGGGTTCATCACTATGCAAAGTTTTAATCTCTTCAATCCCACTTTTAGCAATTTTAGCATCAAGATCTAAAAACTCTGAATTACTAGCACACCTTAAAGCAGAATCATCTCCAATCCTATTTTCATCAAGATTAATACTAGCAAACAAGGATCTAATAGGAGACACATCAATAACTTTCATATCTTCATCTTTATTTTCCTGATCTTCCGGTTTAGCAGCCATCTTATTAATCAAGGTGGACTGTTATCCGAAATTTGGGCAATTAAGTTCTCAAGATGAGCAAATCGAGATTTCAAGCCATAAAATTCCTTGGTCATATCATCAAGGTCTTTATTCATATACTCCATAAACTTTTTCTGTTCTTTAAGCTCACTTCTGAAGAAGTCATTATGCTCAAATTGTATAGTCATAAAATGTCTAACATTGTTTTCAATCTCCCCCAGCCTCTTGAGGTGAGGGTCATCGCTAGAAGGGAGAGACATAATGACAAGCAAGCAATCCAACACACGCAAGCAAACAAGAAGCAAGCGAACGAGAAACACACGTCGGAAGAAGGGCGAATAAAACGGCAAAGGTGAAGTGGGGGAGAGGAAAATGAGAGGCAAATAAATGTAATGCGAAGGATAAGGGTTTGTGATAGGTACTTGGTATGTGACTTTTGCGTAAGCCTCCCCGGCAACGGCGCCAGAAATTCTTCTTGCTACCTCTTGAGCTTGTGTTGTATTCCCTCGAAGAGGAAAGGGAGATGCAGCACAGTAGCGTAAGTATTTCCCTCAGTTTTTGAGAACCAAGGTATCAATCCAGTAGGAGACCACGCGCCAATCCCTCGCACCTGCACAAACAAATAAGAACTTCACAGCCAACGCGATAAGGGGTTGTCAATCCCTTTACGGTCACTTACGAGAGTGAGATCTGATAGAGATGATAGTTTATATTTTTGGTATTCTTTAGTTTAATAAAACAGCAAATAAACAACGGCAAAAGAAATTAACGGGAAAGTAATATGATAGAGATAGACCTGGGGGCCATAGTTTTATCTAGTGGCTTCTCTCATGATAGCGATATTCTATGGCGGGTAAACAAATTACTGTCGAGCAATTGATAGAAAAGCGAATAATTATGAGACTATCTAGGCATGATCATTGTATATAGGCATCACGTCCGAGACAAGTAGACCGACTCCTGCCTGCATCTACTACTATTACTCCACACATCGACCGCTATCCAGCATGCATCTAGTGTATTGAGTTCATACGAACAGAGTAACGCCTTAAGCAAGATGACATGATGTAGAGGGATAAACTCAAACAATATGATGAAAACCCCATCTTTTTATCCTCGATGGCAACAATACAATATGTGCCATGCTGCCCCTACTGTCACTGGGAAAGGACATCGCAAGATTGAACCCAAAGCCAAGTACTTCTCCCATTGCAAGAACTATGTATCTAGTAGGCCAAACCAAACCAATAATTCGAAGAGACTTGCAAGGATATTCTGAGCACACATAAAAAGTTCAGAGAAGAACCAAATATCTTTCATAGATAACCTTGATCATAAACTCACAATTCATCGGATCTCGACAAACACACCGCAAAAAGAGATTACATCGAATATGTTGGGGAACGTAGTATTTTAAAATTTTCATACGATCACGCAAGATCTATCTACCAGATGCATAGCAACGAGAGGAGAGAGTGTGTGTCTACGTACCCTCGTAGACCGGGAGCGGAAGCGTCAAGTTACGCGGTTGATGTTATCGAAATTCTTCGCGATCCAACCGATCAAGCACCGAACGTACGGCACCTCCGCGTTCAGCACACGTTCAGCTTGATGACGTCCCACGAGCTCTTGATCCAGTTGAGCTTCACGGGAGAGTTTCGTCAGCACGACGGCGTGGTGACGGATATGATGTGTTCACCGGCGCAGGGCTTCTCCTAAGCTCCGCGACGGTACGACCGAGGTGTGATTCTGTGGAGGGGGGCACCGCACACGGCTAAAACAATTCAACTTGTGTGTCTTTGGGTGCCCCCCTGCCCCCGTATATAAAGGAGCAAGGGAGGAGGGGCCGGCCAACCTCTATGGTGCGGCTAGGGAGGGGACTCCTACTAGGAATAGGATTGCAATCCTATTCCTAGTAGGATTCACCGAAAGGAAGAAGGGGGAAAGGAATAGGAGAGGTGGCGCCCCCCCAATCCTAGTCCAACTAGGATTCCTAGGTGGGGGCACCGGCCAGCCCTATGGGCTGCCTCTCTCTCACCCTTTAGGCCCACTATGGACCATCCCCTCTCGTAGGGGGTTCCGGTAACCCCCTCCGGCATTCCCGATAAATCCGAAACTTTTCCGGTATACTTCCGGTGTCCGAATATAGCCGTCCAATATATTAATCTTTATGTCTCGGACATTCCGAGACTCCTCGTCATGTCCGTGATCTCATCCGGGACTCCGAACTACCTTCGGTACATCAATACTCAAAAAACTCATAATATCGATCGTCATCAAACGTTAAGCGTGCGGACCCTACGGGTTCGAGAACTATGTAGACATGACCGAGACTCATCTCTGGTCAATAACCAATAGCGGAACCTGGATGTTCATATTGGCTCCTACATATTCTACGAAGATCTTTTATCGGTCAGAACCGCATAACAACATACGTTGTTCCTTTTGTCAAACGGTATGTTACTTGCCCGAGATTCGATCGTCGGTATCTCTATACCTAGTTCAATCTCGTTACCGGCAAGTCTCTTTACTCGTTCCGTAACACATCATCTCGTGACTAACTCATTAGTCTTTTGCTTGCAAGGCTTATTGTGATGTGTGTTACCGAGAGGGCCCAGAGATACCTCTCCGACACTCGGAGTGACAAATCCTAATCTTGATCTATGCCAACACCACGAATACTTTCGGAGACACCTATAGAGCATCTTTATGATCACCCAGTTACGTTGTGACATTTGATAGCACACAAGGTGTTCCTACGGTATTCGGGAGTTGCATAATCTCATAGTCATAGGAACATGTATAAGTCATGAAGAAAGCAATTGCAGTTAAACTAAACGATCATAGTGCTATGCTAACGGATGGGTCTTGTCCATCACATCATTCTCCTAATGATGTGATCCCGTTGATCAAATGACAACTCATGTCTATGGCTAGGAAACATAACCATCTTTGATCAATGAGCTAGTCTAGTAGAGGCATACTAGGGACATACTGTTTTGTCTATGTATCCACACATGTACTAAGTTTCCGGTTAATACAATTCTAGCATGAATAAAAGACATTTATCACGATATAAGGAAATACAAATAACATCTTTATTATTGCCTCTAGGGCATATTTCCTTCAGTCTCCCACTTGAACTAGAGTCAATAATCTAGATTACAAAGTGATGATCCTCACACCCATGGAGTCTTGGTGCTGATCATGTTTTGCCCGTGGAAGAGGCTTAGTCAACGGGTCTGCAATATTCAGATCCGTATGTATTTTGCAAATCTCTATGTCTCCTTCCTTGACTAGATCGCGGATGGAATTGAAGCGTCTTTTGATGTGCTTTGTTCTCTTGTGAAACCTGGATTCCTTCGCCAAGGCTATGGCTCCAGTGTTGTCACAAAAGATTTTCATTGGACCCGATGCACTAGGTACTACACCTAGATCGGATATGAACTCCTTCATCCAGACTCCTTCATTTGCTGCTTCCGAAGCAGCTATGTATTCCGCTTCACACGTAGATCCCGCCACGACGCTCTGCTTGGAACTGCACCAACTGACAGCTCCACCGTTCAATAAAAATACATATCCGGTTTGTGACTTTGAGTCATCCGGATCAGTGTCAAAGCTAGAATCGACGTAACCGTTTACGACGAGCTCTTTGTCACCTCCATATACGAGAAACATATCCTTTGTTCTTTTCAGATACTTTAGGATGTTTTTGACCGATGTCCAGTGATCCACTCCTGGATTACTTTGGTACCTCCCTGCTAGACTTATAGCAAGGCACACATCAGGTCTGGTACACAGCATTGCATACATGATAGATCCTATGGCTGAGGCATAGGGAATGACTTTCATTTTCTCTCTATCTTCTGCAGTGGTCGTGTTGGGGAACGTAGTATTTTAAAATTTTCCTACGATCACGCAAGATCTATCTACCAGATGCATAGCAACGAGAGGGGAGAGTGTGTCTACGTACCCTCGTAGACCGGGAGCGGAAGCGTCAAGTGACGCGGTTGATGTTGTCGAACTTCTTCGCGATCCAACCGATCAAGCACCGAACGTACGGCACCTCCGCGTTCAGCACACGTTCAGCTTGATGACGTCCCACGAGCTCTTGATCCAGTTGAGCTTCACGGGAGAGTTTCGTCAGCACGACGGCGTGGTGACAGATATGATGTGTTCACCGGCGCAGGGCTTCGCCTAAGCTCCGCGACGGTACGACCGAGGTGTGATTCTGTGGAGGGGGGCACCGCACACGGCTAAAACAATTCAACTTGTGTGTCTTTGGGTGCCCCCCTGCCCCCGTATATAAAGGAGCAAGGGAGGAGGGGCCGGCCAACCTCTATGGTGCGGCTAGGGAGGGGACTCCTACTAGGAATAGGATTGCAATCCTATTCCTAGTAGGATTCACCGAAAGGAAGAAGGGGGAAAGGAATAGGAGAGGTGGCGCCCCCCCCCCCCCAATCCTAGTCCAACTAGGATTCCTAGGTGGGGGCGCCGGCCAGCCCTATGGGCTGCCTCTCTCTCACCCTTTAGGCCCACTATGGACCATCCCCTCTCGTAGGGGGTTCCGGTAACCCCCTCCGGCATTCCCGATAAATCCGAAACTTTTCCGGTATACTTCCGGTGTCCGAATATAGCCGTCCAATATATCAATCTTTATGTCTCGGACATTCCGAGACTCCTCGTCATGTCCGTGATCTCATCCGGGACTCCGAACTACCTTCGGTACATCAATACTCAAAAACTCATAATACCGATTGTCATCAAACGTTAAGCGTGCGGACCCTACGGGTTCGAGAACTATGTAGACATGACCGAGACTCATCTCTGGTCAATAACCAATAGCGGAACCTGGATGTTCATATTGGCTCCTACATATTCTACGAATATCTTTTATCGGTCAGAACCGCATAACAACATACGTTGTTCCTTTTGTCAAACGGTATGTTACTTGCCCGAGATTCGATCGTCGGTATCTTTATACCTAGTTCAATCTCGTTTACCGGCAAGTCTCTTTACTCGTTCCGTAACACATCATCTCGTGACTAACTCATTAGTCCTTTGCTTGCAAGGCTTATTATGATGTGTGTTACCGAGAGGGCCCAGAGATACCTCTCCGACACTCGGAGTGACAAATCCTAATCTTGATCTATGCCAACACCACGAATACTTTCGGAGACACCTGTAGAGCATCTTTATGATCACCCAGTTACGTTGTGACGTTTGATAGCACACAAGGTGTTCCTACGGTATTCGGGAGTTGCATAATCTCATAGTCATAGGAACATGTATAAGTCATGAAGAAAGCAATAGCAGTAAAACTAAACGATCATAGTGCTATGCTAACGGATGGGTCTTGTCCATCACATCATTCTCCTAATGATGTGATCCCGTTGATCAAATGACAACTCATGTCTATGGTTAGGAAACATAACCATCTTTGATCAATGAGCTAGTCTAGTAGAGGCATACTAGGGACACTCTGTTTGGTCTATGTATTCACACATGTACTAAGTTTCCGGTTAATACAATTCTAGCATGAATAAAAGACATTTATCATGATATAAGGAAATACAAATAACATCTTTATTATTGCCTCTAGGGCATATTTCCTTCAGTCTCCCACTTGAACTAGAGTCAATAATCTAGCTCACATCGCCATGTGATTTAATACCGATAGTTCACATCGTTATGTGAATAACACCCATAGTTCACATCGCCATGTGACTAACACCCAAAGGGTTTACTAGAGTCAATAATCTAGTTCACATTGCTATGTGATTAATACCCAAGAGTAATAAGGTGTGATCATGTTTTGCTTGTGAGAGAAGTTTAGTCAACGGGTCTGTCACATTCAGATCCGTATGTATTTCGCAAATTTCTATGTCTACAATGCTCTGCATAAAGCTACTCTAGCTAATTGCTCCCACTTTCAATATGCATCCAGATTGATACTTAGAGTCATCTGAATTTAGTGTCAAAGTTTGCATCGGCGTAACCCTTTACGACGAACTCTTTATCACCTCCATAATCGAGAAACATTTCCTTAGTCATCCAATTACTAAGGATAATTTTGACCGCTGTACAGTGATCTACTCCTGGATCACTATTGTACCTCCCTGTCAAACTCTTGGCAAGGTACACAACGTGTTTTGTACAAAGCATGGCATACTTTATAGAACCTATGGCTGAGGCATAGGGAATGACTTTCATTCTCTCTATATTTTTCTGCCGTGGTCTGGCTTTGAGTCTTACTCAACTTCACACCTTACAAATCAGGCAAGAACTTCTTCTTTGACTGATCCATTTTGAACTACTTCAAAATCTCATCAAGGTATGTACTCATCGAAAGTCTTATCAAGCGTCTTGATCTATCTATATAGATCTTGATGCTCAATATGTAAGCAGCTTCACCGAAGTCTTTCTTTGAAAAACTCCTTTCAAACACTCCTTTACGCTTTCCAGAAAATTCTACATCATTTCCGATCGACAATATGTCATTCACATATACTTATCAGAAAGGTTGTAGTGCTCCCACTCACTTCTTGTAAATACAGGCTTCTCCAAAAGTCTGTATAAAACCATATGCTTTGATCACCTCATCAAAGCGTATATTCCAACTCCGAGATGCTTGCACCAGTCCATAGATGGATCGCTGGAGCTTGCATACTTTGTTAGCACCTTTTGGATTGACAAAACCTTCTGGTTGCATCATATACAACTCTTCTTTGAGATATCCATTTAGGAATGCAGTTTTGACATCCATTTGCCAGATTTCATAATCATAAAATGTGGCAATTGCTAACATGATTCGGACAGACTTAAGCATCGCTACAGGTGAGAAAGTCTCATCGTAGTCAACTCCTTGAACTTGTCGAAAACCTTTCGCAACAAGTCGAGCTTTGTAAACAGTAATATTACCGTCTGCGTCGGTCTTCCTCTTGAAGATCCATTTATTTTTGATGACCTGCCGATCATCGGGCAAGTCAACCAAAGTCCATACTTTGTTCTCATACATGGATCCCATCTCAGATTTCATGGCTTCAAGCCATTTTGCGGAATCTGGGCTCATCATCGCTTCCTCATAGTTCGTAGGTTCATCATGGTCTAGTAACATGATTTCCAGAACTGGGTTGCCGTATGTAATGCCCAGGATGGAGTTATACCTCCTACGGGTCGAGGCCCGACTTAAAGGCATAAGTCCATCCTAGAATGATCTCAAGTTTGGTAATCTTTGCACAACTCATGTAAAAGAGGGATGGTAAACTTAAAATAGTCGGCTTACAATCGCCACGTCACAGAATAACAGTACAAGTCTCAAACATCATACAAAAGATCACTACAACCCTCTAAGGGCAAAACCAAATGTCAAAGTACCAAACTCAGATAAATAACAACCACAGGCGGATCGAATCCTAGTAAGAGTCTCCACTACTGATCGTCCGGGTAGCGCACGTAGTAACGACTACGCTCCTCGTCGTACTCCCAATCCAGCTCGGTGCCATCACCTGGATAGCTCACGGCTGGACCTGCATCTGGTGTGAAGTAACTGTGAGCCACAGAGGACTCAGCAATCCCGTTCCCGGGTAACAGAACTATCAAAACCTTTAGGTGAGGAAAGGCTGAAGAAAGAAATGAGGTGAAGGAACAACAAAGAGTCTGCAGCAGCAACTAGCACTAACTTACGCAAGAGAGAGCGAGAAGAGAAGGCAACGCGAGAAGTGATCACTAAGTGATCCTAGCTACAACTCACAAGCATAACCCCTCCGTGTTCAACTCCCGAATCCCTATTCGGAAATTGACAGTCACGGAACACACGCTGGTAGTGTATTAGTATCATTGTGTCAAGTTTTCTACAACCGGAATTAACAAGCTCCCATCTGCCACATAACCGCGGGCACGGCTTTCGAAAGTTCAAACCCTGCAGGGGTGTTCCAACTTGACCCATTACAAGCCCACGATCCGCGGAGTCGCAACTCCAAAGTGGGAAGACCCGAGTATCCTCGGAATCCCGTGCTCAAGTTAAACCGAACTAAGGTAAGGCTAATCCAGCAAATCCTCCCGGCGTGTCGACACCCTGATAGTAGCCGCGCGTATCTAGGTCTCAGGACACGTCCGGATGAGCGCTACGTACAGATACCAAAGACCCCAGCGAACTGGGTAGTATCCGCAAGTGACTCTGGTTTGGACCAACACTCAAGTCGAGCACTGGCCCAGGGGGGTTGAATTAATTAAGCCTCGGGTTAATTACTCCCTCGGAAAGGTTTAAGTTGTTTAGGCAAATAGTACCAAGGTTGGGACTTGCTGGAAAAGACTTAGCACTTAGCGGTTTATCAAGGGGGTCCCATACACCCCAACCGTGTTAGGAACGCATAATCAAGGAACATAAAACCGGCTTATACAGATCCTAACGGCATGAGTGGAACAAAACACCAAGCAAAAGGCTTAGCCTTCCACCCTTGCCAATATATATGTGATTTCAGTTAAAGCATTTATATAGTGTGATATAACCCAACCAAACTTCAACATGGAGCAAGCATCCTCACTTCACCTGCAACTAGCAACGCTATAAGAAGGGCTGAGCGAAGCGTACTTAGCCAAGCAATGGTTTGCGTAGGTAGGGTGGTTAAACATGGCAATTGGTTACAAGTAGGAGGCTGACAAGAAGAACATGGGCATCGAGGCAAAACTATAGATCGAGACTACTAGCAATAGACAAAGATAGTAAAGTTATCGGGGTTCGGTCATCTTGCCTGAAGAGAAGAAGTTCGGATCGAAAGAAGGGTCCTCTTGCTCAAACTCGTTGGAAACCTCGTGCTCAACCTCGTTGGAAAACTCGTGCTCAACTTCCGGCTCTAAACAAGACAAACACACCAAGCACCAATCAACACGATGCAATGCGCACTCGAAAAACATGTATGCATGATGGATGCACTAAGATGCACAAGGAGCACGTAAAACATCACTCAAGCAAAACACCTCAAAACAAGATAACAACCTGATATTATTAATCTACACAGAAAATCACCCAAGTTTGATATAAAGATCGCTGAAATCGGAGTTACGGGCTAAAAGTTATGCCCGAAACAAAATTTGAGCGAAAACTGCAAATTACAGCAACATAGCATCTTGGGAGCACAAAATAATTAATCTACAGCACCCAAAAAGCATGGCAAAGGACTTGAACATAAACTAGATATAATGTACAGCAACTAGGTCCAAAGTGCACCCCAAACGGAGTCACGGATCAATAGCAATGATCTTGGACATATTGAACTTTGAAATAAAATTCTGGCAGCAGAATTTTATTGAAAGTTTGGAGCAAAAGATAAGCATGCTACAGCACCTCAAATGGACATGTGAGGACATGGATGGAAAGACAACAATATATACTTCATGGAACAATCAAAATCCACCCCAAAACTATCATGCATCTTCCTAGAACATCACACGAACATGGCATCGGAACGTTACAGATTTCAGACTTAGTGAAATTTCACTAAGTCCCAAAACAGCAACATCATCATAGCAACAAAAAGAGCATGTTTAAGACACCTCGGAACTAAACATGGCAAAGGGTAAGCACCTCATCATAATACATATGACGGTGATCCCGAAACACACAAGCATGCATCGTTGTGATGAACACACCGATTACAACGAGCTCAACAAGATGGCATTTCATAACAAGTAAAAACACAACATTTGAACATGGCATCTTGCAAGGATGATAACAAGGAAACAAAACATCTACCATGCAACCTATCACACACAACACGTAGTTCGTGTCAAGACGAACACGTGGACATGTCATTTGCATCGTTTGGACAAACGAGCTAAAAGTTATCCCATGTCAAAGGTGGCACAAAAATAACACATAACAGCAGTTTATATCATCATACACTCTTGCAACAGCAAAACAAGGCCCTAGATGACATCTAACATGCATGACTACAACAGGTAAAACGTAGAGGGCATCTCCACGAACATCTGGACATATTACACGCTCAAAACGGAGCAACAGGTAAAAAGTTATGCATGGTCAAAGTAGGCATCACAGAACAAGTTAAACAGGGACTTAGGAGTGGTGGAGTCAACCTTAGCAGATTCCAGATCTGAGGAAAAAAAAACAGCAGCAGGCCCGAAGCGGATCGGCGGCGTACAGGCCCGGTGCGCGCGGCGGCCCACCGCGGCTGGAAACCGACGGGGCGAGGCGGCCCGCGCGCGGAGGCGGGAGGCCCAGGACGGCGGCTTGTGGATCTGGGCCTCGGCGGCGGTTGCCGGCCCAGCGAAGGGGAAATCGGCGGCGCGGGGCGAAGGCGACTTGGGCCGGAGCGGGGAGGCCCAGCCGGCGGCTGTGCTGGCGAAGCGGACCGGCCAAGTGGTCCACGGGTCGGGGTGTACGGGCCGGCGGGAGGCCGACGCGGTCGAGGCCAGGCGAGCGAAGACTTGGCGCGGAGAGGAGCTGTCGGGCCGGCGGCGCGGGGCCCGCTTGGTGCGGCCAAGTGGTCCAGCCCCGATGCGCGAAGCGGACGCCAGGCAGCGCTGCGGCGGCCGTTGCGTCGATGGAGGGCGCCGTTGACCCGCTCGACGGATCTGGATCGGGACGAATCCCGATCTGGATCCCAGCGGCAGCGACGGCTCGGGAAGGAAAGTGTTTTTTTTTTCAGTGGAGAGGAGAGGGAAAGGATCTGAGAAGAAAATTAGGGGATGTCAAAATAGACCTAGAGGAGTCTATATAGCAGTTTAGACTAGGGTTTGGGAGACTAGGGGTGTTAAGAGCCCTACGATCGTGATCCAACGGATCCGATCGCGGGGTTGATTTAAAAGGACTAGACGGAGATAAAAGAGAGCAGCCGGGGTATTTCCAGGACACGAAGTAAGGGCACTTCGGACCCACACGGACAACGGAGGGAAAAGTCAACGGAGTCCAAACGAGATGAGATTTGTGAGGCGGGTTGCACACAACAAAACAACAACACACAACACAACCTCGCGGCACACCGGTAACGAAAAACGCCCGAACAACAAAGAAGGCCTACGGGACGTCACGGACACGTGAGGGAGCTCCGGAACACGAAACGGACAACGGGAAGGAACGCCACGAACCGGATGCAATCCACAACACAAACAAAATGCAATGCACATGTCTACATGATATGAATGAATGCCACACACTCACACAACAAAACGACGAAAGCCCGAAAGACAAAGAACCCGAAATGGAAATAGATGAAGCCGGAGATTTATTATAAGCCCAAAAGGGAAAGTATTACATCCGGGGCATTACAAACTCTCCTCTACTACAAAAAGATCTCGTCCCGAGATCTAGGACTGGAAAAAGGAAGGGTACTCGGAACGAAGATGATCTTCTCGTTCCCAGGTAGCTTCTCGGTCTGTGTGATGTGACCACTTGACTTTCAGAAACTTGATGGTCTTGTTGCGAGTCTTGCGTTCAGTTTCTTCGAGAATTGCAACTGGATGCTCTCGGTAGGAAAGGTCTTGTTGAAGATCAATTTCCTCAAACGGAATCATCCGCTCAGGTGCCTTGAAGCATTTGCGAAGCTGAGACACATGGAAGACATCATGAACATTTGCAAAGTTGGAAGGGAGCTCGAGCTGATAGGCTAGATCGCCTCTTTTGCCAAGAATTTTGAAAGGCCCGACGTATCTAGGAGCAAGTTTTCCTTTGATACCGAACCTCTGGGTTCCTTTCATCGGAGACACTCGGAGATAGACATGATCACCGATGTCGAAAGCCAGATCACGATGCTTTCCGTCATAGTAACTCTTCTGACGCGACTGAGCGGCCTTGAGATTCTCACGTATGACTTTGCACATTTCTTCGGCTTCAGAGATCAAATCATTGCCAAGAAGTTGGCGTTCACCTGTTTCAGACCAGTTGAGAGGGGTACGGCACTTTCTGCCATAGAGAATTTCAAACGGTGCTTTGCCTGCACTTGCTTGAAAGCTGTTGTTGTAAGAGAATTCGGCAAATGGAAGACAGTCTTCCCATTTCATGCCGAAGGAGATGACACAGGCTCTGAGCATATCTTCTAGGATCTGATTCACACGCTCGACTTGACCACTAGTCTGAGGGTGAAAGGCAGTGCTGAACCTGATCTTCGTGCCCATGGCGGACTGAAAAGAGTCCCAGAACCTTGATGTGAACAAGCTGCCACGGTCTGAGGATATCACTTGAGGAATGCCATGTAGGGACACAATTCTGGAAGTGTACAGCTCTGCAAGTTGAGCTGCATTGATTGATTCTTTGACTGGAAGAAAGTGAGCAACTTTGGTAAGCTTGTCAATCACCACAAAGATAGCATCATTTCCTCGCTTGGATTTAGGAAAACCAGTGACGAAGTCCATTTCAATGTGGTCGAACTTCCACTCAGGAATAGGAAGAGGTTGGAGAAGACCGGCTGGACGTTGATGTTCTGCTTTCACTCTTCTGCATACATCACATTCATTCACGAATTGGGCAATTTCCCTTTTCATGCGTGTCCACCAGTAAGATTGCTTGAGGTCTTGATACATCTTGGAACTGCCAGGATGAATGGAAAGGAGAGAGTCATGAGCTTCTTCCATTATGAGCTTCCTGAGATCACCTTTGGGAACAACGAGTCTGTCCTCGAAGAACAAGGTATCTCTCTCATCAACACGGAAGCACTTATATTTTGGAGTGCCCTTTGCAATCCCATGTTTCACCTTCTTCACCATGGTATCACTGAGCTGAGCCTCACGGACTTGATCTTCCAAGGTAGGAGCAATCTGGAGATTAGCAAGAAAACCCTGCGGAACAACCTGAAGGTTTAGCTTCCTGAAAGCTTCACAAAGCTCAGGCTGGTGTGGCTTGATAAGAAGGCTGTTGCAATATGCCTTTCTGCTCAAAGCATCTGCAATTACATTCGCCTTGCCTGGAGTGTACTCAATGCTGGGGTTGTACTCTTGGATCATCTCGACCCAACGAGTCTGGCGTAGGTTCAGATGCGGCTGTGTGAAGATGTACTTCAAGCTCTTGTGATCAGTGAAGATGTCGACCTTTCTGCCCAACAACAGATGTCTCCACGTAATCAGAGCATGTACCACAGCTGCTAGCTCGAGATCATGTGTGGGATAGTTCTTCTCAGCTGGCTTGAGCTGACGTGAAGTGTATGCCACAATTCTCTTCTCTTGCATAAGCACACCACCAAGGCCTTGAAGAGAAGCGTCACAGAACACTTCATAGGGCTTGGATTCATCAGGAGGAATCAGAACTGGAGCTGAGACAAGCTTCTCTTTGAGGGTTTTGAAAGCCACTTCACACTCGGGAGACCAAAAGTATTTGACATTCTTCTGGAGGAGGTTGGAAAGAGGCTTGGCAATCTTGGAGAAGTTCTCCACAAACCTTCTGCAATAGCTGGCAAGACCCAGAAAACTGCGGAGCTGCTTGACGTTCTGAGGAGCTTCCCAGTTGACAATTGCTTCAACTTTCTCGGGATTAACCGCAATACCGTCAGCTGAGATAATGTGGCCCAGGTAGAGAACCTTATCGAGCCAGAACTCGCACTTGGAGAACTTGGCATAAAATTTGTGCTCTCGGAGTCGATCAAGAACCAGACGCAAGTGCTTTTCGTGATCTTCTTCATTCTTGGAAAACACCAGAATATCATCCAGATACACTAGCACAAACTCGCCTGTATAGGGGTTGAAGATGTAATGCATCATCCTTGAGAAGGTAGGAGGAGCATTGGCGAGGCCGAAGGACATGACGGTATACTCATATGAACCGTAGCTCGTTCTGAACGCCGTCTTGGGAATGTCTTCCTCGCGAATGCGAATTTGATGATAGCCCATTCGGAGGTCAAGCTTAGAGAACACTTTAGCTCCTTTGAGCTGCTCAAAGAGTTCATTGATGTTGGGGAGCGGATACTTGTTCTTAATCGTCTTCTTGTTCAGTGGCCGGTAGTCAACACAGAGACGCTCCGTGCCATCTTTCTTCTTGACAAATAAGACACCACAGCCCCACGGAGATGTACTCGGTCTGATGAGACCCATACGCTCCTGTTCATCCAACTGTTTCTTCAATTCCTTCAATTCATCTGAAGAGAGCTTGTATGGACGCCGACAAACAGGTTCGGTGCCCGGCTCGAGTTCAATGACAAACTCCACCTGACGGTGTGGAGGCATTCCTGGAAGTTCTTCTGGAAAGACGTCTTGATATTCATTCACCACTGGAATTTGCTCTATTGCATTAATTTCACCCTTATCATTAAGAGAGAAAAGCCGAATAGTATTATCCCTGGAGGCGAAGATAATCACATCATCATCCGAATGAGTCAACTTGACTTCCTTTTGAGCACAATCAATGTGAGCATCGTGCTGAGAAAGCCAATCCATTCCGAGAATGAGGTCGATGTCAGAATGACCAAGAACCACCGGAGAAGCCAAAAATCGATAATCGCCCATGCGAATAGAAATATCCGGAACATGCACCCGAGAGGTCATTTGCAAACCAGGAGAAATAATGCTCAACGGCTTCGGCATCACTTGAGTGACAAATTCATGCTTAGCAACAAAAGGTCTTGAAATGAAGGACAAAGATGCACCCGAATCAAACAATACTTTAGCTGGAAAAGAGTTCACTGAGAGATTACCCAGAATGACATCAGAAGAAGCCTCTGCTTGTGCTGCATTCATCAGATTGACCCTTGCAGACTTTGGATCATGCTTGACAATAGCTGAACTCATAGGAGGAGGAGGTGGAAGACGCTTCGGATTCGGACATCTGTTGGCATAATGACCCTTCTGGCCACACTTGTTGCACACCACTTCAGAGAGAGGACGGAACTGAGAGCCACTGGACTTAGAGCCTTGAGACTGAAACTGCTTCTTCGACTGGTTGCTTGGGTTGGGTGGGTGGGAGAAACCACGGCCACTAGAGTTCTTGTTGTTGGAGTTGTTGAAGTTGCTGGAGTTGTTGTATGGAGCTCGAATCATTGGAGGAGGAGGAAGCCAGAATTTCTGTTGTTTCGCAGCCAACTGAGACGACGAGGTAGAGTGAACAGCATCTCGAATTCTCTTCTTAGAAGCCTCCATCTTAAGCTGAGCTGCTTCTTGTTTCAAAGCCATATTGTAGAACTTATCGAATTCGTCTGGCTCGAACAAAGTGAGAGCAAGCTGAAGTTCATCTTTGAGACCTCCACGGAACTGATAGATTTTGCTCTTTGCATCAGGAATGTCTTGCTTTGCATAGCGAGCGAGGTTTTGGAACTTGACATTATACTGATAGACTGTCATGGAGCCCTGCTTGAGGTTGCGGAATTGCTCACGCATACCCTCAATAACACTTGTAGGAATGTGATGCGAGCGGAAATCCCTGCAGAAGTTCTCCCACGAGATCACTTGACCCGGCCTTGAGTCTTTATACTGCTGCCACCAGTCAGCTGCTTGATCTTTCAGTTGGAAGGCTGCAAACTTCACATAGTCATCTTCTTTCACGTTACTGCACTCAAAATGCTTCTTGATATCGGTCAGCCAATCCTCAGCATCAAGAGGGTCGACACAGTAACTGAAAGCTTTAGGATTGTTGGCCAAGAACTGGTTCAGAGTAGCATGGTGCTGCTGGAAGAAGTTGCCTTGGTTCATTGGAATGCCCTGATTAGCTTGATTAGCTTGCATAGCCTGCATTTGCTGCATCATTTGCATCATCAACTGAGTGTTCTGAGCAGTAGTCTGCATAATTGCTCTCCAAGCCTCAGGCGGAGGAGGAGGTGAAGGAGGACGTTCTGGGACCTCTTCACCCTCTGGGTTGGCATTCGGAACCCTTTTCGGAGCCATCCTGTAAGAGATGACCACGAATCAGCAATTGATTGACAAAAGGAATAAGCTGAATCAATGGAATGAATTGCAACAAGTCTTCACAATAATCATTCGAACAATAAGAACGAATGAAATCATCCGAACAAGAGGAACGAATGAATTTCTCAGTTAAATGATAACATCAGTCTTCACGAGAAGCCACATAGGGATCAAAAGGATAAATAATAAAAACAACAAGGTACGGAAAGGAACAAACACAAGAGAGGAGTTTCGTTCTAACATCTTTGTGCTGAAAGCATATGAACGCGTTACGAAAAGGTTTTGCAATCCCCGGATCAGCATAGCCAAGGACCCTTTAAGATGCAACTCCTGATAGTAACCTCGGTCATATAACCCCTTCACTCAATGTCGAACCCCGAACTCACTAACCTGCATTCGTTGGAAGAATGCCTACGATCTACTGGATAAAACCCACCTATAGCTTTCCGAAAGATTCCAGTTATGCAATCAGGTGTGGGGGATACACGGGAAGCACCGCGCATTCAACTCTAACCTACATCCAGGTGTATCCATCCTTCAACACATAACCAGTCTTTCTCGGAAACTGTGTACCTCGGACCTTCGAAAAGCATCCACTATAACAAGCTATGGCAATACTCCCGAACTACCTCCCCAGTACTGGGTGATGTCGGGGTTATCGTGCCACTGGCCGTATAGGGGAGATTTTCGATGTCGGCCGTCTTAAGTATTTAGTACTGTCGCGATATGCTTGTTACAGTGATACCCCGAAGCTCAACTCCTCGGTAACAGGAGGCATCGAGAACAATATCCTTGTCACAAGAACATCGAAACAATCCCAGAATACTCGCGGGAATCCTAAAAAAAAATTTTGTGCAAATTTTGAAGATAGGAGAGACAAGAGCAGACGTCAGGAGTCCTCACCAGAGAGAAAGGGGATGAGAAGCAAAGAAATCCTACCCTCCGATATAATATAGGACTCAAAAAGTTTTCAGTGTGTGCCTAGACTCAACCGTCAACGGTTCGATCAAACAGTGGGGGCTCCTAGGTCGGAGAAGGCTCTGAATACCAACTTGTAATGCCCAGGATGGAGTTATACCTCCTACGGGTCGAGGCCCGACTTAAAGGCATAAGTCCATCCTAGAATGATCTCAAGTTTGGTAATCTTTGCACAACTCATGTAAAAGAGGGATGGTAAACTTAAAATAGTCGGCTTACAATCGCCACGTCACAGAATAACAGTACAAGTCTCAAACATCATACAATAAGATCACTACAACCCTCTAAGGGCAAAATCCAAATGTCAAAGTACCAAACTCAGATAAATAAACAACCACAGGCGGATCGGATCCTAGTAAGAGTCTCCACTACTGATCGTCCGGGTAGCGCACGTAGTAACGACTACGCTCCTCGTCGTACTCCCAATCCAGCTCGGTGCCATCACCTGGATAGCTCACGGCTGGACCTGCATCTGGTGTGTGAAGTAACTGTGAGCCACAGAGGACTCAGCAATCCCGTTCCCGGGTAACAGAACTATCAAAGCCTTTAGGTGAGGGAAAGGCTGAAGAAAGAAATGAGGTGAAGGAACAACAAAGAGTCTGCAGCAGCAACTAGCACTATCTTACGCAAGAGAGAGCGAGAAGAGAAGGCATACGGCGAGAAGTGATCACTAAGTGATCCTAGCTACAAGCCCACAAACATAACCCCTCCGAGTTCAACTCCCGAATCCCTATTCGGAAATTGACAGTCACGGAACACACGCTGGTAGTGTATTAGTAACATTGTGCCAAGTTATCTACAACCGGAATTAACAAGCTCCCATCTGCCACATAACCGCGGGCACGGCTTTCGAAAGTTCAAACCCTGCAGGGGTGTTCCAACTTGACCCATTACAAGCCCACGATCCGCGGAGTCGCAACTCCAAAGTGGGAAGACCCGAGTATTCTCGGAATCCCGTGCTCAAGTTAAACCGAACTAAGGTAAGGCTAATCCAGCAAATCCTCCCGGCGTGTCGACACCCTGATAGTAGCCGCGCGTATCTAGGTCTCAGGACACGTCCGGATGAGCAGTACGTACAGATACCAAAGACCCCAGCGAACCGGGTGGTATCCGCAAGTGGCTCTAGGTTGGACCAACACTCAAGTCGAGCACTGGCCCAGGGGGTTGAATTAATTAAGCCTCGGGTTAATTACTCCCTCGGAAAGGTTTTAGTTGTTTAGGCAAATAGTACCAAGGTTGGGACTTGCTGGAAAAGACTTAGCACTTAGCGGTTTATCAAGGGGGTCCCATACACCCCAACCGTGTTAGGAACGCATAATCAAGGAACATAAAACCGGCTTATACAGATCCTAACGGCATGAGTGGAACAAAACACCAAGCAAAAGGCTTAGCCTTCCACCCTTGCCAATATATATGTGATTTCAGTTAAAGCATTTATATAGTGTGATATAACCCAACCAAACTTCAACATGGAGCAAGCATCCTCACTTCACCTGCAACTAGCAACGCTATAAGAAGGGCTGAGCGAAGCGTACTTAGCCAAGCAATGGTTTGCGTAGGTAGGGTGGTTAAACATGGCAATTGGTTACAAGTAGGAGGCTGACAAGAAGAACATGGGCATCGAGGCAAAACTATAGATCGAGACTACTAGCAATAGACAAAGATAGTAAAGTTATCGGGGTTCGGTCATCTTGCCTGAAGAGAAGAAGTTCGGATCGAAAGAAGGGTCCTCTTGCTCAAACTCGTTGGAAACCTCGTGCTCAACCTCGTTGGAAAACTCGTGCTCAACTTCGTGCTCTAAACAAGACAAACACAACAAGCACCAATCAACACGATGCAATGCGCACTCGATAAACATGTATGCATGATGGATGCACTAGAGATGCACATGGAGCACGTAAAACATCACTCAAGCAAAACACCTCAAAACAAGATAACAACCTGATATTATTAATCTACACAGAAAAACACCCAAGTTTGATATAAAGATCGCTGAAATCGGAGTTACGGGCTAAAAGTTATGCCCGAAACAAGATTTGAGCGAAAACTGCAAATTACAGCAACATAGCATCTTGGGAGCACAAAATAATTAATCTACAGCACCCAAAAAGCATGGCAAAGGACTTGAACATAAACTAGATATAATGTACAGCAACTAGGTCCAAAGTGCACCCCAAACGGAGTCACGGATCACTAGCAATGATCTTGGACATATTGAACTTTGAAATAAAATTCTGGCAGCAGAATTTTATTGAAAGTTTGGAGCAAAAGATAAACATGCTACAGCACCTCAAATGGACATGTGAGGACATGGATGGAAAGACAACAATATATACTTCATGGAACAATCAAAATCCACCCCAAAACTATCATGCTTTGTCCTACAACATCACACGAACATGGCATCGGAACGTTACAGATTTCAGACTTAGTGAAATTTCACTAAGTCCCAAAACAGCAACATCATCATAGTAACAAAAAGAGCATGTTTAAGTCACATCTAAACTAAACATGGCAAAGGGTAAGCACCTCATCAAAATACATGTGACGGTGATCCCGAAACACACAAGCATGCATCAATGTGGTGAACACACCGATTGCAACAAGCTCAACAACATGGCATTTCATAACAAGTGAAAACACAACATATGAACATGGCATCTTGCAACGATGATAACAAGGAAACAATACATCTACCATGCAACCTATCACACCCAACACGAAGTTCGTGGCAAGACGAACACGTGGACATGTCATTTGCCTCGTTTGGACAAACGAGCTAAAAGATATCACATGTCAAAGGTGGCACAAAAATAACACATAGCAGCAGTTTATATCATCATACACTCTTGCAACAGCAAAACAAGCCCCTAAATGACATCTAACATGCATGACTACAACAGGTAAAACGAAGAGGGCATCTCCACGAACATCTGGACATGCTACACGCTCAAAACGGAGCAACAGGTAAAAAGATACAGCAGGTCAAACTAGGCATCTCAGATCAGGAAAAACAGAGACTAGGGTTAGGTCAACCTCAACGGATCTGAGATCCGGATGAACAGTGTCGTCTCGGTGAACAGTGCGGCCCGGCCCGCGAGGAACAGTGCGGCGGAGGCGGCTGGGCGGCCCGGCCTGCAGCGGCGGAGGCCCACGCGGAAGCGGAGTGAGGCGAGCCGGCGCGGCCCGCTGCGAGGCGAGGCGCGGCCTGGCTGGAGCAGGGTGGGCCGGCCCGGTGGGATCCGGCGGCGTCGGCTGGGAGGAGCGGGGCGCGGAGAGCCGCTGAGCGGAGGAGGTGGCGGCGACGGGACGGGCCCGCGGCCCAGAAGCGGAGGGGAGCGGCGGCTGACGAAGCCCGTGGCCCGGCGCGGAGCGCCCGCGGGGCGGCGGCCTGTGCGATGGCCCGGGAGCGCTGGCGGGGATGTGGTCCCTGGGCCGGCGACGCGGTGAAGATCGAGGCCCGGTCGGGCGATCTGGCCGGCTCGATCGGTCGAGGGATTCGCTCGTCTGGCTCGGCGTTGACTGCGCGCTGCGGTCGAGGGACCGGTCGGCGGCGGCTCGGCCAGTAGGATCTGCGGCTGCGGCGCGATTCCTTCGAAGGGAAAAACTGGATCCCCTCGGGATCCGGTGGAGGAGATGATTGGATCTGAGATCTGAAATTTAGGGAAGAAGAAGGGGAATGTCCAAATGGACTAGGGGTCTATTTATAGCAGTTTTAGACTAGGGTTTGGAGATAGGGGTGTTTAGGAGCCCTCCGATCTGGATCCAACGGATCCGATCGCGGGGACGATTTAAAAGGCCCAGACGGAGAAAAGAGACTGCAGCAGGGGTATTTCCGGGACACGAAGTAAGGGCACTTCGGACCCACACGGACAACGGAGGGAAAAGTCAACGGAGTCCAAACGAGACGAGATTTGAGAGGCGGGTTGCACACAACAAAACAACAACACACAACACAACCTCACGGCACACCGGTAACGAAAAACGCCCGAACAACAAAGAAGGCTTACGGGACGTCACGGACACGCGAGGGAGCTCCGGAACACGAAACGGACAACGGGAAGAAACGCCACGAACCGGAAACGACCCACAACACAGATGCAATGCAATGCACATGTCTACATGATATGAATGAATGCCACACACTCACACAACAAAACGACGAAAGCCCGAAAGACAAAGAACCCGAAATGGAAATAGATGAAGCCGGAGATTTATTATAAGCCCAAAAGGGAAAGTATTACATCCGGGGCATTACAAACTCTCCTCTACTACAAAAAGATCTCGTCCCGAGATCTAGGACTGGAAAAAGGAAGGGTACTCGGAACGAAGATGATCTTCTCGTTCCCAGGTAGCTTCTCGGTCTGTGTGATGTGACCACTTGACTTTCAGAAACTTGATGGTCTTGTTGCGAGTCTTGCGTTCAGTTTCTTCGAGAATTGCAACTGGATGCTCTCGGTAGGAAAGGTCTTGTTGAAGATCAATCTCCTCAAACGGAATCATGCGCTCAGGTGCCTTGAAGCATTTGCGAAGCTGAGACACATGGAAGACATCATGAACATTTGCAAAGTTGGAAGGGAGCTCGAGCTGATAGGCTAGATCGCCTCTTTTGCCAAGAATTCTGAAAGGACCGACGTATCTAGGAGCAAGCTTTCCTTTGATACCGAACCTTTGAGTTCCTTTCATCGGAGAAACTCGGAGATAGACATGATCACCGATGTCGAAAGCCAGATCACGATGCTTTCCGTCATAGTAACTCTTCTGACGCGACTGAGCGGCCTTGAGATTCTCACGTATGACTTTGCACATTTCTTCGGCTTCAGAGATCAAATCATTGCCAAGAAGTTGGCGTTCGCCTGTTTCAGACCAGTTGAGAGGGGTACGGCACTTTCTGCCATAGAGAATTTCAAACGGTGCTTTGCCTGCACTTGCTTGAAAGCTGTTGTTGTAAGAGAACTCTGCAAATGGAAGACAGTCCTCCCATTTCATGCCGAAGGAGATGACACAGGCTCTGAGCATATCTTCAAGGATCTGATTCACACGCTCGACTTGACCACTAGTCTGAGGGTGAAAGGCAGTGCTGAACCTGATCTTCGTGCCCATGGCGGACTGAAAGGAGTCCCAGAACTTTGATGTGAACAAGCTGCCACGATCTGAGGATATCACTTGAGGAATGCCATGAAGCGACACAATTCTGGAAGTGTACAGCTCTGCCAGTTGAGCTGCATTGATTGATTCTTTGACTGGAAGAAAGTGAGCGACTTTGGTAAGCTTGTCAAACACCACAAAGATAGCATCATTTCCTCGCTTGGATTTAGGAAAGCCAGTGACGAAGTCCATTTCAATGTGGTCGAACTTCCACTCAGGAATAGGAAGAGGTTGGAGAAGACCGGCTGGACGTTGATGTTCTGCTTTCACTCTTCTGCATACATCACATTCATTCACGAATTGGGCAATTTCCCTTTTCATGCGTGTCCACCAGTAAGATTGCTTGAGGTCTTGATACATCTTGGAACTGCCAGGATGAATGGAAAGGAGAGAGTCATGAGCTTCTTCCATTATGAGCTTCCTGAGATCACCTTTGGGAACAACGAGTCTGTCCTCGAAGAACAAGGTATCTCTCTCATCAACACGGAAGCACTTATATTTTGGAGTGCCCTTTGCAATCCCATGTTTCACCTTCTTCACCATGGTATCACTGAGCTGGGCCTCACGGACTTGATCTTCCAAGGTAGGAGCAATCTGGAGATTTGCAAGAAACCCTGCGGAACAACCTGAAGGTTGAGCTTCCTGAAAGCTTCACAAAGCTCAGGCTGGTGTGGCTTGATAAGAAGGCTGTTGCAATATGCCTTTCTGCTCAAAGCATCTGCAATCACATTCGCCTTGCCTGGAGTGTACTCAATGCTGGGGTTGTACTCTTGGATCATCTCGACCCAACGAGTCTGGCGGAGGTTCAGATGCGGCTGCGTGAAGATGTACTTCAAGCTCTTGTGATCAGTGAAGATGTCGACCTTTCTGCCCAACAACAGATGTCTCCACGTAATCAGAGCATGTACCACAGCTGCTAGCTCGAGATCATGTGTGGGATAGTTCTTCTCAGCTGGCTTTAGCTGACGTGAAGTGTATGCCACAATTCTCTTCTCTTGCATAAGCACACCACCAAGGCCTTGAAGAGAAGCGTCACAGAACACTTCATAGGGCTTGGATTCATCAGGAGGAATCAGAACTGGAGCTGAGACAAGCTTCTCTTTGAGGGTTTTGAAAGCCACTTCACACTCGGGAGACCAAAAGTATTTGACATTCTTCTGGAGGAGGTTGGAAAGAGGCTTGGCAATCTTGGAGAAGTTCTCCACAAACCTTCTGCAATAGCTGGCAAGACCCAGAAAACTGCGGAGCTGCTTGACATTCTGAGGAGCTTCCCAGTTGACAATTGCTTCAACTTTCTCGGGATTAACCGCAATACCGTCAGCTGAGATAATGTGGCCCAGGTAGAGAACTTTATCGAGCCAAAACTCGCACTTGGAGAACTTGGCATAGAATTTGTGCTCTCTGAGTCGATCAAGAACCAGACGCAAGTGCTTTTCGTGATCTTCTTCATTCTTGGAAAACACCAAAATATCATCCAGATACACTAGCACAAACTCGCCTGTATAGGGGTTGAAGATGTAATGCATCATCCTTGAGAAGGTAGGAGGAGCATTGGCGAGGCCGAAGGACATGACGGTATACTCATATGAACCGTAGCTCGTTCTGAACGCCGTCTTGGGAATGTCTTCCTCGCGAATGCGAATTTGATGGTAGCCCATTCGGAGGTCAAGCTTAGAGAATACTTTAGCTCCTTTGAGCTGCTCAAAGAGTTCATTGATGTTGGGGAGCGGATACTTGTTCTTAATCGTCTTCTTGTTCAGTGGCCGGTAGTCAACACAGAGACGCTCCGTGCCATCTTTCTTCTTGACAAATAAGACACCACAGCCCCACGGAGATGTACTCGGTCTAATGAGACCCATACGCTCCTGTTCATCCACGGAGATCTACTGGATAAAACCCACCTATAGCTTTCCGAAAGATTCCAGTTATGCAATCAGGTGTTGGGGATACACGGGAAGCACCGCGCAATCAACTCTAACCTACATCCAGGTGTATCCATCCTTCAACACATAACCAGTCTTTCTCGGAAGCTGTGTACCTCGGACCTTCGAAAAGCATCCACTATAACAAGCTATGGCAATACTCCCGAACTACCTCCCCAGTACTGGGTGATGTCGGGGTTATCGTGCCACTGGCCGTATAGGGGAGATTTTCGATGTCGGCCGTCTTAAGTATTTAGTACTGTCGCGATATGCTTGTTACAGTGATACCCCGAAGCTCAACTCCTCGGTAACAGGAGGCATCGAGAACAATATCCTTGTCACAAGAACATCGAAACAATCCCAGAATACTCGCGGGAATCCTAAAAAAATTTTGTGCAAATTTTGAAGATAGGAGAGACAAGAGTAGACGTCAGGAGTCCTCACCAGAGAGAAAGGGGATGAGAAGCAAAGAATCCTACTCTCCGATATAATATATGACTCAAAAAGTTTTCAGTGTGTGCCTAGACTCAACCGTCAACGGTTCGATCAAACAGTGGGGGCTCCTAGGTCGGAGAAGGCTCTGAATACCAACTTGTAATGCCCAGGATGGAGTTATACCTCCTACGGGTCGAGGCCCGACTTAAAGGCATAAACCCATCCTAGAATGATCTCAAGTCTGGTAATCTTTGCACAACTCATGTAAAAGAGGGATGGTAAACTTAAAAATAGTTGGCTTACAATCGCCACGTCACAGAAACAGTACAAGTCTCAAACATCATCATACAATAAGATCACTACAACCCTCTAAGGGCAAAATCCAAATGTCAAAGTACCAAACTCAGATAAATAAACAACCACAGGCGGATCGAATCCTAGTAAGAGTCTCCACTACTGATCGTCCGGGTAGCGAACGTAGTAACGACTACGCTCCTCGTCGTACTCCCAATCCAGCTCGGTGCCATCACCTGGATAGCTCACGGCTGGACCTGCATCTGGTGTGTGAAGTAACTGTGAGCCACAGAGGACTCAGCAATCCCGTTCCCGGGTAACAGAACTATCAAAGCCTTTAGGTGAGGGAAAAGGCTGAAGAAAGAAATGAGGTGAAGGAACAACAAAGAGTCTGCAGCAGCAACTAGCACTAACTTACGCAAGAGAGAGCGAGAAGAGAAGGCAAAGCGAGAAGTGATCACTAAGTGATCCTAGCTACAAGCTCACAAGCATAACCCCTCCGTGTTCAACTCCCGAATCCCGATTCGGAAATTGACAATCACGGAACACAACGCTGGTAGTGTATTAGCATCATTGTGTCAAGTTATCTACAACCGGAATTAACAAGCTCCCATCTGCCACATAACCGCGGGCACGGCTTTCGAAAGTTCAAACCCTGCAGGGGTGTTCCAACTTGACCCATTACAAGCCCACGATCCGCGGAGTCGCAACTCCAAAGTGGGAAGACCCGAGTATCCTCGGAATCCCGTGCTCAAGATATACCGAGCTAAGGTAAGGCTAATCCAGCAAATCCTCCCGGCGTGCCGACACCCTGATAGTAGCCGCGCGTATCTCGTCTCAGGCCACGACCGGATGAGCACAGCGTACAGTGGCCGAAACCCAAGTTGCCAAGGGGGGCCCCGCACACGACTCTAGTTTGGACCAACACTCAAGTCGAGCACTGGCCCAGGGGGGTTGAATTAATTAAGCCTCGGGTTAATTACTCCCTCGGAAAGGTTTTAGTTGTGTTAGGCAAATAGTACCAATGTTGGGACTTGCTGGAAAAGACTTAGCACTTAGCGGTTTATCGAGGGGGTCCCATACACCCCAACCGTGTTAGGAACGCATAATCAAGGAACATAAAACCGGCTTATACGGATCCTAACGGCATGAGTGGAACAAAACACCAAGCAAAAGGCTTAGCCTTCCACCCTTGCCAATATATATGTGATTTCAGTTAAAGCATTTATATAGTGTGATATAACCCAACCAAACTTCAACATGGAGCAAGCATCTTCACTTCACCTGCAACTAGCAACGCTATAAGAAGGGCTGAGCGAAGCGTACTTAGCCAAGCAACGGTTTGCATAGGTAGGGTGGTTAAACATGGCAATTGGTTACAAATAGGAGGCTGACAAGAAGAACATGGGCATCGAGGCAAAACTATAGATCGAGACTACTAGCAATAGACAAAGATAGTAATGTTATCGGGGTTCGGTCATCTTGCCTGAAGAGAAGACGTTCGGATCGAAAGAAGGGTCCTCGTGCTCAAACTCGTTGGAAACCTCGTGCTCAACCTCGTTGGAAAACTCGTGCTCAACTTCCGGCTCTAAACAAGACAAACACACCAAGCACCAATCAACACGATGCAATGCGCACTCGAAAAACATGAATGCATGATGGATGCACTAAAGATGCACATGGAGCACGGAAAACATCACTCAAGCAAAACACCTCAAAACAAGATAACAACCTGATATTAATAATCTACACAGAAAATCACCCAAGTTTGATATAAGAATCGCTGAAATCGGAGTTACGGGCTAAAAGTTATGCCCGAAACAAGATTTGAGCGAAAACTGCAAATTACAGCAACATAGCATCTTGGGAGCTAAAAATAATTAATCTACAGCACCCAAAAAGCATGGCAAAGGACTTGAACATAAACTAGATATAATGTACAGCAACTAGGTCCAAAGTGCACCCCCAACGGAGTCACGGATCAAAAGCAATGATCTTGGACATATTGAACTTTGAAATAAAATTCTGGCAGCAGAATTTTATTGAAAGTTTGGAGCAAAAGATAAACATGCTACAGCCACTCAAATGGACATGTGAGGACATGGATGGAAAGACAACAATATATACTTCAAGGAACAATCAAAATCCACCCCAAAACTATCATGCTTTGTCCTACAACATCACACGAACATGGCATCGGAACGTTACAGATTTCAGACTTAGTGAAATTTCACTAAGTCCTAAAACAGCAACATCACCATAGCATCAAAAAGAGCATGTTTAAGACACCTCGAAACTAAACATGGCAAAGGGTAAGCACCTCATCAAAATACATATGAAGGTGATCCCGAAACACACAAGCATGCATCATTGTGGTGAACACACCGATTACAACGAGCTCAACAAGATGGCATTTCATAACAAGAGAAAACACAACATGTGAACATGGCACTTTGCAACAATGATAACAAGGAAACAAAACATCTACCATGCAACCTATCACACCCAACACGTAGTTCGTGGCAAGACGAACACGTGGACATGTCATTTGCATCGTTTGGACAAACGAGCTAAAAGTTATCACAAGTCAAAGGTGGCATGAAAATAACACATAACAGCAGTTTATATCATCATGCACTCTTGTAACAGCAAAACAAGTGTCAAGATGACATCTAACATGCATGACTACAACAGGTAAAACGTAGAGGACAACTCCACGAACATCTGGACATGCTACACGCGCAAAACGGAGCTACAGGAACAAAGTTAGGGCAGGTCAAAGTTAGCATCACAGATCTACAGATCAGGGACTTAGAGAGGGGGAAACCACCTTAGCAGATCTGAGATCTGGGAAAAACGGAGAAACGGGCCGGCGGCGCGGATCTGGCCCGATCCGGCCGAGACAGAACGCGGCCCGGCGGCCTGTAGCTGGTGCGGACCGGGCGAAGCGAGGCGAGGCGGCCCAGGATGGCGGCGGCCCACCGCGGCGGAGAAGCGGCGGGGCGGCCTCGGGATGGGCCGGCTGGAGAGGCGCGGCCTGCCGCGGCTGGTGGCTGGCGAGCGGGCTGACGCGGGGTGGAGGCGGCCCGACGGGAGGCGGTGCTGGGCCTCAGGGCACCCCGGCCCAGGCGAGCGCTGCGCTGGCGCTGGAGAGGCGGAGCGGGGCGATGCGGAGGCCCGCGGCTGGCGATGTGGTCCCATGGCGGCGGCGGGGTACGGGCCTTGGCCCAGGCGAAGCGAAGGCCGGCCAAGTGGTCCCCGATGCGGGCCGGTCGTCGAAGCGGGCGACGGAGGGAGAACCGGGCCGACGCGATCTCCTGGCGAGAGCGCTCGGTCGCGGAACAGATCGGCGAGGCGCCGTTGACTTCGGGCGCTGCGGCGGCTTCGGCCAGTAGGATCTGCGGCGGCGGATGGATCCTTCGGGATCCGAGATCTCTACGAAACTGATTTGGATCTGAAAGAGAAAAAAAAAAGGAAAAAAAGAAAGTGGAGAAGGGAAGAAGAAGGAGATGCCCAAATAGACCTAGGGGTCTATATATAGCAGTTTTTAGACTAGGGTTGTTTAGGAGCCCTCCGATCTGATCCAACGGATCCGATCGCGGGGACAGTTTAGAAGGGACTAGAAGGAGATAAAAGAAGCAGTAGGGGTATTTCCGGGACACGAAGTGAAGGCACATCGGACCCACACGGACAACGGAGGGAAAAGTCAACGGAGTCCAAACGAGACGAGACTTGAGAGGCGGGTTGCACACAACAAAACAACAACACACAACACAACCTCGCGGCACACCGGTAACGAAAAACGCCCGAACAACAAAGTAGGCCTACGGGACGTCACGGACACGTGAGGGAGCTCCGGAACACGAAACGGACAACGGGAAGGAACGCCACGAACCGGATGCAACCCACAACACAAATGCAATGCAATGCACATGTCTACATGATATGAATGAATGCCACACACTCACACAACAAAACGACGAAAGCCCGAAAGACAAAGAACCCGAAATGGAAATAGATGAAGCCGGAGATATATTATAAGCCCAAAAGGGAAAGTATTACATCCGGGGCATTACAAACTCTCCTCTACTACAAAAAGATCTCGTCCCGAGATCTAGGACTGGAAAAAGGAAGGGTACTCGGAACGAAGATGATCTTCTCGTTCCCAGGTAGCTTCTCGGTCGGTGTGATGTGACCACTTGACTTTCAGAAACTTGATGGACTTGTTGCGAGTCTTGCGTTCAGTTTCTCCGAGAATTGCAACTGGATGCTCTCGGTAGGAAAGGTCTTGTTGAAGATCAATCTCCTCAAACGGAATCATGCGCTCAGGTGCCTTGAAGCATTTGCGAAGTTGAGACACATGGAAGACATCATGAACATTTGCAAAGTTGGAAGGGAGCTCGAGCTGATAGGCTAGATCGCCTCTTTTGCCAAGAATTTTGAAAGGCCCGACGTATCTAGGAGCAAGTTTTCCTTTGATACCGAATCTCTGGGTTCCTTTCATCGGAGAAACTCGGAGATAGACATGATCACCGATGTCGAAAGCCAAATCACGATGCTTTCCGTCATAGTAGCTCTTCTGACGCGACTGAGCGGCCTTGAGATTCTCACGTATGACTTTTCACATTTCTTCGGCTTCAGAGATCAAATCATTGCCAAGAAGTTGGCGTTCGCCTGTTTCAGACCAGTTGAGAGGGGTACGGCACTTTCTGCCATATAGAATTTCAAACGGTGCTTTGCCTGCACTTGCTTGAAAGCTGTTGTTGTAAGAGAATTCGGCAAATGGAAGACAGTCTTCCCATTTCATGCCGAAGGAGATGACACAGGCTCTGAGCATATCTTCTAGGATCTGATTCACACGCTCGACTTGACCACTAGTCTGAGGGTGAAAGGCAGTGCTGAACCTGATCTTCGTGCCCATGGCGGACTGAAAGGAGTCCCAGAACCTTGATGTGAACAAGCTGCCACGGTCTGAGGATATCACTTGAGGAATGCCATGTAGGGACACAATTCTGGAAGTGTACAGCTCTGCAAGTTGAGCTGCATTGATTGATTCTTTGACTGGAAGAAAGTGAGCGACTTTGGTAAGCTTGTCAATCACCACAAAGATAGCATCATTGCCTCGCTTGGATTTAGGAAACCCAGTGACGAAGTCCATTTCAATGTGGTCGAACTTCCACTCAGGAATAGGAAGAGGTTGGAGAAGACCGGCTGGACGTTGATGTTCTGCTTTCACTCTTCTGCATACATCACATTCATTCACGAATTGGGCAATTTCCCTTTTCATGCGTGTCCACCAGTAAGATTGCTTGAGGTCTTGATACATCTTGGAACTGCCAGGATGAATGGAAAGGAGAGAATCATGAGCTTCTTCCATTATGAGCTTCCTGAGATCACCTTTGGGAACAACGAGTCTGTCCTCGAAGAACAAGGTATCTCTCTCATCAACACGGAAGCACTTATATTTTGGAGTGCCCTTTGCAATCCCATGTTTCACCTTCTTCACCATGGTATCACTGAGCTGGGCCTCACGGACTTGATCTTCCAAGGTAGGAGCAATTTGGAGATTTGCAAGAAAACCCTGCGGAACAACCTGAAGGTTGAGCTTCCTGAAAGCTTCACAAAGCTCAGGCTGGTGTGGCTTGATAAGAAGGCTGTTACAATATGCCTTTCTGCTCAAAGCATCTGCAATCACATTCGCCTTGCCTGGAGTGTACTCAATGCTGGGGTTGTACTCTTGGATCATCTCGACCCAACGAGTCTGGCGGAGGTTCATATGCGGCTGTGTGAAGATGTACTTCAAACTCTTGTGATCAGTGAAGATGTCGACCTTTCTGCCCAACAACAGATGTCTCCACGTAATCAGAGCATGTACCACAGCTGCTAGCTCGAGATCATGTGTGGGATAGTTCTTCTCAGCTGGCTTGAGCTGACGTGAAGTGTATGCCACAATTCTCTTCTCTTGCATAAGCACACCACCAAGGCCTTGAAGAGAAGCGTCACAGAACACTTCATAGGGCTTGGATTCATCAGGAGGAATCAGAACTGGAGCTGAGACAAGCTTCTCTTTGAGGGTTTTGAAAGCCACTTCACACTCGGGAGACCAAAAGTATTTGACATTCTTCTGGAGGAGGTTGGAAAGAGGCTTGGCAATCTTGGAGAAGTTCTCCACAAACCTTCTGCAATAGCTGGCAAGACCCAGAAAACTGCGGAGCTGCTTGACGTTCTGAGGAGCTTCCCAGTTGACAATTGCTTCAACTTTCTCGGGATTAACCGCAATACCGTCAGCTGAGATAATGTGGCCCAGGTAGAGAACCTTATCGAGCCAAAACTCGCACTTGGAGAACTTGGCATAGAATTTGTGCTCTCTGAGTCGATCAAGAACCAGACGCAAGTGCTTTTCGTGATCTTCTTCATTCTTGGAAAACACCAAAATATCATCCAGATACACAAGCACAAACTCGCCTGTATATGGGTTGAAGATGTAATGCATCATCCTTGAGAAGGTAGGAGGAGCCTTGGCGAGGCCGAAGGACATGACGGTATACTCATATGAACCGTAGCTCGTTCTGAACGCCGTCTTGGGAATGTCTTCCTCGCGAATGCGAATTTGATGGTAGCCCATTCGGAGATCAAGCTTAGAGAATACTTTAGCTCCTTTGAGCTGCTCAAAGAGTTCATTGATGTTGGGGAGCGGGTACTTGTTCTTAATCGTCTTCTTGTTCAATGGCCGGTAGTCAACACAGAGACGCTCCGTGCCATCTTTCTTCTTGACAAATAAGACACCACAGCCCCACGGAGATGTACTCGGTCTGATGAGACCCATACGCTCCTGTTCATCCAACTGTTTCTTCAATTCCTTCAATTCATCTGAAGAGAGCTTGTATGGACGCCGACAAACAGGTTCGGTGCCCGGCTCGAGTTCAATGACAACTCCACCTGACGGTGTGGAGGCATTCCTGGAAGTTCTTCTGGAAAGACGTCTTGGTATTCATTCACCACTGGAATTTGCTCTATGGCATTAATTTCACCCTTATCATTAAGAGAGAAAAGCCGAATAGTATTATCCCTGGAGGCGAAGATAATCACATCTTCATCAGAATGAGTCAATTTGACTTCCTTTTGAGCACAATCAATGTGAGCATCATGCTGAGAAAGCCAATCCATTCCGAGAATGAGGTCGATATCAGAATGACCAAGAACCACCGGAGAAGCCAAAAATCGATAATCACCCATGCGAATAGAAATATCCGGAACAACTGTGTTGGAAGTCATTTGCAAACCCGGAGAAATAATCTTCAAAGGTCTATGAATCCTCTCCGAAACCAATTCATGCTTAGCAACAAAAGGTCTTGAAATGAAGGACAAAGATGCACCCGAATCAAACAATACTTTAGCTGGAAAAGAGTTCACTGAGAGGTTACCCAGAATGACATCAGAAGAAGCCTCCGCTTGTGCTGCATTCATCAGATTGACCCTTGCAGACTTTGGATCATGCTTGACAATAGCTGAACTCATAGGAGGAGGAGGTGGAAGACGCTTCGGATTCGGACATCTGTTGGCATAATGACCCTTCTGGCCACACTTGTTGCACACCACTTCAGAGAGAGGACGGAACTGAGAGCCACTGGACTTAGAGCCTTGAGACTGAAACTGCTTCTTCGACTGGTTGCTTGGGTTGGGTGGGTGGGAGAAACCACGACCACTAGAGTTCTTGTTGTTGGAGTTGTTGAAGTTGCTGGAGTTGTTGTATGGAGCTCGAATCATTGGAGGAGGAGGAAGCCAGAATTTCTGTTGTTTCGCAGCCAACTGAGACGACGAGGTAGAGTGAACAGCATCTCGAATTCTCTTCTTAGAAGCCTCCATCTTAAGCTGAGCTGCTTCTTGTTTCAAAGCCATATTGTAGAACTTATCGAATTCGTCTGGCTCGAACAAAGTGAGAGCAAGCTGAAGTTCATCTTTGAGACCTCCACGGAACTGATAGATTTTGCTCTTTGCATCAGGAATGTCTTGCTTTGCATAGCGAGCGAGGTTTTGGAACTTGACATTATACTGATAGACTGTCATGGAGCCCTGCTTGAGGTTGCGGAATTGCTCACGCATACCCTCAATAACACTTGTAGGAATGTGATGCGAGCGGAAATCCCTGCAGAAGTTCTCCCAAGAGATCACTTGACCCGGCCTTGAGTCTTTATACTGCTGCCACCAGTCGGCTGCTTGATCTTTCAGTTGGAAGGCTGCAAACTTCACATAGTCATCTTCTTTCACGTTACTGCACTCAAAATGCTTCTTTATGTCGGTCAACCAATCCTCAGCATCAAGAGGGTCGACACAGTAACTGAAAGCTTTAGGATTGTTGGCCAAGAACTGGTTGAGGGTAGCATGGTGCTGCTGGAAGAAGTTGCCTTGGTTCATTGGAATGCCCTGATTAGCTTGATTAGCTTGCATAGCTTGCATTTGCTGCATCATCTGCATCATCAACTGAGTGTTCTGAGCAGTAGTCTGCATAATTGCTCTCCAAGCCTCAGGCGGAGGAGGAGGTGAAGGAGGACGTTCTGGGACCTCTTCACCCTCTGGGTTAGCATTCAGAACCTTTTTCGGAGCCATCCTGTAAGAGATGACCACGAATCAGCAATTGATTGACAAAAGGAATAAGCTGAATCAATGGAATGAATTGCAACAAGTCTTCACAATAATCATTCGAACAATAAGAACGAATGAAATCATCCGAACAAGCGGAACGAATGAATTTCTTAGTTAATTGATAACATCAGTCTTCACGAGAAGCCACATAGGGATCAAAAGGAAAAAATAATAAAAACAACAAGATACGGAAAGGAACAAACACAAGAGAGGAGTTTCGTTCTAACATCTTTGTGCTGAAAGCATATGAACGCGTTACGAAAAGGTTTTGCAATCCCCGGATCAGCATAGCCAAGGACCCTTTAAGATGCAACTCCTGATAGTAACCTCGGTCATATAACCCCTTCACTCAATGTCGAACCCCGAACTCACTAACCTGCATTCGTTGGAAGAATGCCTACGATCTACTGGATAAAACCCACCTATAGCTTTCCGAAAGATTCCAGTTATGCAATCAGGTGTTGGGGATACACGGGAAGCACCGCGCAATCAACTCTAACCTACATCCAGGTGTATCCATCCTTCAACACATAACCAGTCTTTCTCGGAAACTGTGTACCTCGGACCTTCGAAAAGCATCCACTATAACAAGCTATGGCAATACTCCCGAACTACCTCCCCAGTACTGGGTGATGTCGGGGTTATCGTGCCACTGGCCGTATAGGGGAGATTTTCGATGTCGGTCGTCTTAAGTATTTAGTACTGTTGCGATATGCTTGTTACAGTGATACCCTGAAGCTCAACTCCTCGGTAACAGGAGGCATCGGGAACAATATCCTTGTCACAAGAACATCGAAACAATCCCAGAATACTCGCGGGAATCCTAAAAAAAAATTTGTGCAAATTTTGAAGATAGGAGAGACAAGAGTAGACGTCAGGAGTCCTCACCAGAGAGAAAGGGGATGAGAAGCAAAGAAATCCTACTCTCCGATATAATATAGGACTCAAAAAGTTTTCAGTGTGTGCCTAGGACTCAACCGTCAACGGTTCGATCAAACAGTGGGGGCTCCTAGGTCGGAGAAGGCTCTGAATACCAACTTGTAATGCCCAGGATGGAATTATACCTCCTACGTGTCGAGGCACGACTTAAAGGCATAAGTCCATCCTAGAATGATCTCAAGTTTGGTAATCTTTGCACAACTCATGTAAAAGAGGGATAGTAAACTGAAAATAGTTGGCTTACAATCGCCACGTCACAGAATAACAGTACAAGTCTCAAACATCATACAATAAGATCACTACAACCCTCTAAGGGCAAAAGCCAAATGTCAAAGTACCAAACTCAGATAAATAAACAACCACAGGCGGATCGAATCCTAGTAAGAGTCTCCACTACAGATCGTCCGGGTAGCGCACGTAGTAACGACTACGCTCCTCGTCGTACTCCCAATCCAGCTCGGTGCCATCACCTGGATAGCTCACAGCTGGACCTGCATCTGGTGTGTGAAGTAACTGTGAGCCACAGAGGACTCAGCAATCCCGTTCCCGGGTAACAGAACTATTTAAGCCTTTAGGTGAGGAAAGGCTGAAGAAAGAAATGAGGTGAAGGAACAACAAAGAGTCTGCAGCAGCAACTAGCATCTAGCTTACGCAAGTGAGAGCGAGAAGAGAAGGCATCGCGAGAAGTGATCACGAAGTGATCCTAGCTACAAGCTCACAAACATAACCCCTCCGTGTTCAACTCCCGAATCCCGATTCGGAAATTGACAGTCACGGAACACACGCTGGTAGTGTATTAGTATCATTGTGTCAAGTTTTCTACAACCGGAATTAACAAGCTCCCATCTGCCACATAACCGCGGGCACGGCTTTCGAAAGTTCAAACCCTGCAGGGGTGTTCCAACTTGACCCATTACAAGCCCACGATCCGCGGAGTCGCAACTCCAAAGTGGGAAGACCCGAGTATCCTCGGAATCCCGTGCTCAAGTTAAACCGAACTAAGGTAAGGCTAATCCAGCAAATCCTCCCGGCGTGTCGACACCCTGATAGTAGCCGCGCGTATCTAGGTCTCAGGACACGTCCGGATGAGCGCTACGTACAGATACCAAAGACCCCAGCGAACTGGGTAGTATCCGCAAGTGACTCTGGTTTGGACCAACACTCAAGTCGAGCACTGGCCCAGGGGGGTTGAATTAATTAAGCCTCGGGTTAATTACTCCCTCGGAAAGGTTTAAGTTGTTTAGGCAAATAGTACCAAGGTTGGGACTTGCTGGAAAAGACTTAGCACTTAGCGGTTTATCAAGGGGGTCCCATACACCCCAACCGTGTTAGGAACGCATAATCAAGGAACATAAAACCGGCTTATACAGATCCTAACGGCATGAGTGGAACAAAACACCAAGCAAAAGGCTTAGCCTTCCACCCTTGCCAATATATATGTGATTTCAGTTAAAGCATTTATATAGTGTGATATAACCCAACCAAACTTCAACATGGAGCAAGCATCCTCACTTCACCTGCAACTAGCAACGCTATAAGAAGGGCTGAGCGAAGCGTACTTAGCCAAGCAATGGTTTGCGTAGGTAGGGTGGTTAAACATGGCAATTGGTTACAAGTAGGAGGCTGACAAGAAGAACATGGGCATCGAGGCAAAACTATAGATCGAGACTACTAGCAATAGACAAAGATAGTAAAGTTATCGGGGTTCGGTCATCTTGCCTGAAGAGAAGAAGTTCGGATCGAAAGAAGGGTCCTCTTGCTCAAACTCGTTGGAAACCTCGTGCTCAACCTCGTTGGAAAACTCGTGCTCAACTTCCGGCTCTAAACAAGACAAACACACCAAGCACCAATCAACACGATGCAATGCGCACTCGAAAAACATGTATGCATGATGGATGCACTAAGATGCACAAGGAGCACGTAAAACATCACTCAAGCAAAACACCTCAAAACAAGATAACAACCTGATATTATTAATCTACACAGAAAATCACCCAAGTTTGATATAAAGATCGCTGAAATCGGAGTTACGGGCTAAAAGTTATGCCCGAAACAAGATTTGAGCGAAAACTGCAAATTACAGCAACATAGCATCTTGGGAGCACAAAATAATTAATCTACAGCACCCAAAAAGCATGGCAAAGGACTTGAACATAAACTAGATATAATGTACAGCAACTAGGTCCAAAGTGCACCCCAAACGGAGTCACGGATCAATAGCAATGATCTTGGACATATTGAACTTTGAAATAAAATTCTGGCAGCAGAATTTTATTGAAAGTTTGGAGCAAAAGATAAGCATGCTACAGCACCTCAAATGGACATGTGAGGACATGGATGGAAAGACAACAATATATACTTCATGGAACAATCAAAATCCACCCCAAAACTATCATGCATCTTCCTAGAACATCACACGAACATGGCATCGGAACGTTACAGATTTCAGACTTAGTGAAATTTCACTAAGTCCCAAAACAGCAACATCATCATAGCAACAAAAAGAGCATGTTTAAGACACCTCGGAACTAAACATGGCAAAGGGTAAGCACCTCATCATAATACATATGACGGTGATCCCGAAACACACAAGCATGCATCGTTGTGATGAACACACCGATTACAACGAGCTCAACAAGATGGCATTTCATAACAAGTAAAAACACAACATTTGAACATGGCATCTTGCAAGGATGATAACAAGGAAACAAAACATCTACCATGCAACCTATCACACACAACACGTAGTTCGTGTCAAGACGAACACGTGGACATGTCATTTGCATCGTTTGGACAAACGAGCTAAAAGTTATCCCATGTCAAAGGTGGCACAAAAATAACACATAACAGCAGTTTATATCATCATACACTCTTGCAACAGCAAAACAAGGCCCTAGATGACATCTAACATGCATGACTACAACAGGTAAAACGTAGAGGGCATCTCCACGAACATCTGGACATATTACACGCTCAAAACGGAGCAACAGGTAAAAAGTTATGCATGGTCAAAGTAGGCATCACAGAACAAGTTAAACAGGGACTTAGGAGTGGTGGAGTCAACCTTAGCAGATTCCAGATCTGAGGAAAAAAAAACAGCAGCAGGCCCGAAGCGGATCGGCGGCGTACAGGCCCGGTGCGCGCGGCGGCCCACCGCGGCTGGAAACCGACGGGGCGAGGCGGCCCGCGCGCGGAGGCGGGAGGCCCAGGACGGCGGCTCGTGGATCTGGGCCTCGGCGGCGGTTGCCGGCCCAGCGAAGGGGAAATCGGCGGCGCGGGGCGAAGGCGACTTGGGCCGGAGCGGGGAGGCCCAGCCGGCGGCTGTGCTGGCGAAGCGGACCGGCCAAGTGGTCCACGGGTCGGGGTGTACGGGCCGGCGGGAGGCCGACGCGGTCGAGGCCAGGCGAGCGAAGACTTGGCGCGGAGAGGAGCTGTCGGGCCGGCGGCGCGGGGCCCGCTTGGTGCGGCCAAGTGGTCCAGCCCCGATGCGCGAAGCGGACGCCAGGCAGCGCTGCGGCGGCCGTTGCGTCGATGGAGGGCGCCGTTGACCCGCTCGACGGATCTGGATCGGGACGAATCCCGATCTGGATCCCAGCGGCAGCGACGGCTCGGGAAGGAAAGTGTTTTTTTTTTTCAGTGGAGAGGAGAGGGAAAGGATCTGAGAAGAAAATTAGGGGATGTCAAAATAGACCTAGAGGAGTCTATATAGCAGTTTAGACTAGGGTTTGGGAGACTAGGGGTGTTAGGAGCCCTACGATCGTGATCCAACGGATCCGATCGCGGGGTTGATTTAAAAGGACTAGACGGAGATAAAAGAGAGCAGCCGGGGTATTTCCAGGACACGAAGTAAGGGCACTTCGGACCCACACGGACAACGGAGGGAAAAGTCAACGGAGTCCAAACGAGATGAGATTTGTGAGGCGGGTTGCACACAACAAAACAACAACACACAACACAACCTCGCGGCACACCGGTAACGAAAAACGCCCGAACAACAAAGAAGGCCTACGGGACGTCACGGACACGTGAGGGAGCTCCGGAACACGAAACGGACAACGGGAAGGAACGCCACGAACCGGATGCAATCCACAACACAAACAAAATGCAATGCACATGTCTACATGATATGAATGAATGCCACACACTCACACAACAAAACGACGAAAGCCCGAAAGACAAAGAACCCGAAATGGAAATAGATGAAGCCGGAGATTTATTATAAGCCCAAAAGGGAAAGTATTACATCCGGGGCATTACACCGTACCACTCTGGTGCGGAACGTACTCTGGTTGATCTACGACGTTCAGCAGAAACTTGATCCGAAGTTTCATGATCATTATCATTAACTTCCTCACTAATTGGTGTAGGAATCACTGGAACAATTTCCTGTGATGTACTACTTTCCAATCCGGGAGAAGGTACAATTATCTCATCAAGTTCTACTTTCCTCCCACTCACTTCTTTCGAGAGAAACTCTTTTTCTAGAAAGGATCCGTTCCTAGCAACGAATATTTTGCCTTCGGATCTGTGATAGAAGGTGTACCCAACAGTCTCTTTTGGGTATCCTATGAAGACACATTTTTCCGACTTGGGATCGAGCTTATCAGGTTGAAGTGTTTTTACATAAGCATCGAAGCCCCAAATTTTAAGAAACGACAACTTTGGTTTCTTGCCAAACCATAGTTCATAAGGTGTCGTATCAACGGATTTAGATGGTGCCCTATTTAACGTGAATGCAGCTGTCTCTAATGCATGACCCAAAATGATAGTGGTAAATCGGTAAGAGACATCATAGATCGCACCATATCGAATAAAGTACGGTTACGACGTTCGGACACACCATTATGTTGTGGTGTTCCGGGTGGCGTGAGCTGTGAAACTATTCCACATTGTTTCAAATGAAGACCAAACTCGTAACTCAAATATTCTCCTCCACGATCAGATCGTAGAAAACTTTATTTTCTTGTTACGATGATTCTCTACTTCACTCTGAAATTCTTTGAACTTTTCAAAAGTTTCAGACTTGTGTTTCATTAAGTAGATATACCCATATATGCTCAAATCATCAGTGAAGGTCAAAAAATAACGATACCCGCCGCGAGCTTCAACACTCATTGGTCCGCATACATCAGTATGTATGATTTCCAACAAATATGTTGCTCGCTCCATAGTTCCGGAGAACGGAGTTTTTAGTCATCTTGCCCATGAGGCATGGTTCGCAAGCACCAAGTGATTCATAATCAAGTGATTCCAAAATTCCATCATTATGGAGTTTCTTCATGCGTTTTACACCAATATGACTTAAACGGCAGTGCCACAAATAAGTTCACTATCATTATTAACCTTGCATCTTTTGGCTTTAATATTATGAATATGTGTATCACACGATCGAGATCCAACAAACTATTTTCATTGGGTGTATGACCATAGAAGGTTTTATTCATGTAAACAGAACAACAATTATTCTCTAACTTACATGAATAACCGTATTGCAATAAACATGATCAAATCATATTCATGCTCAACACAAACACCAAATAACACTTATTTAGGTTCAACACTAATCCCGAAAGTATAGGGAGTGTGCGATGATGATCATATCAATCTTGGAACTATTTCCAATACACATCGTCACTTCATCCTTTAACTAGTTTCTGTTCATTATGCAACTCCCATTTCGAGTTACTACTTTTTAGCAACTAAATCAGTATCAAATACCGAGGGGTTGCTATGAACACTAGTAAAATACACCAATAATCTGTATATCAAATATACCTTTGTTCACTTTGCCATTCTTCTTATCCGCCAAGTATCTAGGGCAGTTCCACTTTTAGTGACCATTTCCTTTGCAGTATAAGCACTTGTTTCAGGCTTGAGTTTAGCTTTGGGTTTCTTCACGTGAGTGACAACTTGCTTGTCATTCTTCTTGAAGTTCCCCTTCTATCCCTTTGCCCTTTACTTGAAACAAGTGGTCTTGTTAACCATCAACACTTGATGCTTTTTCATGATTTCTACCTTCGCCTACTTCAGTATCGCGAAGAGCTGGGAATTCCTTTCGTTATCCCTTGCATATTATAGTTCATCACAAAGTTCTACTAACATGGTGATAGTGACTAGAGAACTTTGTCAATTACTATCTTATCTGGAAGATTAACTCCCACTTGATTAAAGTAATTGTAGTACCCAGACAATCTGAGCACATGCTCACTGGTTGAGCTAGTCTCCTCCATCGTGTAGGCAAAGTACTGTCAGAAGTCTTATACCTCTCGACACGGGCATGAGTATGAAATACTAATTTCAACTCTTGGAACATCTTATATGCTCCGTGGCGTTCAAAACGTTTTTGAAGTCCCGGTTATAAGCCGTAAAGCATGGTGCACTAAACTATCAAGTAGTCATCATACCGAGCTTTTGTCAAAACGTTCATAACGTCTACATCTGCTCCTGCAATAGGTCTGTCACCTAGCGGTGCATCAAGGACATATTTCTCTGTGCAGCAATGAGGATAATCCTCAGATCACGGAACAATTCCGCATCATTGCTACTAACATCTTTCAACTTGGTTTTCTCTAGGAACATATGAAAAATAAACGGGGAGCAACATCGTGAGCTATTGATCTACAACATAGATATGCTAATACTACGAGGACTAAGTTCATGATAAATTAAAGTTCAATTAATCATTATTACTTAAGAACTCCCACTTAGATAGACATCCCTCCGGTCATCTAAATGATCACGTGATCCAAATCAACTAAACCATGTCCGATCATCACGTGAGATGGAGTAGTTTCAATGGTGAACATCTTATGTTGATCATATCTACTATATGATTCACGCTCGACCTTTCGGTCTCCAGTGTTCCGAGGCCATATCTGTATATGCTAGGCTCGTCAAGTTTAACCTGAGTATTCTGCGTGTGCAAAACTGGCTTACACCCGTTGTATTTGAACGTAGAGCTTATCACACCCGATCATCACGTGGTGTCTCGGCACGACGAACTTTCGCAACGGTGCATACTCAGGGAGAACACTTATACCTTGAAATTTAGTAAGGGATCATCTTATAATGCTACCGTCGATCTAAGCAAAATAAGAAGCATAATAAGATAAACATCACATGCAATCAAAATATGTGACATGATATGGCCATCATCATCTTGTGCTTTTGATCTCCATCTCCAAAGCACCGTCATGATCACCCTCGCAAAACATGATCATCTCATACAAAAACTGTATAACTCATCATGTCTTGACCATATCACATCACAACATGCCCTGTAAAAACAAGTTAGACGTCCTCTACTTTGTTGTTGCAAGTTTTACGTGGCTGCTACGGGCTTTAGCAAGAACCGTTCTTACCTACGCATACAAAACCACAACGATGTTTCGTCAAGTATGTGCTGTTTTAACCTTCACAAGGACCGGGCGTAGCCACACTTGATTCAGCTAAAGTGAGAGAGACAGACACCCGCCAGTCACCTTTAAGCAACGAGTGCTCGTAACGGTGAAACCAGTCTCGCGTAAGCGTACGCGTAATGTCGGTCCGGGCCGCTTCATCTCACAATACCGCCGAAGCAAAGTATGACATGCTGGTAAGCAGTATGACTAGTATCGTCCACAATCTCATTGTGTTCTACTCGTGCATATCATCTACGCATAGACCTGGCTCATGATGCCACTGTTGGGGAACGTACTATTTTAAAATTTTCCTACGATCACGCAAGATCTATCTACCAGATGCATAGCAACGAGAGGAGAGAGTGTGTCTACGTACCCTCGTAGACCGGGAGCGGAAGCGTCAAGTTACGCGGTTGATGTTGTCGAACTTCTTCGCGATCCAACCGATCAAGCACCGAACGTACGGCACCTCCGCGTTCAGCACACGTTCAGCTTGATGACGTCCCATGAGCTCTTGATCCAGTTGAGCTTCACGGGAGAGTTTCGTCAGCACGACGGCGTGGTGATGGATATGATGTGTTCACCGGCGCAGGGCTTCTCCTAAGCTCCGCGACGGTACGACCGAGGTGTGATTCTGTAGAGGAGGGCACCGCACACGGCTAAAACAATTCAACTTGTGTGTCTTTGGGTGCCCCCCTGCCCCCGTATATAAAGGAGCAAGGGAGGAGGGGCCGGCCAACCTCTATGGTGCGGTTAGGGAGGGGACTCCTACTAGGAATAGGATTGCAATCCTATTCCTAGTAGGATTCACCGAAAGGAAGAAGGGGGAAAGGAATAGGAGAGGTGGCGCCCCCCCAATCCTAGTCCAACTAGGATTCCTAGGTGGGGGCGCCGGCCAGCCCTATGGGCTGCCTCTCTCTCACCCTTTAGGCCCACTATGGACCATCCCCTCTCGTAGGGGGTTCCGGTAACCCCCTCCGGCATTCCCGATAAATCCGAAACTTTTCCGGTATACTTCCGGTGTCCGAATATAGCCGTCCAATATATCAATCTTTATGTCTCGGACATTCCGAGACTCCTCGTCATGTCCGTGATCTCATCCGGGACTCCGAACTACCTTCGGTACATCAATACTCAAAAACTCATAATACCGATCGTCATCAAACGTTAAGCGTGCGGACCCTACGGGTTCGAGAACTATGTAGACATGACCGAGACTAATCTCTGGTCAATAACCAATAGCGGAACCTGGATGTTCATATTGGCTCCTACATATTCTACGAAGATCTTTTATCGGTCAGAACCGCATAACAACATACGTTGTTCCTTTTGTCAAACGGTATGTTACTTGCCCGAGATTCGATCGTCGGTATCTTTATACCTAGTTCAATCTCGTTTACCGGCAAGTCTCTTTACTCGTTCCGTAACACATCATCTCGTGACTAACTCATTAGTCCTTTGCTTGCAAGGCTTATTATGATGTGTGTTACCGAGAGGGCCCAGAGATACCTCTCCGACACTCGGAATGACAAATCCTAATCTTGATCTATGCCAACACCACGAATACTTTCGGAGACACCTGTAGAGCATCTTTATGATCACCCAGTTACGTTGTGACGTTTGATAGCACACAAGGTGTTCCTACGGTATTCGGGAGTTGCATAATCTCATAGTCATAGGAACATGTATAAGTCATGAAGAAAGCAATAGCAGTAAAACTAAACGATCATAGTGCTATGCTAACGGATGGGTCTTGTCCATCACATCATTCTCCTAATGATGTGATCCCGTTGATCAAATGACAACTCATGTCTATGGTTAGGAAACATAACCATCTTTGATCAATGAGCTAGTCTAGTAGAGGCATACTAGGGACACTCTGTTTTGTCTATGTATTCACACATGTACTAAGTTTCCGGTTAATACAATTCTAGCATGAATAAAAGACATTTATCATGATATAAGGAAATACAAATAACATCTTTATTATTGCCTCTAGGGCATATTTCCTTCAGAATAGATCTCCTCGAAGACCGAGGAGAACTTTGTATTGAGATCCTGAGAGAGAGAAGAAGCCATCTAGGTACTAGCTATGGACCCGAAGGTCTGTGGTAAACTACTCACAACTCATGGTGAGGGCGATGATGATGATGATGAAGGCCTCCGTGATGGATCCCCCTCCCGGAACAGGCTCCAAGATGGGATCTCCACGGGAACAGCAGCTACGGTGGTGGAATTAGGGTTTTCTCTCTGCGTACGGAGTTTCTGGGGTACGTATGTATATATAGGAAGAAGATGGGCACCAGGGGCCACAGGGGCTGCCCTCGAGGCAGGAGGGCGCGCCCTAGGAAGAGGGGCGCGCCCCCCACCCTCGAGGGTGGCCCTTATGTCTCCTGGCTTGGCCCCGAAGTTTATCTTGCGTGATTTCCTCCAAAAATATCTCCTGCGAAGGTTTCATTCCGTTTGGACTCCGTTTGATATTCCTTTTTTGCAAAACCCTGAAATAGGCAAAAACAGCAATCTGGACTCGGCCTTTGGGTTAGTAGGTTAGTCCCAAAAATGATATAAAAGTGAATGATAAAGCCCATTAAACATCCAAGACTTTATAAATAATAGCATGGAACAATCAAAATTATAGATATGTTGGAGACGTATCAGCCTTGGCCCAGCTGGCTACTCCAGCCGGCTCCCTCCCACTTAACCACTGGCCTATATGGCCTCCCAACCCAAACCCTAACCCCGCTACCCCCTCCTCGCGCGCCTCTCCTCCCTTCCCCTATGCCCGACGCCGCTGCCTCCCCAACGCCCAAGAACGCCACCATCCGTCGCCGCCACCATCTCCATCACCGGACCCCCCCCCCCAGCCTCGCCCATGTTCCCCTGCAACGGAGGGTGAGGACCCCGTCTCCCTCGTTTCCCTTCCCCATGTCACCATGAGCTGCACTCGGTCATGCTGACCCCCACTGTGGCCATGCCCGCAGCTGGCCATCGTGGCCTGGCCTCACGCCCGCCCCCTGCAAGCCACAGCCCACGCCACCGCCTTCTCGGTCCCGCCGCTGGCCCCGCGTGGCTCGCCCCGCTCCCGCCGCCACCGTTGCTCCCCGCCCGCCTGACCTTGCCCGCAACATCGTCCCCCCCACCCCCACCCGGTATGTGGTTGCCATGCACGACCCCTGGCGCTGGCTAGTGGTCGTGTGCGTGTGCCCGGGACCTGTGGCTCGTCTGGGTCATAGACATGTGGGGCCCGGCCCCTAAAACGGGATTAAAATAATACAAATATTAATTAATTAATTAATATAATTAACAAGATTAGTTAAGTTAATCTGTTTAATTAGCTAAGTTAATGAGAGTGGGTCTCACATGTTAGTTTGACCAATCAAATGACTTTGTTGACTGCTGACCTCATGGTGACAAAGTAAACTCATTTTTGACTTAATTTAAATCTGTTAAATTTCAAAAATTGTTTTAAAACTTTGAGAATTAATATAAAATAATTCATAGTTCGGATGAAAATATTGTGTACATGAAAGTTGCGTAGGAAAATATAACGATTCTGAATATGCAACCCGTTCATCCGTCACATGCCCCTAGCATAGCGAACATGGAACCGTTCCCTCCAATTCATCCGTCTGAAAATGCCAAACTTCGGGAAAACATTGCTGGATGTTTCCATCCTCGTCTGTATCACCTGGCACAACGTTAGATCGAACCTAGCACCGCTTATTGCCATGGCATGCATCGTCATGCATCTGTTTGCATTGTATTCATTGTTTCTTCCCCCTCTTCTCTCTGTTAGACTTCGAGACTGACGATGCTGCTCCTGATGTCGACTACATTCTCGACGACCACTCCTTCTCAAGAGAGCTTCCAGGCAAGCAAAACCTCCTTGATCATCCCGATACCGTCTACTCCTTCTCTTTACTACTTGCGTTAGAGTAGTGTTATTGTTCCATCGGTTTGATCCTATATAGGCATAGCCTGTCTTTGCTACTACTGTTGATACCTTACCTGCTATCCTAAATGCTTAGTATAGGATGCTAGTATTCCATCAGTGGCCCTACCTTCTTGTCCGTATGTCATGTTATACTATTGGGATGTGATCCCTTCGGGTAGTGATCACAGATATACTATATACTACTATACCACTTATGATACTAATCGGATGTGGGGGCTGAATGGACAAGTGGTTCCATCCAGGTAGTGGTGGGCCTAAGTTCCCGACGGCTCCTGAGTGTTTCTTTGTGGTGGAGCGATAGGGCGGGTTGAGACCACCTAGGAGAGAGGTGGGCCTGGTCCCTAACCGTTGTATGTGGTTACTTCAAAATAACATGCTTATCGAGTTTGAATATTTTATCTGAGTTGGGTCGTTGGCCTATACGCACTAACCGGCACGCGGGACAAGATATGTGCAACCTGCGTCGTAGTATCAGCTGAAACTCTTCATACGTCAGCGACTAAGTGGCGTGTGTCGGGTTGGATTGGAATGCATGCGCTTGTATAAGGGGGCTTGGTTTGCTCACCGGCTGCGCTCGCAACGTGCAGGATTGCAATGGGTGATGGGCCCAAGATCCCTGCACGCCTAGGATGTAGACCGGCGTGCTGACCTCTCAATTGAGCCTAGGTAGGGCTACGGCGTATTGATCTTCCGAGGCCGGGCATGACCCAGGAAAGTGAGTCTGGCCAGAGTGATCGAGCGTGTTGGGAAATGTGGTGCACCCCTACAGGGAAGTAAACTATTCGAATAGTCATGTCCACGGTAACAGGACGATTTGGAGTTGCATTCCGACTTCTTACAACTAAAATCGGATACTTGATAAAACACACCCAGAGAAGTGACAGATACAACCCAGTGATCGCTCTCTCAGGGGTGTTGAGGAGAGGATCGTCGGGTAGGATAATGGTAAACGATGATACTTATTACTTGTTGGGCAATAAGCCGCGGCGGCGAGCCGGGCATGACCCGTGCGTGTTATGGGTGCGCACTGGCCGCGTCGGGCGCGCCGGGTCCGCGGGGCATGCGTGAGTGTGTGTGTGTGTGTGTGTGTGTGTGCATGTGGTGCATGGGCGTGTCCATGTGGGTGAACACCGCACGGGTGTGTGCGTAGTGTAGTCGTTGGCGATCGGGGCGCGGTGATCGCGCTGGTTTGTTGAAGGCTCAGCGCGAGGAGGGGGCGTGATAACACGTCGTGGGCGCGTCCAAAGCGGCCCGGACTAGGCGGTGTAGTGGGCAGGTGTGAGTGGGTTGTGGCCCAGCGTTGCCCGGGTATAAAAAAGCCTTGTGGTGATCACTGTAATGGCTGCGGGGTTTTGAGTTTGGGCTCAAGGTTAAGGCGTTCGTGCGCCGGGAAAATCCTCGTTGTGTGCCTGTTCTTCCTCCTCCTCTGATCGTCTTCTTCCTCTTTTGTTGGTTCGAGCCACGGTGTCGAGAGAGAGAGAGAGAGAGAGAGAGCTTAATGTGTGTGTGAGAGAGGAGAGCCAGGGCGATGGAGCTGCACCAACAATTGGCATCAGAGCCACGTGGAGGGAGGAGTTCACCGGCGATGTCCGGCGTATGGCGGTTCGGGCGGAGCGCTGCCGCAGCCAGTCCCGCAGCTCACTAGTGGGAACTGCATCACGTGGGCGATCAAGGTCGAGGCCAACCTCGATGCGGCGGGGCTGTGGGAGGCGGTGGTGGTGCCGGAGGACGCGACGGCGATGGTGATCGCCAAGAAGGACAAGCCGGCGAGGGCTTACCTGCTCGGGGTGCTCGCGGAGGACCTGCTGCTGCAGGTGGTGTCCAAGAAGACGGCGACGAAGGTCTCGGCGAGCCTCAAGGCTAGGTATGTCGGCCCAGATCACGTGCGGGCGCCGCGACTGGGCACACTCCGCGGTGAGTTCGAGCTCCTGCGCATGGCAAGTGGCGACACGCTGTACGAGTTTGCCGGCAAGCTCGGGGCCATGGCAGCGTGTTTTGCAGGGCTTGGATCGACGCTGGAGGACTCGACGATGGTGAAGAAGCTCCTGGACTCGGTCCCGGATCACCTGTACGCCGCCGTCGCCGGAATGGAGCAGTTCCGTGACCTGAACACTATGTTGTTCGAGGACGCATTGGGTCGGCTGAAGGCTTTCGACGAGAGGCTACGACGACGCGGGCAGGTGGACGGCGAGCAAGCAGACAACGTGCTCATGTTCACGGCAGCACAATGGCGGGCGCGGGAACGGCGTTAGGGCGGTGCAAGGGACGACGACGACGTGCGCAGCGAAGCGTTAGGCTTCCGCGGCAACCGACGCGGTCGGTGTTACAAGTGCGGAGACCGCATGCACTTCAAGCGGGAATGCCCGCAGTGGAAGAAGGCACCGGCGGCGGAGCGAGCCATGCTTGTGGACGACATCGTCGAGGAGCTTGTCTTGCTCTGAGCCGCGGCTTAGGGCATGTGTGTTGGGCAATAAGCCGCGGCAGCGTGCCGGGCGGGACCGGTGCGTGTTATGGGTGCGCACTTGACGCGTCGGGCGCGCCGGGTCCATGGGGCGTGCGTGAGTGTGTGCGTGTGTGTGGTGCATGGACGTGTCCATGTGGGTGAACACAGCACGGGTGTGTGTGTAGTGTAGTCATTGGCGATCGGGGCGCGGCGATCGCGCTGGTTTGTTGAAGGCTCGGCGCGAGGAGCGGGCACGAGAACCCATCGTGCGCGCGTCCAGAGCGGCCCGGACCAGGCGGTGTATTGGGCAGGAGCGAGTGGGTTGTGGCCCAGCGTTGCCCGGGTATAAAGCACGCTGCGGTGATCATTGTAATGGCTGCGGGGTTTTGAGTTTGGGCTCAAGGTTAAGGCGTTCGTGCGTTGGGAAAATCCTCGCCGTTCTCCCTGTTCTTCCTCCTCCTTTGATCGTCTTCTTACTCTTCTGTTGGTTCGAGCCACGGCGTCGAGAGAGAGAGAGAGAGAGCGCTTAGTGAGAGAGAGAGAGAGGAGAGCCAGGGCGAGGGAGCTGCGCCAACATTACTTACCAGCTACTCTCTTCTACTGCTGCAAGACGGAGGCTGCCAGAAGCGTAGTCTTCGATAGGACTAGCTTCTCCCCCTCTTATTATGGCATTATGTAGTTTAGTTCACAAATATTACCCCATTCATTTAATACCGATGCTTCTGCAGTATAGATCTGATGTAAGTCTTGTGAGTACTTCGGATGAGTACTCACGATTGCTTTGCTACATTTTCCCCTTCTCTCTTCTTTCCGGATGTTGTGATCAGATGTCGGATCTCAGGAGCCAGATGCCACCGCCGATGACTACTACAACCCCGGCGGAGCTTACTACTAAGCGGAGGTCATCGAGGACCATCAATTGTTAGGAGGCTCCCAGGCAGGAGGCCTTGCCTTTTTTATCATTGCTACTTTTGTGCTAGACTTATTAAGGCAAACTTGTTTAATTTATGTCTGTACTCAGATATTATTGCTTCCACTGACTCGTTTGTATTCGAGCCCTCGAAGCCCCTAACTTGTAATATGAAGCTTGTATGTCTTTAATTTATGTCTAGAGTTATGTTGTGATATCTTCACGTGAGCCCTGATTTTGGCCGTACACATTTGCATGCATGATTAGTGTACGGTTAAATCGAGGCGTCACATAAAAAACAACAATTTTTTGTTTGCACAGTAAAGAAAACAACTTCCAACTATACAATGGTTTGAATTTACCTCGTATCTTACTACGCACATTGAATGTTCATACAACACACTAAATAATTTCCTTTTTGATCAATGCTTTTCAAAGGAGTATACTGAGTGTTTTTTGATAGGGATAAGTATACTTTTCGTCCTCGAACTCTTCCGAGAGTTTAGAAATCGTCCCTTAACTCTAATCCGGATAGTTTTCGTCCCACAACTATCAAAACCGGATAGTTTTCGTCCCTCGTGTCGATTCAGCCGGTTTTCGGCTGACATGAACAGTAAATTAAAAGAAAATAGCAATAAAATCAAAAAATTCTGTAAATTTGTAGGATCAAAGTTCCTTGGGGGCGCAAAGTGCGTGTAATTTTTCATACTGTTTGGAAATTCCAGGAGCTCGTGATAAGGAAAAACCATAAATATGTACGTTGGTGAATAGTTAAATCAAAAAAAGTAGAAAAAAATTCAAAAAATATGAAAATTATTGACATCTAAGATGCTCATGTGCTCAAGATGCCTAAAAAATTTCATGGTGTTTGGACATTGTGGGAGCTCGTGGCAAAAAAAAAATGGCTCGGAAAGAAACTTTGAAAATGTGCAATATTATTTTTTTGGCTAGAGCTCCTCTTATGTCATTTGAGCACGAAAATTTGCATGCACCTTGCACACCTAAGCATCTTTGATGCTAAAAAATTCATATTTGTTTGAATTTGTTTTTTTTTCTATTTTACTATTCACCGACGTACATATTTAAAGTTTTTCTTTGTCATGAGCACATGGAATGTCCAAACAGTATGAAAATTTGCACGCACCTTACGCCCCAGAGGAACTTTAATCCCACAAGTTTTCAAATTTTTTTATATTTTTTTATTTTTGTTGCTATTTTTTTTATTTACTGTTCACCGATCTACTGTCCACGTCGGACGAAAACCGCCCGAAGCAGCACGAGGGACGAAAACTATCCGGTTTTGATAATTGAGGGACGAAAACTATCCTGTTTTAATAGTTGAGGGACGAAAACCCTCCGGATTAGAGTTCAGGGACAATTTCTAAACTTCTGGAAGAGTTCGAGGACGAAAATATACTTATCCCTTTTTGATAAAGCACACGTTTTGTCTCGCAAATAACGTGTCCAATACTTAACGACAATACAAGAATTTCTTAAAATAGTGTGTGTGCTATAGATAGTTTAATGCATATTTTTTATCTAACATGTAATGTGTGTGATGACTAGTATCGTCACAAACGATATATGGAAGAAACTGTCGGTCATAGTTACTTCATCGCACACAATTGAATTGAACGAATTATCTTTTTTCGAGGTTTGTTAGGGTTTGTGTCCTATTCAGGAAGACAAGACGGCGGTGGCTCCCTGAAGATGGAATAAAGGTCTCTCTGCCTAGCCCCCGTTCCGGTGATGCGTCTAGCATCGTCGGTAGGCGTGTGGAGGTGTGTCTTTGGTGGATTTGCTCGGATATGTTCGCCGTTCGTCTTTGTTCGTGTGTCTTCAGGTTGGATCCTTCTTATCTATACTCTTCATCGATGTCGGTTGTTGTTCTGGTGCATTGGTTCTATGGGGCCTTAGCACGACGACTTTCCGACTGTCTACTACAACAAGGGAGCGGCGATGATAGCGTCGCGTCTTCGGCTCGCTTCAGTGTTTGTAGTCGTCGCTAGGTAGTCTACGGATCTGGATGTAATTTTTATTATTTCTAGTGTTCGTTGTATTATCATGATCGAAAGTTTATCCCGCAAAAAAAATCCTAAACTTATGATCGTTTGGTTACAAAATGAGCTTACAAACTAATTCCCTCACTGATCCTACTAACCTTCTCCTGCATTTTG
>LR738709.1:641336778-641359552 GCA_902687465.1 Secale cereale | reverse complement strand
GGGGGGGGGGGGGGGGGGGGGGGGGGGGGGGGGGGGGGGGGGGGGGGGGGGGGGGGGGGGGGGGGGGGGGGGTATTTGTGCGCTGCCTAGGTTTTGCGGGGCGGATGTCGTGGTGGTTGGCGGCATTAATTGCCGGGGATGAGGGAGGAGGGGAGCGGAGTTATGGCGCGGGACGCACGGACGGACGCGCTTCCCCTGCCCTGCTCTGCTCTGCCGTCGCTCGCTGCGGAGCCGAGCCGGTGTGGAAATTGGGGGCGAGGGCGGGGAGTCGCAGGCCGTGCGGCTTGTGGGCTAGAAGAAGATCACTGTTGTTCTTGTTGACTGAAACACAGTAGCTGGCGGCCTGCTGTGCTGTGCAGGCCTACGAGCCGGGTACGACGACGATGGGGACAGTGCGTACGGGGTCGCGTTGTTCCAGGAAAACAAAACGTACGGGGTCGTTGGAGCGTTCGAGGAGTTGACGATGGTTTTTTTTTTCTCTGTTCTTGCGAGCAGCGGAACGCGGGACAGAGGGCTCTCGATGGCTACAGCGTACAGTGCACGAGTGACAGGGAGCAGATGGGCGATTAGCTGGAGGGAGCGAGTGGCAAAAAATTGCGCCGTTGCCGGGGATCGAACCCGGGTCACCCGCGTGACAGGCGGGAATACTTACCACTATACTACAATGACTTGGTTATGTATCATTTGGTTTATTTCCTGTGCAGCCGTGGAGAATGCAATGGCGACCCCAATACAGTACAGCGCTCAGTCGCTCACAATGCGACGTTTCAGTTTGTTGAGTCCATTTCGTAGGGTAGAGAGAGAGCTGGCCTGTGAGCAAATCTAGACAACACATAAATTCGTTTAGAGCTTATAGATAGTGCTAAGCTTAAGAGCATACTATGCGATGCAATGCAGAGGCCGGGGGCTGCCTCCATTTTCACAAGCTATCTAGGCATGGCCCGAAAGGAGATCTTTTGAGTAGATGAAGTTTACGTGTACATATTTTGGAACTCTTTTCATCAAAAAAAATGGAACTCTGGGGACGCTTTCTCGGTCGAATGTAGCCGGAGTCGAAGCCGTTCGTTTATATATACAAAAAAAAGAATTTTGTCATCTTTGTTGTGTTCGGAGAAAAATGATAGTAGGTGTCGATCGGGCACTTGGGAATCAGGATATATGGGCATCTCTAATGTGGACTTGCAAACCTCATGACAAACCAAAAATCGCCACGTACCCCACCCCTTCGTCAGTATGGCTAAGTGATTAATATTAGGCATCTAGCGGAAGCTTTATAAATATAGTTGGGCATTTGGCGGAAATCCCTTTTGGAGATCGGCCTCCCGTGAGGCCTCCAAATTCAAACTTGAAATTTCATCGAAATTCATATTTTTACATTTCAAAAAAATTTGAAAAAAATACAGATATACATGAAGGCATATCACACATGTGTGTAAATTTTCAGTTCAAAATACGTTGAAATAAGAGCTGTGCAAAAAAGACAAATCTAGGGTGCCCGTGCATTGCCATGGGCCTTAAAAAATTGAGAACGTTCTTTTGTCAATATTATTATCAGTATTCGATATTGGGTTATTCATTACATTACTATGCCTTCCTACTCATTGTAGGTTGGTTGTTACTGATTGCATATCAAATTTCACATGTATATAAAAGATAACCAATAAGATACAAAAATATTGAGATCCACTTCACTTACAATGTAATTTGGTAACATATAGGATCAGATCTAATGCACAAAACACAATAACATAGAACTCTTTATTGTGCATTACAAATGATAGGTGGTACATGGATGCCCTTCTATGCTTAAGATTAATCATCTCATGAAAGCATGTCTATTGTTATTATCCATTAATTAAATATGACACATCTAGGATTTTGTTCCCTTATTCCAAGATTCTACAATCAGAATTCCCTAGCAAATTTTTACCCATGAAATTAGGCACTTGAAACTGTACAGATTACTACACGTACCTCCTACCATTTAGAAACCATGGAAACACAAAATATTTCAACACTTTCTCATCTACTATTCATAGCTTGGACAAGCCCCATCTACTTTTCTTGGCTCAAAAGGACTGAGGCCCCTCCAATTGCGCTCAACTTCTAGGATATCTCTTCTTTGAAGGCCATGAAAACAATCATTCGGTAAGATCATTTGTGATCATAAATGTCATTTATAATTACTTGATATTCTCATATACAATATCTAAATAGTAAAGTTTATAAATGCAATACATTAAAAGAACTAATGCTACTGGTATCCATAGCTAATACATAAATACAAATAATTAGAGGCATGAAACTCTAACATTAGATAGACCCATGTAAATTGCATACAAACTTGGCGTCTAATTTTTTTGCAGTAGGCTTTTAACCTATTTAGCAAGTCAAACTCTCGGAATAAATTATGTCTTGGGTCTCGCTTAACCTATTCAGCAAGCTACCATCGACCATATTGCAGTCCATATGAAAAAGAGACGAACATCATATTCTGCTGAAAAACAACAATGTGAAGTTTATCGATATATGATATTATCATTGCCATTAATGTCACTAAATTTATTGGTCCATAAAATCCATGCGTAAGTGCAAAAGAAAATGAATCTGAGTTGAGGGGAATAAGGAAGGATCAAACGAAAGAATGAATGGATCGCACACATACCGTTCATAAGTTCTTCTCTGGATGGAAATGGAACCCAATACATGCCGCTGCAGCATCCTTCTTGTCGTCTCCGAGGAACCCCATTTAGCTATTTCCTCCGGTACCGCCCATGACATCTTCTATAACATGTCCGCTTCCACCACTGACATCTTCTCCGCCATCTCGTTCACGAAGCCATGTCCACCATGTTTCCCTTCATATTACATTACTCTCATGTATCACACATACTACGATTCAACCATGCATATCAGTGAAATATAGGAATGGATCTCTAGTACAACAATATATGCACACTTTTTCCAGAGTGACTTCTATGATTGCTACTACTATCTTCTACACACAGCCCCTGCAGCAGAATTGGCTGGTTCTCAAGTTCCTTCTCCCACTAACCACCTCTGTCACAATTTTGTTGTAGCTATTCTGAATAGCTGCCGTGGTCTGCCTCTGATACTCGTGCTTGCGAAGAGGCTACCCCATTGAATATGCATTGTTATACGCCAGGCAAGAAATATTTGCACCGCACCACACACCGCCGACCACAATGTGACGTCCATGATCAAAATTAAGAAGTGTTCTTGGCGTCCAGCCTTGGCCAAAAACTGCGCCAGAATGCCATGTGGTCTCTCAAGAGGCGGGAAGAGCCAGGGAGCACCACGACACGCCATCTACAACTCAGTGGTGGTGGTGGGTGGCGTTGATCTCGTAACCCTAACAATGGTTCCATGGAGGGTTAGGGATTTTTCGGAGCGTGCTTTTCCACTGGATGAGATGTGTGTCTCCCTCCCATGAGCTTGCGATGATGGGATAGTGGCTGTTGTCGTCCATGCCTAGTTGGCACATGAAACTGAATGAAGAAACACTCAGCATACTTCTTCATGCATAATCAAAATACTATTGCAATTAAAATATATAATGCAGTAACGAGTGTTTCGATGTTCTTCTGTTTATAGTTAGCGGGCAACAAGGTACAAGTATGTTCTTCTTTCATCATTTGTTATGTTTGTCTACCTCAGGCTTGTAGAAAATACGGTTTTGTTAGCCTGCACTACTACACTGATCTTTTGAAATGATAAATTTAAGCAACTATGTCAAGAGTACTAAATTGTAGAGAGAAAAAAAGATGGACAACACCAACTTTAGCTTCACCCTTCTAACCTCGAACTGTCAACAAGAAGCACAACGACAATTGTTAGTTGAATGTTTGTGTGTTGCCAATGGACTAACGGAAAATAGTGATTAAACAATCATTTAAATTCAGAAATGTATGTCGATCATGTTGACATATGGTTTGCATTCATATAGAGACAAACTAATATTCTCTCCTCTCCTCCTCGACAGCTGTCATGTCGCCTTAACCACCATCTCAAGCAACAAGGTCTAATTGGGGATTTATATACGGATGAAATAACCACTTTGGGTGCTCCAGTAATGAAATAACCAGCAATTAAAATACAAACCTAACATCCCTAGGACAGTCTTCTGAAATATAAAAATCGAAGACCAAGTAAACTTTGCAGCAGTCACTACTTATTACACTTTTATATAAAAATCGATTGACTATCAATATTCATCAAACAAATAAATCTGATATATCATACGACAAATGACCTACTAAGTACAAGTTTCTAAAAGGGAGATGTACGAAGTGGTTAAACTCTCCAGGAGCCTTAGAAACCTGAAGGCACATACTACCATATCCAAATTTCGAGCTAGTTGTCTAAGAAATTAAGTAGACGGTGTAAGAAGATAGAGAAAATGTTATACCACACCAAAAGCTACATGCAGCATAGTGCAACAATGTTTGGAATAATTTGTATTGATGCCTACTTGAGAACCATATCTAGCCGGTGTACTCTAATTAGAACAAGCAGAAAAAAGGGATCAACAGAAGGTTTCAGCCATTAACAAAAAACAGTTAGCAGAGAAACAACTCGGTGAATCATTAACTTACAATCTTGCTTTTTGAATGTGCAACCCATAACCAGAGAAGCCTCTCGGCATTTGAGGGCTTGGGTATTCTCACAACATAGAGCAACTATAGTTGCGCCTCACTCCAAAAGGGGCCATCTTCACTACAAAGAGAGCAATTAGTATCTCACTCCAGTTGATGAGCTAGTCTCTTTAATTACACCCTTGTATGTGGTAGTGTTGTTACTCTACAACTAAGAAACTCTCTACGTGAACTGTTTTTTGCTTGGTATCCAAACAAAGCATTTTTATTTCGCCACTGTATTGGGCTACTATTCACTCATAGGATTCTGCGATAGGATGCCTTATTCTTCCTTTTATTATTGCTCGCTAGATTATTTTTAGTTCAATAGTTGTCATGCGACAAACCATTAAATTTGAAGAAACCCGGATAAGTCTAATCGACATCAATTCTATCTTGCTTCTACTAATAAAAAACACTCTATCTCTATGTACTCCTGAATAGTTGTTTTCTTGTAAACAATTCAACAACACACAAGGATCTTTTCCTAAAACATCACCTAATGGCAAAAGGATGCATTCAGAGAACTATAATTAATTTATTTGATCATCCCATGCAATTCTTGAATTTCTCATGCCATTTGATACTCATCAGGCCTGAAACTATTATGCCAAAAAAGCAAATATGAGATCTAGGATTCAGAGTACAGATCTTTAGAAACATAGCTTTCTTTCACAAAAAAGCTACCTGAACCAAGTTTGATGCCTACTAAAAAAGTAGTATGTTAAATACATGCATCCAGTGAAACTTATATGAAGATAAATGAAGCAACATGATGATAGAAATCAGAGATGGTACCAATTGATCTGCTGGTTGTCATATGTAGAGTTCGTACGTAAAGAAGCACGAACCATGTGAACTTGATGTCCTCGGCGGTTTGTACAAATACTCATATTGCCATATTGCCCCTTTGAATCCAAGCCAAATACCACTCATATAACAAGATGTGGAATTTAGATCCCGTCAAAAAAACATGTGAAATTTAGATGGGCGGAAGAACATCAGTAGATACAAGGTGCTTGCAATAGAGATCCACGGACGGTTGCAATCGAGGTAGAGGCCTGCTGGTCGATGACGAGCTGCTGGATGAGCTCGAGCACCCACCTTCTGTCGGGCTGCTGCTGCGCCGCCGAGGTGTCGGCTCTATGGCGGCTCCCCCGGCCGGATCTGGCCACAACGACGATCTGAGTGGCAAGGCCTAGCCCTCTCTTCATCAGATCGGTCAGGGAGGGGAGCTCCTGGCCTTGGACGATGGGAGGAGGGAGGCCGAGACCCACAAGGCGTGTGGTCGCCTCCCGATGTGCATGGCTGCCGGGAGGAGGGGGTGGTGGCGCCGTGGCGGCCGGCTGGGGAGGGAGGTTGTGGTGGCCGGCTGATTCATAGTAGGTGGTAGATCGATGGGCGGCGATGCATGGAGGGAGCGCTTGGGAGTTGGGAGAGGTAGGTCGGGGATTGGCGGCCTCGTCCGATTTTTTCCCTTACCTGAGAGGGAGACGGACGTGGGCGGAGGAAATGAGACAAAAAAACCGACAGTGGTGGATGAAATAAAACCTACGAAATAAACCGGACGAAATAAAACCAGACGAAATTTAACCGGGAACGGAGACTACCAACTGGGACAGTAGGAGTAGAGATAATTGTGACAAAAACCTATATCATCATAGATGTGGTGAGCTCCTACTACTATGACAAAAAATCATGACAGAAAATGGGCTTTTCGTCCTGGGCGGGCGGGGGACGCACCTGCATGACATTCTTTGGGCCGTCCATGACGGAAAAAATCACGGTAGAAGCGAGGGCGAGAATTTTTTTGGGGAGTTCTCGGTTACTGTGGGTGGTCGGGGCGGAGCGATGCACGGAGGTTTGCGCGTTTCTCTCGTACACATCGCGTGTATGTGCGAGGCATTGGGCTCTAACTGAACCCGAGTGAGGCGTTCGCTTACTGAACCCGAGCGATTGCACTAGCCAAGTTACTCAACCCGAGCGATCGATCCCTGCTGGCTGCTGACTGAACTCGGCCGATTCCTTCGCTACTGCTGCTAACTGAAGCCGGTCGAACTATGTTGCTGCCTCTTGATGAACAGTGGCCGTTGTTGAGGTAGGGTGAACAGCTCCCGGTGGGGGTTGTATGAACAGGACCTCGTGGTAGTAGAGGTCGTTGCCGCTGGATGAACAGGACCCCGATCGAGAGGAGGCCGCCACACACCAGAGCCGGTTGGGGGTGGATGAACAGGACCCCGTGGAGGGATGGTTGAACAGGAACCCTCATGTGGAGGGCTGGTTGAATAGTAGTCGGTGGATGACTAGATGAACAGTAGTTGGTGGAGGCAGGAGGAGGCGCCGTGGATGAACAGTCGCAGGTGGAGGCTGGAGGAGGTCGACGGTGGATGTACAATAGCCCATGGAGGCTGGAGCGAGGCAGTAGATGGTGGATGAACAGTAGCCCGTGGAGTCCCGTTTTGCGGTACGCCACACCCCTCCCGATGAACAGGACCCCCGTTTTGACCGTAGGAGGTCAAAGAGAAGTCCATTTCCTCCGTTTTGCGGTACGCCACACCCCTCCCAATCAACAGGACCCTGTTTCGACCGTAGGAGCTCGAACACAAGTCCGTTTCCTCCGTTCTACGGTACACCAGACCCTTCCCGATGTATATGACCCCGTTTCGACCGTACGCGCACGAACAAAAGGCCGTTTTCCTCCGTTTTGCGGTACGCCAGACCCCGTTCCGGCTGTTCCGTCCAAGCTGGTTGGCTCCCGCTGAACAGGACGCGTTCCGACCCAGTGGCTTCACTCCCGATGAACAGGGCGCCGTTTCTCCGTTCTGGCCCAACCGCTTGACTGCCGATGAACATGATGCCCTTTCTGCAGTCCGTTGTCTCTCCATATACACGTGCCCTGGCCGAACGTATGCGAGAGTAGCTAGGCTTTCGAGACCCCGTCTGTATGTACGTATGTGGCCGTATTTGTTGGCATCTGGTTGTACGTACGTGTACAGGGTTTAGACTGGACTGCATGAACTGCTACGTCAGGTGCTCTACTACGACACGTGCCGCTGCTTGCTCGGCCATGGTTCATCATTGTAGAGAGACCGATCGACCAGTATGTACGTACACGTTCGCGACCAGAATGACAACGCTACGTACGCTTCGACCAGGTGGGTCCCGACTGTCAGGGAGGATAAGGGGGCATTTCCTTACATGCGTAGTTATTGATGGTGGGTCCCAGCGGTCAGGGGGAAGAATCATTTTTTTGCCCGTAATATGGATGCACTTCCTTGCGTGCGAAGATGTAGCTGGTGGGTCCATCTGTCAGCCTCACCGTGTAGAGTGCTCTTCCGATGGCTGTCGTTCGTTGACCACGTTGACCACACCGCGTGGACAGCACGCAGGCGGTGGACGACAGTGAGGCCTAGGAAGGGAACGACGCGGAGCCAGGGAAGACAAGGCAGGTGGATGCCCATGTAGAGGGGAGTACGAGGGTTCACTGGTTCGGCTGCGGTGTGAGGCTGCCTTCGCCGGAGAATAACATGAGGTGTTGGTGAGTAGAGGAATGGCCTAGACGACAATGGGAGTAGGGTGGGCCGGTGAGTCCTGCGCAGCAGCACAGCCGGCCACGTGAGGCGGTACCGCCGGTGGTGGTTTGGGCGGCTGAAGCAAAAATATCCGAGATTGAAGAAGAAGCACGACATCCGTTGGATGGACATCCAACGGCCACTGCTGCTAAAACCGTGTGTTGACTATAAATTGACAAAGCCTTACGTACGCGTCAACTTAGTAGGCCCATAAGTGTGTGGCAGAGAATATATAGCCCATTTGTGATTTCTAAGAATGTACAACTCAATTTTGAATTCTAATGGAATTTACTACAACCCATTTACAGTTTATTAAAATTACAACCAATTTTCTAGCTAGGACAACGATTAATAATTTCAACCAACCGCTCAAAACAGAATTTAATAAAATTTCTCACATTTTGACCGGATCCGAAATATGTTTATCCCAAAATTTCAAGTCAGCTTAAATATAATTTCAAAAAATATTGTATTAAGTAAAAATCCAACGAAATATTGCGCGCGCAACAAATAATGAAATTAAAATTTTCAAAATCCAAAAATAATATATATTTATAACTAATTATGTGTTTGGTGCATTTTTTAAAGTTACAGTTCAATTTAAAAAATTACATCCCATTTATTATTTCTTAAAGCCCATTTTGTTGTTAAGCCTAATGCATCCCTCCTAGGAAAGATTTGCAGCCGAGCGGGGCAGAGAATAACAAGTTAACCTAGGCTCGGTATTCCTCAAAAAAAAGTATAGCTGGGCTAGTCATTTTTAGCTTGAAAAATAATAATAATTGAGCTAGATATTTGGACGACATAAAATAATAGCCTGGGCTAAATGAGCCACAGCCCGCCCAGTTGATACCTGCTCATCTGAACAACAACAAAAACATCGCTCAAGAAAAACTCTGCTCACACCTCAAAAACACAAAAACTGCTCGAGCTGATGGGTCCCAGCTGTCGATCGCTCCTTGTGCAATTCTCTCGTTTATTGACTACATAGGTTGACAATGGTGTGGGACCGTGATGTCAGAAAATGAGGAGGGAGCAAAAACAAAAAAGTTGTATATAATAAGGAGGCACTTGCGTACGTGCGGCTATGGCCCTGGTGGGTTCCCACTGTCATCCTCTCCAATTAAAGTCATTTCCTGATTCCTCATGTTTGTTGACCATGTTGACAACGCGAGACGGCGGCGCCACGGCGAGCGCAACAACTCGAAGGACGATGAAGAGGGCCTTGCGGGCTGTATGGATGGTCTGATACAGCGCCCGCTGCTCATTCAGGAAGCGAGGATCATAGGGCCATGATAACCCACAAGTTTAGGGGATCAGTTGTAGCCTCTTTCGATAAGTAAGAGTGTCGAACCCAACGAGGAGCTAAAGGCAGAACAAATATTCTCTCAAGTTCTATCGACCACCGATACAACTGTACACACGCTTGACGTTTACTTTACCTAAAACAAGTATGAAACTAGAAGTATTTTGTGGTTTTTGTGGGATAGTTTTGCAAGAATATAAAGGGCACACAAATAAAACTAGGGACTGTTAAGATAAGGACACAACTAATTTAATGATAGCGAGTGTGTAAAAGTGGTGGTAGGAGTTGCGAAATTGCCCCTAAGCAATTGACTACATTACTAAACCGATAGCAAGTTTTATGTGGGAGAGGCCACTGCTAGCATGTCATCCCTTACTTGGAATTCTATGCACTTAGGATTGGAACTATTAGCAAGCATCCGCAACTACTAACGTTCATTAAGGTAAAACCCAACCATAGCATTATGATATATTGGCCCCCCTTCAATCACGTATGCATCAATTTCTACGCTAGGTTGAAGTTTCTGTCACTCTTGCCATCCAATACGTAGTCCTATCAACATACAACTAACCCTATGGTGTGATCCACGCGCGCGCTCATATGATGGGCACCAAAGGACAACAACATAACCACAAGCAATTTAAATCAATCATAGCAATTCACCAATCACCGATAGGACAACGATAATCTACTCAGACATCATAGGATGGCAACACATCATTGGATAATAATATGAAGCATAAAGCACCATGTTCAAGTAGAGGGTACAGCGGGTTGCGGGAGAGTGGACCGCTATAGATAGATGGGGGAAGGTGATGGGGATGTTGGTGAAGATGACGGAGGTGTTGGTGTAGATCGCCGTCACACGATGATGGCCCCGGTGGCACTCCGGTGCCACCGGAAGCGAGGGGGAGAGAGCCCCCCTCCTTCTTCTTCTTCCTTGACCTTCTCCCTAGATGGGAGAAGGGTTTCCCCTCTGGTCCATGGCCTCCATGGCGGCTGAGGGGCGAGAGCCCCTCCGAGATTGGATCTGTCTCTCTGTCTCTCTCTGTTTCTGCGTTCCCAGATTCTGGCCCTTCACCGTTTCTTAAATTCCCGGAGATCCGTAACTCCGATTGGGCTCATCTTTTGACACGATTTTTATCCGGAAATTAGCTTTCTTGCGGTGAAAGAAGGGCATCAACCGCCTTACGGTGTGGCCTCGAGGGCCCAGGGCGCGCCCCCCACCCTCGAGGCCCACTCGGGTATCGTCTCGTGTTGGTTTCGCTTCCCAAAATTCACATATATTCCAAAAAAATCCTCCATCCGTTTTTATTCCGTTTGGACTCCGTTTGATATGGATATTCTGCGAAACAAAAAACATGCAACAAACATGAACTGGCACTGGGCACTGGATCAATATGTTAGTCCGAAAAAATAGTATAAAAAGTTGCCAAAAGTATATGAAAGTTGTAGAATATTGGCATGGAACAATAAAAAATTATAGATAAGACGGAGACGTATCAGCATCCCCAAGCTTAATTCCTGCTCGTCGTCGAGTAGGTAAATGGTAAAAAGATAATTTTTGATGTGGAATGCTACCTAGCATAATCTTGATCATGTAATCTAATCATGGCATGAATATTAAGACACGAGTGATTCAAAGCAATAGTCTATCATTTGACATAGAATAATTTAATACTCGGGCATCCCGACAAACAATCAAGTCTTTCAAAATATCAATGCTAAAGAACGTTATCTCTACAAAATCATATTGTCCTTTATGCTCCCTTTTCTTAACACAAGGTACCCCTCATGCCCATCCCGGTGTCAGCCAAGCAATTGTTTTCATACTTTACTTTTTCGAACCTTTTCAACTCTTCACGCAATATATGAGCGTGAGCCATGGACACTATGGGTGGAATAGAAGGTGGTAGTAGACAAAAGTAGGGAGAAAGTCTCACATCGACTAGGGGTATCAATGGGCTACGGAGATGCCCATCAATAGATATCAATGTGAGTGAGTAGGGATTGCCATGTAACGGATGCACTAGAGCTATAAGTGTATGAAAGCTCAAAAGAAAACTAGTGGGTGTGCATCAACTTGCTTGCTCATGAAGACCTAGGGCATTTGAGGAAGCCCATCGTTGGAATATACAAGCCAAGTTCTATAACGAAAAATTCCCACTAGTATATGAATGTGACAACATAGGAGACTCTCTATCATGAAGAACATGGTGCTATGATGAAGCACAAGTGCGGAAAAAGATAGTAGCATTGCGCCCTTTTTTCTTTTTCTTTTTTTGGCCTTCCTTTTTTTATTTGGCCTTTCTCCTTTTTTTATTTGGCCTTTCTTTTTTTCTTTTTTTTTGGCCTTTTTTTTTCAAGGGACAATGCTCTAATAATGATTATCATCACACTTCTATTTACTTACAACTCGATATTACAACTTGATACTAGAACAAAAATATGACTCTATATGAATGCCTCCGGCGGTGTACCAGGATGTGCAATGATCTAGTGTAGCAATGACATCAAAAAACGGACAAGCCATGGAAACATCATGCTAGCTATCTTATGATCATGCAAGGCAATATGACAATGATGGTGCGTGTCATAATAAACGAAACGGTGGAGTTACATGGCAATATATCTCGGAATGGCTATGAAAATGCCATAATAGGTAGGTATGATGGCTGTTTTGAGGAAGGTATATGATGGGTGTATGGTACCGGCGAAAGTTGCATGGTACAAGAGAGTCTAGCAATGGTGGAAGGGTGAGAGTGCGTATAATCCATGAACTCAACATTAGTCATAAAGAACTCACATTCTTATTGCGAAAAATCTATTAGCCCTCGAAGCAAAAATACTACGACACATGCTCCTAGGGGGGAGGTTGGTAGGAGTTAACCATTGCGCGCCCCCGACCTTCATGCAAATATAAACAATCAAAATACAATGCGCGCCAATTTGTTTACATAGTTAGGAGACCATACGTGCATGCTTCGGGAATCACATACCTTAACACCGATATTTTTACTAAACCATAATCATTCACTAGTTCCTCCCACATATTAGCATCTCTATATCACAAAACTATTGCAAGGAATCAAACATATCATATTCAGCAATCTACAAGTTTATGTAGGATTTTATGACTAACCATGTGAATGACCAATTCCTGTCAACTCTCTAAATAGATATAAGTGAAGCAAGAGAGTTTTAATTCTTTCTACAAAAGTTATGCCCACGCTCTAACAATTATAAGTGAAGCAAAAGAGCATTCTACAAATGGCGGTTTTCTATGTGAAGAGAAACAGGCAATCCAAACTTCAAATGATGTAAGTGAAGCACATGAAGTATTCTATAAAGCCATACTCAAAAGATATAAGTGAGGTGCAAAGATAATTCTATAAATCAACCAAGGACTATCTCATACCAGCATGGTGCATTTATTAAAAGGAAAAACAGAAAGCACACGACGCTCCAAGAGTTGCACATATCACATGAATGAAACGAATCCGAAAACATACCGATACTTGTTGAAGAAAGAGGGGATGCCTTCCGGGGCATCCCCAAGGTTAGACGCTTGAGTTGAATATTTACTTGGGGTGCCTTGGGCATCCCCAATCTTGAGCTCTTGCCTCTCCTTCTTCTCCTCACATCGAGAATTCCTCGATCTTCGAACACTTCATCCACACAAAACTTCAACAGAAAGCTCGGTAAGATCCGTTAGTATAATAAAGCAAATCACTACTCTAAGTACCATTGCAAACCAATTCATATTTTGTTTTTTCATTGTAGCTACTGTAATATAACTTTTCCATGGCTTAATCCACTGACAGAAATTGATAGTTTCATCAAAACAAGCAAACTATGCATCAGAAAACAGATTCTGTCTAAAACAGAACAGTCTGTAATAATCTGAACATTCACCATACTTATGATACTTGAAAAATTCTACCAAAATTAGGAAAAATCAACAATTTGTATAGAAAGACAGTGCAAGATGTTTCAGAACTATTTGACGTTCCAGCAAAAAACGTAAAATCGCGCACTACAGCCAAAGTTTCTGTCATGCACCGCACAAACCAACAAGCATTGTAAACATCCTAAAGGCAAACCTTGGCACATTATTTTTATAATACAATGGAACTGTACAAGGGGATACTTATTTTTGATGAAAAGTTTCTGTAATTCAAGATTTGCAAAGTTTCCATGGGCATGAACAAAGTTCAAGGAGCTCCCCCATCTCAACGGTGCTCGTCCTTCTTACTTTCACTTTTCTTTTTTAAAAGTTTTGGGTTCCCCTTTTTTTTAACTTTATAAAAGCACACAACAGAAATAAATGACTCTCTTAAACTTCTGGGTTGTCTCCCTGGCAGCGCTTTCTTTAAAGCCATTAAGCTTGGCATATAGTGCTCAAGTAATGGATCCACCTGGATCCCAAGGTATATAAAAGCCAATTTTAATTAACAATGATTTGGCATTTAGTAGTGAGCACAAAGTAATATATATCATGCAACAACGAAGTCTAACTCTCTTCCTATGCATCGGCATGTGATAAAATAACAATTCATGCAAATCAAGTAAAGGCCAATGCATAGTATAAGCAGTTTCTTGCAATTTTATCGTGTTGGAAACATAGAGATGCGGAGATGTAGTTCCTCTCTCATAATAATTGCAAGTAGGAGCAGCAAGCACATGCATATTATATTCATCAAAATCATCATCTATAACGGAAAAAGGCAACCCATCAATATAATCCTTAATAAGTGCAAACTTCTCCGATATAGTGTAGTTTGGAGAACTCAAAAAGATAATAGGACTATCATGCATGGGTGCAATAGAAACAATCTCATGTTTAACATAAGGAACTATAGAAAGTTCATCTCCATAAGCATAATTCATATTGGTATCTTGGCCACAAGCATAGCAAGCATCATCAAAAAGGGATATTTCAAAAGAATCAACGGGATCATAGCAATCATCATAGCATTCATCCTTCGGTAAGCACGAAGGGAAATTAAACAATGTTTGGGATAAAGAGTTACTCTCATTAGAAGGTGGGCACGGGTGATCAATCCTCTCTTCCTCCTTTTGTTCTTTGCTCTCCTCCTCATCTTTTTCATCCAATGAGCTCACAATGTCATTAATTTCTTCTTCATCCAATGAGCTCACAATGTCATTAATTTCTTCTTCCATAGACTCCTGCAAAATATTAGTCTCTTCTTGGAAAGCGGAGACCTTCTCAATAAACGCATCAATATTGGAGTTATATTCATAATTCAAATAGTAATATTTCAATATAGCAAGATTTTCAGGCCTAGAAACATCATCATCAAAAGCATCATTCTTTTTAAACAGAGATTCAATTTCATAAGCACCCTTAAAAGCAACGAATTCTTCTATTTGTTCCACATCATAATAATCATATATACCATTAGCATAAGAAGCTAAGGTTTCATTATCATTAAATTTGCATGAAAAGGGAAGCTGTGGAGCCTTCATCCTAGAGCAACAAGTATAATCATATCTCAAGCATAGTTGCCGAGCATACCGATGCAACAAATGAATTTGATCCCATAACAGTTTCCCTTTTTGTGTCAAGCGATAATCCCTAAAGTATTCATGTTGATCCAATGTTACTCCCATTACATAGTTGAATGGGGTTTTCTCAGGATTATCAAAGTAGTACATAATATCTTTCACATAGTTTGCATCGAGGGTTTTAGGAGGTTTCCCATCTCCATGAGTAGCAAGTACACCTAAGTTTTTTGGTATTTCGTGTTCCGTATCCATAACTAAAGATAGAGAACAACTTAGAATAGCAAATAAAATCTACTTAGTGATAAAGCAAACAAGCACACATGAGAATATTCACCCCACGCTATTGCTCCCCGGCAACGGCGCTAGAAAAAGGTCTTGATAACCCACAAGTGTAGGGGATCAGTTGTAGCCTCTTTCGATAAGTAAGAGTGTCGAACCCAACGAGGAGCTAAAGGCAGAACAAATATTCCCTCAAGTTCTATCGACCACCGATACAACTCTACGCACGCTTGACGTTTACTTTACCTAGAACAAGTATGAAACTAGAAGTATTTTATGGTTTTTGTGGGATAGTTTTGCAAGAATATAAAGGGCACACAAATAAAACTAGGGGCTGTTAAGATAAGGACACAACTAATTTAATGATAGCGAGTGTGGAAAAGTGGTGGTAGGAGTTGCGAAATTGCCCCTAAGCAATTGACTACATTACTAGACCGATAGCAAGTTTTATGTGGGAGAGGCCACTGCTAGCATGTCATCCCTTACTTGGAATTCTATGCACTTATGATTGGAACTATTAGCAAGCATCCGCAACTACTAACGTTCATTAAGGTAAAACCCAACCATATCATTATGATATATTGGCCCCCCTTCAATCCTGTATGCATCAATTTCTACGCTAGGTTGAAGTTTCTATCACTCTTGCCGTCCAATACGTAGTCCTATCAACATACAACTAACCCTATGGTGTGATCCACGCGCGCGCTCATATGATGGGCACCAAAGGACAGCAACATAACCACAAGCAATTTAAATCAATCATAGCAATTCACCAATCACCGATAGGACAACGATAATCTACTCAGACATCATAGGATGGCAACACATCATTGGATAATATTATGAAGCATAAAGCACCATGTTCAAGTAGAGGATACAATGGGTTGCGGGAGAGTGGACCGCTGTAGATAGATGGGGGAAGGTGATGGAGATGTTGGTGAAGATGACGGAGGTGTTGGTGTAGATCGCCGTCACACGATGATGGCCCCGGTGGCACTCCGGTGCCACCGGAAGCGAGGGGGGAGAGCCTCCCTCCTTCTTCTTCTTCCTTGACCTTCTCCCTAGATGGGAGAAGGGGTTCCCCTCCGGTCCATGGCCTCCATGGCGGCGGAGGGGCGAGAGCCCCTCCGAGATTGGATCTGTCTCTCTGTCTCTCTCTGTTTCTGCGTTCCCAGATTCTGGCCCTTCACCGTTTCTTAAGTTCCCGGAGATCCGTAACTCCGATTGGCTCATCTTTTGACACGATTTTTACCCGGAAATTAGCTTTCTGGCGGCGAAAGAAGGGCATCAACCGCCTTACGGTGTGGCCTCAAGGGCCCAGGGAGCGCCCTGGGCAGGGGGCGCGCCCCCCACCCTCGAGGCCCACTCGGGTATCGTCTCGTGTTGGTTTCGCTTCCCAAAATTCACATATATTCAAAAAAAAAATCTCCGTCCGTTTTTATTCCGTTTGGACTCCGTTTGATATGGATATTCTGCGAAACAAAAAACATGCAACAAATAGGAACTTGCACTGGGCACTGGATCAATATGTTAGTCCCAAAAAATAGTATAGAAAGTTGCCAAAAGTATATGAAAGTTGTAGAATATTGGCATGGAACAATCAAAAATTATAGATACGACGGAGACGTATCAGGCCACATGTCCGTGACGACATTGTCGTTCGCTTGTTCACCGGCGATTTGTCCTTCCGTGAGCCGGTGATCGTTGAGGAGACGAAGGTTGCAACACAGGTTCTCCTGCGCGGGTAGCTCTTCCACCAGTAGGGCGTCGAAGTGCGGTGATCTGTGAAGTTTTCAAGTTTTGGGTAAGGATTTGATGGACTATGGAATAAGGAGTGGCAAGAACTTAAGCTTGGGGATGCCCAAGGCACCCTAAGGTAAAATTCAAGGACAACCAAGAGCCTAAGCTTGGGGATGCCTCGGGAAGGCATCCCCTCTTTCGTCTTCGTCTATCGGTAACTTTAATTGAGGCTATTTTTTATTCACCACATGATATGTGTTTTGTTTGGAACGTCTTGTATGATATGAGCCTTTGCTTTTTAGTTTGCCACAATCATCCTTGCTGTACACACCTTTTAAGAGGGACACGTTTGAATCGTGATTTATTAGAATACTCTATGTGCTTCACTAATATCTTTTGAGCTAGGCAATTTTGCTCTAGTGCTTCACTTATATCTTTTTAGAGCATGGCGGTGGTTTTATTTTATAGAAATTGTTGAATTCTCTTGCTTCACTTATATTATTTTGAGAGTCTTTAAAAACAGCATGGTAATTTTTTGGGTTATGAATTTAGTGCTAATATGACAGGCATCCAAAGGAGATATAATAAAAACTTTCATATAAAGAGCATTGAATATTATGAAAAGTTTGATTCCATATAATTGTTTTGAGATGGTAATGTTAGAGTCATTGTCGGTGTACTAAAGTAGGGGTACCTTAGTATCCCGAACTTGTGCACGGGCAGTTGCAGCATCCCGCGGCAAGGCTTGCCGGGCAGCCGCCAAGATCCTCCATGGTTCCTCTGGAGCCATTCAAGAACAAAGTATCCAAGCTAAAGAGAGAAGGCCCCGGCAAGAGGAGCTTGCCGGGAAGGCCACTCAAGGCACAAAATCACTCAAGGCACAAGACCCTGGCAAGAGGAGCTTGCCGGGAAGGCCAACCGAGGCATCTCAAGAAACTTGCCGCGACGCGCCACGCGTCCCGGCAAGGCCCGGTGAGCGACAAGCTCCCGGAAGCGACAAAATAGCGACCGCGGCAAGGCGCTTGCCGCGGCAAGCTTCCACTCAGTACCCGCGCTCCAGCGCATCCACCCACGTGTCGTTCTGGAACCATCCCAGGCGCACGTGGCGGAAGGCTGTGCAGCCAGGGGTACATGGTGGCAAGCAGCGATGACAAGGCTACCGTCGTGGCGGACGGGGGCGCCCCTGACGGCCACTTTTTGCACTGTTTGGGCGACGGCGACGGGCATTTAATGCCCTTGTCCCCTGCGTCAGGGTTAGGTATGGAACACTGTTCCAACTACCACCCTTTTTACACTTTTACCCTCATATGCGTTGCCACCTGTCGGTGACCCCTTGAGCCTATAAAAGGAGGCCCATGCGCAACGTAGGGGAGGTTCCGATTCCGGTTAGACACTCGAACATTCTCACGCTCGGTCTTGTTAGCCACTGAAGTATACTGTAGCTTCCAGCGATCCCGAGCCAAGAACTCAATACAAATCAAAGCAGGAGTAGGGTTTTACGCATCCGTGCGGCCCGAACTTGGGTAAACTGCTCGTGTGCTCGCCTCGATCTGCTCTTCGTGCATCCTCCTCCCCCTGCCGTACCAAAAAGGGGCTCCGTCCCCATAGGTGTTCATGGGCAATCAGTTTCCCCGACATCTTTGGCGCGCCAGGTAGGGGAAGGAGAAGACCAAGTCCGGCAAGAGCTCTGGGGCCCACTCCGGTAAACGCACCTCTTCGGAGTGCTGCGCAGCCGTCGAGGACGCACCATCGAGCTCCACCGGCAAGTGTAAGAAGACGATGGCAGCTCCGCCAGAAACCAAGAAGGTGTCCGCCAAGGAGGACAACACTGGTGGTACTTTCACCATCAGTGCCACGCTTGACCCTAAATAGGAAAGCGCGCTCGTTGCTTTCCTGCGGGCGAACGTCGACATGTTTGCATGGCAACCGTCTGACATCCCCGGTGTTCCCAGGAAAGTAATTGAGCACAAGCTTGCCGTTTGTCCTCATGCGCGGCCCGTCAAGCAGAAAGTCAGAAAGCAAGTAGTGGAGTGCCAAGAATTCATCGCAGAAGAGATCAAGAAGTTGGAAGCAGCAGGCCTTGTCAGAGGAGTGCTCCATCCCACATGGTTGGCCAATCCCTTAGTCGTGCGCAAAGCAAACGGGAAATGGAGGCTTTGTATCGATTTCACCGATGTGAATAAAGCTTGTCCCAAAGACCCATTTCCCTTGCCGCGCATTGACCAGATTGTTGAATCCACGGCCGGATGTGACCTGCTTTCATTTCTTGACGCATACTCAGGATACCATCAGATCTTCATGGCAGAAGAGGATGAGGAGAAGACCGCATTCATTACTCCATGTGGCACTTACTGCTTCATACGCATGCCTTTCGGATTGAAGAATGCCGGTTTAACATTTGCAAGGGTGGTCCATATAGCTTTTGAGCCACAAATTCACATAAATGTAGAAGCATACATGGATGACATAGTGGTCAAGAGCAAGGACAGGGCTACTCTGATCCAAGATTTAGACGAGACCTTTGCAAATCTACGCAAGATCCAGCTCAAGCTCAACCCCGAGAAGTGTGTGTTTGGAGTCCCTTCCGGCAAGCTTCTCGGGTTCTTCGTGTCTCAGAGGGGTATTGAAGCCAATCCCGACAAGATCAAGGCCATTGAGCAAATTGAAGCGCCCAAGCGCATCAAGGATGTATGGAGGCTTGCCGGTTGCGTGGCTGCCCTCAGTAGGTTTATCTCTAAGTCTGCTGAGCGCGCCCTGCCGTTTTTCAAAATTTTGAAAAAGGCAGGTCCAATGAAATGGACTCCGGAAGCGGAGGCTGCGCTGCAGGACTTGAAGAGGTACCTGTCCTCCACTCCAATACTTGTCGCACCTAAGCCACAAGAGAAGTTGCTGCTGTATCTAGCGGCAACCAATCAAGTGGTTAGTGCTGCGTTAGTAGCGGAGAGGGAGGCAGATGATGAGCCAGCAGCCGCGGCAAGCACGTCCAGCGACAAGCAGGGGGCTTCCCCGACAAGCTCTGGCCCCGACAAAGATGGATCTGCGCAAGCGCAAGAGGAGATACAGAAGAAAATGGTGCAGCGCCCAGTTTACTTTGTCAGCTCCCTTCTGCAGGGGGCTAGGTCGAGGTACTCTGGTGTGCAGAAACTGCTTTTCGGCCTTCTCATGGCCTGGAGAAAGCTGCGCCATTACTTCCAGGCACATGAGATCACAGTTGTCACTCGCTTTCCGCTAAAGAGGATACTGCAGAATCCAGAAGCAACAGGCAGGATTGTCGAGTGGGCACTGGAACTGTCAAGCTTTGGCCTCAAGTTTGAAAGCACTTCAACTATCCAAAGCAGAGCATTGGCAGAGTTCATAGCAGAATGGACGCCAACGCCAGATGAAGAGATTCCAGAAACAAGCATCCCCGTTAAGGAAGCAAGCAAGGAGTGGTTGATGTACTTTGATGGTGCCTTCTCGCTGCAAGGCGCCGGTGCTGGCGTGCTACTTGTCGCGCCCACCGGAGAGCACCTCAAGTACATGGTCCAGATGCACTTTCCCAAGGAGCAAGCAACAAACAATACTGCAGAGTATGAGGGTTTGCTTGCCGGTCTCAGGATCGCGGCAGACCTTGGGATCAAAAAGCTAATTGTCAGGGGTGACTCGCAGCTTGTCGTCCGCCAAGTGAACAAGAATTAGCAAAGTCCGTTGATGGAAGCTTACGTCAATGAAGTGAGGAAGCTTGAAGAGCACTTTGACGGCCTACAAATGGAACATGTTCCAAGAGCTCAGAACGACATCGCAGATGGCCTGTCGAAGTGCGCAGCACTTAAGTTACCAATGGAACCAAGGATATTTGTGCTCAAGCTGACTCAACCATCCGTAACACCATCAACTGGACAAAGCAAGAAGAGGAAGTTGATTGTTGGTGACTATTTCCCGGCAGAGCTTCCCGAAGCCGCCGCCAAGAAGGTCCCCAAGATCAACGCCGAGAGTGCTGAGGAGCAATCTGCTCCAGCAAGCCCCAGGGTTTGTTCTATTGAAGCAGAGGCTCCCGACAAGCTTCGCTCCGGCAAGCTTGCCGGGGAACATCAAGCTCCGGCTGAGCCGCAAGGCCTCGCCATAGAAGCGGTTGTTCCCGCAGCAGCAGATGTGCCTTTAGTCCTTGCTGTCGAGCCACAGGCTCCAGCATGGGCGCAGCAGATTGTCCGTTTCCTTCAAACATGAGAACTTCCCGAAGAGCAAGAAGAAGCAGAAAGAGTAGCCCGGCAGTCAAGTATGTACCAGTTTGTCGACAACACACTGTACAGAAGAAGACTCAGCGGTGTGAAATTGAAGTGTATTCCCAGGGAAGATGGACAAAAACTGTTGGCAGAGATACATGGAGGCATATGTGGTCACCATATTGGCGCAAGAGCACTTGCCGGCAAAGCATTCCGACAAGGTTTCTTTTGGCCAGAAGCCCTCCAGGATGCAACTGCACAAGTAACCAAGTGTGAAGCGTGCCAGTTCCATTCCAAGCAGATACACCAGCCAGCTCAAGCTCTCCAGACGATCCCTTTATCTTGGCCATTTTCGGTCTGGGGGCTCGACATCCTCGGCCCCTTTCCTCGCGCAGCCGGGGGCTTTGAGTACTTGTATGTTGCAATCGACAAGTTCACAAAGTGGCCGGAAGTGGAGCCAGTGAGGAAGGTGACGGCGCAGTCAGCAGTCAAGTTCTTCAGGTCGATTGTTTGCCGCTTCGGGATCCCTAACAGGGTCATCACCGACAATGGTACACAATTCACGAGCCGCACCTTCATGCAGTACGTCGAAGATCTTGGCGCCAAGGTCTGCTTCGCTTCTGTTGCTCACCCGAGAAGTAACGGTCAAGCGGAGAGGGCAAATGCTGAAGTGCTGCGTGGCCTCAAGACCAGAACTTTCGACAGGCTGTACAAGTGCGGAAGAAACTGGATCGAGGAACTGCCAGCGGCTCTTTGGTCGATCAGGACGACGCCAAATCGAGCCACTGGACAGACACCTTTTGCTCTAGTCTATGGAGCAGAGGCAGTTCTCCCCACGGAACTCGTATACGGGTCATCTCGAGTGCTCGCTTATGATGAGCTCGAGCAAGAGCAGCTGCGACAAGATGACACGCTGCTCCTCGAGGAAGACCGTCTTCAGGCTGCTGTACGAGCTGCTCGCTACCAGCAAGCTTCGCGCCGCTACCATAGCCGCAAAGTTAACGCCAGAAGTCTCGAGGAAGGCGACCTTGTTCTTCGGCGCGTTCAGTCCGCCAAGAATTCCAACAAGTTGACGCCGAAGTGGGAAGGCCCTTATCGGGTGAAACGAGTCACTAGGCCCGGCGCTGTCCGCCTTGAGACCGAAGATGGCTTTCCGGTGAGAAACTCCTGGAACATTGAGCATCTTCGCAAGTTTTACCCATAAGGCACGGTTGCCGTGACCCGTTCCGGCAACCACCTTTTGTACAAGTCTTGCCACTGTTGCATGTAATCCTTTGTACAAAGCCGGGCGCAGACCCCGTGCATCAGTAAAACTCATGTGCCTCGCACATCTTGTCGTTTCATGCTTCTTAGTTTATGCATGTACTATCTGACACTTTGTGCAGCACCTATCCCCGGTAAGCAATAACGAGCCCAAAGGCTCCATATCTGTATTTTCTCTTCCTTCTTTTTTCTCAAGGAAAGGAAGGTTTCCTCGCGCACAAGTTTGCC
>LR738709.1:641262016-641336548 GCA_902687465.1 Secale cereale | reverse complement strand
GAAAGTATGTCTAGAGGGGGGGTGATTAGACTACTTGTAAATATAAAAATTCTGCCTTTTGATCAATAACAGTTTTTGGCAGATTCACAATTATGATCAAGTCAAGCATCACCCTACACATGCAATTCTAGAGTATAAGCAGCGGAAAGTAAATTGCACATGTAGTAAAGAGAGGTGGAGAAGAGCAAACGTAATTTGGAGACGCGGTGATTTTTCCCGTGGTTCCGATAGGTGGTGCTATCGTACATCCACGTTGATGGAGACTTCAACCCACGGAGGGTAACGGCTGCGCGAGTCCACGGAGGGCTCCACCCATGAAGGGTCCACGAAGAAGCAACCTTGTCTATTCCATCATGGCCTACGCCCACGGAGGGCTAGCCTTACTCGGGGTAGATCTTCACGAAGTAGGCGATCTCCTTGCCCTTACAAACTTCTTGGTTCAACTCCACATCTCGATGACGGAGGCTCCCAAGCGACACCTAACCAATCTAGGAGGCACCACCCTCCAAAAGGTAATAGATGTTGTAGATGATGATGAACTCCTTGCTCTTGTGCATCAAATGATAATCTCCCCAACACTCAACTCTCCTCACTGATTTGGCTGTGGTGGAAGAAAGGATTGAGTGGAAAGCAACTTGGGAAGGTTAGAAATCAAGTTTCATATGGTAGGAGTGGAGCAACTTGATCTCAACACAAGGGTAGGTAGTTCTCTTCTCAGAAAGTGTAAGGTAGGAGTGGTAGTTCTTTCTGATGGCTCTCTCCACGAATGAAGAGGGGGTGGAGGGGTATATATAGCCTCCACACAAAAATCCAACCGTTACACACATAATTGAGCAATCTCGGTGAGACCGAAGTGGACAACTCGGTCAGACCGAAAGTTCAAATAATGTGAACGTTGGGGTTTTCGGTGGGACCGAAAATACCATCTCGGTTAGTCCGATTTGATCTAAGATAGGAACTTGCCAGTTTCGGTGAGACCGAAATCATCAACTCGGTTATTCCGATTTGAGGACAAACGGTTACAGAAGCTTGGCAGCCCATGTTTCGGTGAGACCGAACTCAAACTCGGAATGACCGATTTTTCTAGGGTTTGGCTTATGGCTGAGGTGGTTCATCTCGGTGGGACTGAGTTTGGGAAATCGGTTGGTCCGAGATTACTTATGAGTGTGTATTGTAGTGAAAGTTGCTGATAGTTGAAGGAGATATATCACTAAGCACTTGAGCAACCAGATCATCAACACAACCTCATCCCCTTTTAATAGTATTGGCTTTTCCTATGGACTCAATGTGATCTTGGACCACTAAACAAAAATTGGAGTCTTGAGCTTTTGCCAATGCTTGCCTTAGCATTTTGAGGGGTCCACTTCTTCAGTCATTTCCATACCCATATCACTGAACTTCTCTGAAATGATTCTCAAGTAACTATTAGTTCAATGATATATATGTTGTTATTAATTGCCAAAACCACCCGGGGATTAGTTGCACTTTCAATCTCCCCCTTTTTGGTAATTGATGACAACATATAGATCAAAGCTTCGACAAAGGATATAATCAATGAATAATATCGTCGCTTTGAGAAGTATGTGATAAGCAAGAGCTCCCCCTAAATTTGTGCATTATTTAAAATTTGCGTTTGAATGCAAATGCACAATCGATTAGGATCATGGGTCACTCTTCCATGTCACATACATCTTGGTGGAGCGCACAAAATGATAAGAATGAATAACATGCACCCAATCACCAAGACATGAGTAAATAGCCATACAAGATAGGAATAGCATATGATAAGCATTAAGCACACATTAAAGCATAGTATGACTAAGCACTCATTAAGGTAGCATCAAACGTAGTATCAAGCACACTGAAAGTTTCGAAAACCAAAAGTACCAAATGTATCTCAAAGAAACCGCAAAAGAACGAAAGAGCACTCTCTCTCTCGAAGCCCTATGATCTATACAATTTCTCCCCCTTTGGCAACAAGTTACCAAAAAGTTCGAAAAAGCATAGAGCTAAACGTCACTGTGGGCTCTGATGGCGGCTCCCGTCTGGGTAGATGTCGGAGTAGATATGACGGCATCGGCGAAGACTTCAGCTGATGTCTGCGCTAGAGGAGTGGACACTGGAGCTGTGGCTGGAGTAACTGCTGGAGCTGTAGGAGGTGCTGAAGTGGTAGTCCTGGTGTCAGTCACTGGAATAGCAGCTGATCGGGATCCTCTGGGAACCGGAGCAGTCTGGCGATGAGAGTCCTGGACTAGGTCACCCTGCATGAGCTCTGCCCTGTCCTGCCTTGCTTCCTCCATGTCTGCCTCAAGCTTGTTGACGGTCACCTGAATTTCAGTCAGCTTCACGTCCAGAGCGTGGACCTTCTCGTCAACAATCCTCTCTAGGCTCTCCTGAGATTGTTCAATGCTGGCCAGGCGTTGTTCAATCCTTTGGGTAGCTTCAAGAATCTGCTCTCCGAAGCTCTTTGGTTTAGCTGCTGCTGCTGCTGCTTCCTTATCAGCTTTGGCTTTCTTAGCAGCTTCAATCTTGGCTTGACCTTCAACAGATGTAGGATCCTCCTCATCCATCACAACATCATTGTCTTCATGCTCTGGCTGCAGTGGTAAGTGTTTCCTATCCAACAGGATTTTGCCCGTGCCAAACTTGGCATTGATGAGCATCTGAATCTGCGGGGCAAATCCACATGACCTCTTCTGGTCAGCTGCAGTCCTCTTAATGGTCTCTACCATTAAGTCCATCACCTTGAAAGGTGCCTTCTCATCAAGTATATGCAGCATGTTGATAGAATAGCCTCTGATCATGCGATGATCTCCAGACTTGGGCATCAAGGTATGCCTCAAAATAGTGTTAGTGGTAGGTAAACCTGCCTGGAGATAGTACACTGAGCCGAGCTTCCACACTTCCAAATCTCTTGCTGGGATCTCCTTGTACATGTTCTTCATGGAATCATGATTCTTCTTTGGAATCCCATAGACATCAATGTCATCCTCTCTTTGCACTGGAGCATTCAGAAGTTCTGCCCATTCTTCAACAGAAGAAGAAAACCTTTGACCTTCAGTCATCCAGGTGATCTTCCCATCAGGATAGAAATGAGCTGTGGCATAGAACTGCATAATCATCTCATCGTTCCAATCTGTCAGTTTCTGACCCACAAACTCAGCAACTCCACATGCAGTAAAGCTTTCATGCACATGGGGAAAAAAGTCTCTGTGCTCTTCACTATCAATGTACTTCCAGTCAACGTATCTGGTGTCTGCAACTATTGGCTTCTTGTCCATCAGCACAGTCTCATAGAAGTCCTGCTGCTCTCTGGTGTGGAATCTGGGGTCCACAGCAGTCCTTCTCCTCACGGCATATGGGTCAGTTTGTCTCCATAGCCTGAGACCTCTATCTTTCCTTGCCTTCATATCCTCGGCTTGAGGATGAGCATCATTGTGAAGTGGCAGTTTTGGACGGAGTTTCAGCAACACTTGTTCTTCTTCATCAGACTCAGACGGTGGCACATCACCCTTGTTCTTCTCAGATGCTGGAATGTTCCTGGTTGTCCTCTTGGGCTTGGCAGAAGGCTTTGCTGGAGCTGCCTTAGCTTGAGCAGGCTTCTTGGGCTTTGAAGTGGCTCCAGCCCTAATTGCATCACCCATGAGCTTCTGCTTCTGAGGAGCAGGCTGGGGTGCTTCTTCTTCTTCTTCTTCCTCGGCTGCTGCATCTGCATGAGGATCAGCATACACAACCCTCTTCCTTTTGGAGGTTTTCTTCACTTTACTTGGGGCTGGCTCTCCCAAGTTCAACTTCTTGGCAACAGCTGATTGCTTGACCTTGCTGGTGCCTTTCTTTGACTGCTGACCTTGTTGCTCTTTGGCAACAACCTTTCTCTTAGGCTTGGAGGAGACCTCTTCCTCAGCAATGAAATCAGAATCCTCATCATCAGAATTCCTCTCCTTTCTGGCTCTGGTGGCTGCAGGAGGCAAGCCACTAGGTGTACTCCTCTCACCATCATCAACTGGACTACTTGCCTCAGGACTAGTGTCTGCTTCCGGAATGTCCGCAAAAGGTGACTCTGACCTGTTCTGGCTGTCACTGGCATCTGACATGGCTGACAACCTGTGAATAGATAAGGTATAGGCAGAGTAGAAGAGTTATCACAAACTGCAGAAGTTTTTGCAAACAAAATGAGTTCAAATCTTAGTTTTAAGTTTTCACAGAATGCATTTCGGTCAGACCGATTTTCAGTTTCGGTGAATCCGAAGTGTATAACAGAAACTTTACACACCACTTTCGGTTGGACCGAAGTGGGTTTCGGTCCTGCCGATTCACTAGGGTTTCACTAAAACTCTACTTCGGTCACACCGATTTGCACGACTCGGTTGGACCGAAAGTGCAGTGCAATGGCCAGAGGCCGAATCGGTCACACCGAAAATTTAAAACCGGTTTCACCGAGATGTGTTCCGTGGAAACCTAACCCTAAGAATTTTACTCGAAACTAGAACCGATCTGGTGGAAAAGGAGTTTTCAATCGTGGCCAGATATAGGGCAAACCAAACGTGCAATGAATCGGATGGGAAGCACGAGAGGGATCGAGACTCACCCTAACTTGGTGGAGTCCCTCTACGGCGGCAACGGCGCGGAGGAGAAATCCGTTGACGGCGGCGGAGACCTGCGGCGAGGGCGCACAGGCGACGACGGCGACGATCCGGAGATCAGGGCGACGGCAGCAGGGGACGTGGGAGCGAAAACGTTTGAAGGAATAATCAACGCGCGCTGCCCTCAGTATTTATATCCCCTTGCTGTCGGTGGGACCGAGTTGAAAAACTCGGTGACACCGAGATGGATAACTGCTATGCAGTTACGCATATCGGTCACGCCGAGATTTGGAACTCGGTTTCACCGAGATGAAACCTAGATCAGTCTAAATGCTTTCGGTTTGACCGAGTGGGAGAAAGTTGGTCTGACCGAAAATCACTTAGAAGGTTTTGGAAGTTAGCCCTAGACGGATCGGTGGCTCCGAGTGCTCCTCACTCGGAGGGTCCGAAAATGACTTGTTCAAAGTTTGTGATATAAGCATGAATAGAATTTGAGACAAGAAAGCATAGATAGCTAGGGGAGGTACTTAGGCATTCTTGTCCATCCATTTGGCCAGAAAAATCAAAACAACCAAAACAACAAATGGATGTCCTCGAATGAATAAAATCATGCATTCAACATGCTCACACAATAAGATAGCAAATGAAATATGTGTCAAACATGCACAACCAACACTCTAGCTACTAGCACACAATTTGTCGATGACTAGGTCATCTTTATATGAGTATTTTGACTTAGGAGCCAAATGAGAACATTTGATCATAGGTCATACTCATCGTTTAAGCACAAGTGGGGTTACCACTTTTACATAAAGCATTGATGTGTTCACATCATTTGAAGATGCTTTAACTCAATTTTTAGAGTAAAGCTCCCCCTAGATGTGAGAACCCCCTTTAAAGGGTCAAACTAACCTTGGGTTGTCGTAGAAGACTTCATGTAGATGTTGAAGATGTGGATGCTCAATGTTGATGTAGATCATCAAGAGTTGGGAGCTATCCTTTGGATTAGGGCACTTTCAATACCTACATGGGTTAGTCCCACAAGGAACAAACAAGGATATCCATAGACATAGATTGAAGTTCACAATAGATGATGTCCATGAAAGCAATGATTACCTTGTCCCTTGACTTACCAACAAGAGGGTTTGTGACTCCATGAACTAGTGCATGATGTGGAAGTTGATTGCACAAGTTGCCAAAATGAATGTGAGTGAAGTATGTTGGCGGAGTCACCCTCTAGAACTTTCTAGTTCTTCTTCTTCGGGATCCACATCATCTTGATGGGAATCCTTGGGGTTGTAGTTGAGCTTGATGAAGTAGAACTTGACGTGTCCTTGGGAACCCACTTGACCATGGCTTGAGGTGCTTCAATGAATGCATCAATCTCCTCTTGAAGCTTGTCCTTGGCTTTTAGCTTGTGGTCTTGTGGTGGAAGGTCATCTTGAGCTTGTTCCACGTTGGAAGAAGTAGGATCATACTTCTCCTTTTGAGAAACAAACTGTGGAGTAGGATATTGACCTTCTTCCCACTCAACACCTTCGGCGTTGAACTTTCGCTCAAAACCAATTCCTTGATTCTTCCGGTGCCTTCCTTGTTTGCGAACAATTTCCTCAAAGTTCTTGCTTCCGGCAAGACTCTTGTAGACACCTTTCTCTATGATTTCCTTCAATAAGCTATTCTCTTGCTCAAGTGTAACTTGGCTTGAAACATTGTTAGTGGAATCAAGAGAACTACTAGAAGCAACAACATTGGATTTAACATGGTTATTGTTACTACTAGAGGAAGAATTTTTCTTATGCTTGTCATGCTTAGTCTTAATGGTTGGCAAGAAATTAGACAAGAGAAGTCGTTTGGCAAGATATGAAGAACTCTTCTTTCGAAGATCGTCATTGATCGCTTTTAGAAACTCATGTTCTTGCTCTAGAGTGAGCTTCTCGAAGCGTAGCTTCTCATGAGATCTTAGGAGCTCTCTATGATCTTCTTGAGTTGTTTCATGAGCTAACTTAAGAGTGTTTAGTTCTTTAGTTAGACGCTCAATCTCCTTCATAGCATTGTCATTCGACTCTTCTCGACTATAAAGACTACTAGCATTTCATCGTTACTAAGCTCACTAGATTTATCATGCAAGAGCTCATCTTCACCAAGCAAGTCATCCTCATCACTATTGAAGTCAATGAATTCAGGGTGTGATACCTTGGGGCCTTTAGCCATGAAGCATTTTCCAATTCCCTCATTTGGTGAATCAAATAAGTCGTAGGAGTTGGAGTTGGAGGATACGAGAGCAAGACCGGCAACACCTTCATCTTGACTGTAGTCGGAGTCGGAGTGATAGCTTCCATCGGATTGATTGTCTGAGTCGGAGCCGGAGACCCATTCACCTACATGAGCTTGATGTCTTCTTCTTGTGTAGCTCCTTGATGACTTGTCTTTCCTCTCCGAATCCTTGCTTCTCCGAGAGGGTCTTCGTTCATAACGATCATCTCTACTCCTTCTCTCTTTCCGAGGTGACTCATCTCTTGATCTTCTTCTTGGAGATTCTTCTCTTCTTTTGTGGGGAGCCGTACACTCATTTGAGTAGTGTCCGGGTCTTCCACAATTGTAGCAGTTTCGATCACGACTAGAAGATCTCTTTTCATCATATGATCTAGACTTTGAGCTTCTCTCTTTGCCTCTATTCTTGTAGAATTTGTTGAAGTTCTTAACCATTAGGCTTATCTCTTCATTGGAAATTAACTTGTCACTTGAGGTTGTGGGAGCATCACTTGTAGCTTTGTAAGCACCACTCGACTTGTTGTGAAGCTCTTCCTTATCCTTAAGTGTCATCTCATGAGCAACAATTCTTCCAATGACTTCAGTTGGCTTGAGAGTCTTGTAGTTTGGCATCATTTGGATCAAAGTGCACACGGTGTCATACTTTCCATCCAAAGCTCTGAGAATCTTCTTGATGATGAATCGGTCGGTCATTTCTTCGCTTCCTAAGCCGACAATCTCATTTGTGATGAGAGCAAGCCTAGAGTACATTTCAGCGACTCCTTCACCATCCTTCATCTTGAACTTGTCAAGTTGACCTTGAAGAATATCTAGCTTTGATTCCTTCACAGACTCGGTACCTTCGTGCATTTCAACCAAAGTATCCCAAATCTCTTTAGCATTCTCAAGACGGCTGATTTTGTTGAACTCCTCGGGACACAAAGCATTGAAGAGAATGTCACAAGCTTGAGCATTGTTTTGCAACATCCGCAACTCTTCCGGTGTAGCTTCGCGATCCGGAACTTTTCCTTCCTCGAAGAATTCACCTTGCATGCCAACACAAATAATGCCCCATGCGGCTGGGTTATGACCAAGAATATGCATTTTCATTTTATGCTTCCAACTAGCAAAATTTGTACCATCAAAGTAGGGACCTCTACGATAATTACCCTCACTAGATGCCATACTCTCCTAGGTTGTGAAACCAAGCTTATGGAGTCCAATGCAATGGAAACCAAAACAATGGAGACCAAAGCTCTGATACCACTTGTAGGATCGAAAGTATGTCTAGAGAAGGGGTGATTAGACTACTTGTAATTATAAAAATTCTGCCTTTTGATCATGAACAGTTTTTGACAGATTCTCAATTATGATCAAGTCAAACATCACCCTACACATGCAATTCTAGAGTATAAGCAGCGGAAAGTAAATTGCACATGTAGTAAAGAGAGGTGGAGAAGAGCAAACGCAATTTGGAGACGCGGTGATTTTTCCCGTGGTTCCGATAGGTGGTGCTATCGTACATCCACGTTGATGGAGACTTCAACCCACGGAGGGTAACGGCTGCGCGAGTCCACGAAGGGCTCCACCCACGAAGGGTCCACGAAGAAGCAACCTTGTCTATTCCATCATGGCCTACGCCCACGGAGGGCTAGCCTTACTCGGGGAAGATCTTCACGAAGTAGGCGATCTCCTTGCCCTTACAAACTTCTTGGTTCAACTCCACATCTCGATGACGGAGGCTCCCAAGCGACACCTAACCAATCTAGGAGGCACCACCCTCCAAAAGGTAATAGATGTTGTAGATGATGATGAACTCCTTGCTCTTGTGCTTCAAATGATAATCTCCCCAACACTCAACTCTCCTCACTGATTTGGCTGTGGTGGAAGAAAGGATTGAGTGGAAAGCAACTTGGGAAGGTTAGAAATCAAGTTTCATATGGTAGGAGTGGAGCAACTTGATCTCAACACAAGGGTAGGTAGTTCTCTTCTCAGAAAGTGTAAGGTAGGAGTGGTAGTTCTTTCTGATGGCTCTCTCCACGAATGAAGAGGGGGTGGAGGGGTATATATAGCCTCCACACAAAAATCCAACCGTTACACACATAATTGAGCAATCTCGGTGAGACCGAAGTGGACAACTCGGTCAGACCGAAAGTTCAAATAATGTGAACGTTGGGGTTTTCGGTGGGACCGAAAATACCATCTCGGTTAGTCCGATTTGATCAAAGATAGGAACTTGCCAGTTTTGGTGAGACCGAAATCATCAACTCGGTTATTCCGATTTGAGGACAAACGGTTACAGAAGCTTGGCAGCCCATGTTTCGGTGAGACCGAACTCAAACTCGGAATGACCGATTTTTCTAGGGTTTGGCTTATGGCTGAGGTGGTTCATCTCGGTGGGACTGAGTTTGGGAAATCGGTTGGTCCGAGATTACTTATGAGTGTGTATTGTAGTGAAAGTTGCTGATAGTTGAAGGAGATATATCACTAAGCACTTGAGCAACCAGATCATCAACACAACCTCATCCCCTTTTAATAGTATTGGCTTTTCCTATGGACTCAATGTGATCTTGGACCACTAAAAAAAATTGGAGTCTTGAGCTTTTGCCAATGCTTGCCTTAGCATTTTGAGGTGTCCACTTCTTCAGTCATTTCCATACCCATATCACTGAACTTCTCTGAAATGATTCTCAAGTAACTATTAGTTCAATGATATATATGTTGTTATTAATTGCCAAAACCACCCGGGGATTAGTTGCACTTTCAGGAGGAGAGAATAGTGGTATGGACCAGGCGTCGTCCAAGAGAGTTCTGCCTTGCCGGGAAGCAGACGACGCAAAAGCTAAGTTGCCAAAGTTTGAGCAATCAAATTTTTAAATTTTTAAGTTATCTTCCTTGAACGACCGCACTTTGTATGGAAAACATGTGCGCGGAGGAACCAACTCGTGGCTAGCCGCGCCCTTACTTTGTTTCGAGCACGCTCAACGACTTAAGCGTGCTGCGACTAGTGTCGCGCCCTTACTTAGTTTTCGAGTTCGCTCAACAACTTAAGCGTGCTGCGACTAGTTGCGACAAGGTTTCTTGTCGGTAACGACACCGCCAGCAGGCTGCTGAAGTTCCGCACTCAGCGCTCGCGGCAAAGGTGTCTACACCGACAAGTTCCCTAAAAAGCGTAGGGCAGAAACATACAAGGCGATGAGTCAAGTAAAGGAAATAACACTGCAATTACTACCCAAAATAGAATTATATTACAAGATAACTTGTCGTAGCTCTAATGGACTGTTTTCATAACATGGTTAGCAACGACAAGGAAAGAAGAAAGTGTGCAAGCCTAGTCCGCGCGGTCGCCCTCAACTCTCTTGATCCCGCCCACCTTGTCCACAATGGGTGCGACAAGGGTCTTGAGCGCCTCCTGGTCAGCGTCCGGCGGCAGGGACCTGAGGACGTTGGTGAGGTTGAGGCCTGGATTGCGGAAGGCCACCTTCATTAGCACCTTCTGAAGGGCTCCCGCGCAGAGCCTGCGCGACTCGTCCGCCAGCTGCTTTGGGATCCATTCCTGGAGTTGCTGGAGGGCCGTCGCCACGCCCTTGAAGAATAAAGTGAGCTTGGCGCTGGGGTGGAGGTTCTCGTCGGTGGAGTACCCGAGATACTCCGCCCCCAGCTGCGCCAACTCCTTGTCGATGTCTGCGGCGGCGTTGACGAGACCTTCCGTCCAGTGCTCGACGGTCTGCCTAAAGTTGTTCTGGGTGACGGCAGCACTCGCCAGCAACGCCTTCTCGGCTCTGATCTCCTCCTTCAGGGTCGCCTCCCGCTCCTTGGCGCCGTCCAGCGTCTTGGTTAGGGTGGTCAGCTTTAGCTCGAGATCCGCGTTAGAATCCTTGGCGGCGGTGAGCTCCTTGCCCTTCTCGGAGAGGCGGACCTGCAGCTCGGAGTGGCTGTGGGCGTCCTTCTCCCGCTCGACCTTGAGCGCGGCGAATTCTTCGCTTCTCGCCTTGAGGTCGGCCTCGAGCTGCGCCACCTTCATCTCCAGTTACTTCTTGGCGGTCTCAGCAGCCGCGGCGGCGTCCTTTGCTTCCTGGAGGGCCCCGCCAAGTGATTGCTGATACGTCCAAAACGTATCTATAATTTCTGCTTGCTCCATGCAACTTTTGGGTGATATTGCTATGATATTTATACACTTCCATACACTTTTGATCATATTTGGACTAACCTACTAACCCAGTGCACCCCAGTGCCAGTTTCTGTTTTCGGCTGTTTTTGTATTTCAGGTTTTCACGTTACGAGAACTGCCAGGAAAAATCCAGAAAAATTATATAAAAAAATCAGCGTTCCGGAAACTACCGTGCGTCCGAAGGACAGCCGGGGGGGGGGGGGCACCAGGGCTCCAGGCGCCCTGGCGGCGCGCCCCCCCTGGGCCGCGCCGGGGGGGCGCCTGGGCCCCCCGAAGCTTCCCCGATGCCCCCCTTTGGCATATATTTAAAGCATCCTCCGAAACCCTCAGAAGAGGAACTCTTTTTCGCGATCCCATCTCTGTTCCGCCGCCGCCGCCGCTTCCAAGATCGGGAGCACCAGGAGAACCCTTCCCGGCACCCTGCCAGAGGGGAGGATCACCACCGGGAGCTTCTCCACCACCATGGACGCCTCCCGGATGAGTCGTGAGTAGTCTCCCTTGGACCATGAGTCCATGACCAGTAGCTATGTGATGTTCTCCTCCCGTTCTTGTGCTTCACTAATTAGTCCTCGTGAGCTGCCCTACATGATCGAGGCACATATGTAATCCTTATGCTGTTGCTATGTTGAGTTTGCTAGGATCCGATGGATTATGAGATTATGTTCAGATTGTTCTTGAGTAATATATTTGATTCACCTCTTTTATATTTATGTTCATAAGTAATTCTTGCATGTTCTCCGTTGTTATTTATTGCTTTGGCCAAGTAGTAGGTAGTGACTCCAAGAGGGAACGTTATGCTTGATTGTGGGTTCATGCCCCTCGATGACTAGCTTGAGTGACAGAAACATGAGTCTAGGGGATGTGCTGTTGCCACAAGGGGGAAAACAACGGTGCTTGTGCCCGTGGGTGCAAGGATTGTTTACTTTACGCAAAGTTCTTTTAATGCAGTTGTCTGTTGCTTTGAGTTTACACTATGGGTGGGGCTCGCAACTTAATACCAGCGAGATGTTCTGGATAGATATCTCAAGGTGGATGATTAGTAGTAGATATTGATGGATTTCGGTCTACTTACTTTGGCGTACCGCCCATGCTTTGAACCTCAACCTTTCTTGCAATGTAGTCAGCATTGGTTTGCGTTCGTGGTCCTGTCAATTACCCAGCTGTAATTCGTTTACCTCACATAGCTGTTTTATCGTCTTTTGGGAGAGAGACATCACTAGTGAACATCATGAGACTCCGGTCCATATTACCATCATTGATCACATCCGCTATTTACTTTTCGCTATTATTTACTATTGCAAACATTATCTATCACTACTATCATTTGCGTTTAATCCTTTGTGAACTACAAGGCCGGAGGGATTGACAACCTCTCTGTACTCGTTGGGAGCAAAGTTATTTGTATCTGTGTGCAGGTCCACGTTGATTGCTAATATCTGGCGCCGTTAGCAGTTGACACCTACTTGTTGAACCTAGGAGTCTCTGGGGATTCGATCCTTGGCATCTTTGCTAAGGGAAAAACTTCCACAACACTGCATCTTACACCTTCCACTTGGGGTAACCAACGAGGGGTTAGAGGCCCATCAAGGAGTTTTTCTGGCGCCGTTGCCGGGGACTCCACTCTTCAGGATAGGGGAGTTGCACGCTATCTTTTACCTTTGCTTTTTAGTCTTGTTAGTTTACCTTTCAGTTTTTGCTTTAGTACCTTTTTATGGAAAATCACAAAAAAATAGTTATCTTGCTTGCTTGCTATTATGGGTTCTACCAAAAACACTAAATGGGAGGAGTACACCCCTTCTTCCATTACCCCAATTACCACTGTCGGGATCTACAAAAGTAATAAACCTTGTGATTATATTAGTCTTGACGGAGGGTTGTGCCCATGGCATGGTCTTCTAGGAAAAGAGTATGAGCCTCAGTTTAAAATTGCTCCTAAGCTTCCCCAAACTTGGGAAGATGTTCAAACTCTTATAATAGAGAGTGATTCAAACAAAGAGGATGACACTACAATTCTGCCCACTAATGATAAAATTGATTTTGATAATTGTAGTACTTCAGAAGTTGTCACCTTTCTACAAGGAATGGCCAAAGATCCCCACACTAGCACGCTAAATCTTGCCTTCACAGAGCATGTCACTAATGCTCTTATCAAAGCTAGGGAGGAGAAACTTAGAGTAGAAGCCTCCATACCTAGAAAGCTAGAAGATGGTTGGGATCCTATGATTAAAATTAAGATAAACAACTTCTCTTGCTATGCTTTATGTGATATTGTAGCCAGTACCTCCATTATGCACAAAAGACTATATGATATGCTTAAATTGAAACCTTTTGATTCTTGTTCTTTTGGTGTTCGTCTCATTGATTCTTCCATAAAGAAACCTTTGGGGAGGATCGACGATGTTCTTATCGTTGTCAATGATAATTATGTGCCCGTTGATTTCACTATTATGGATATTGAATGTGATCCTTCATGTCCAATTATTTTGGGACGTCCCTTTTTACGCACCGTTGGTGCTATCATTGACATGAAAGAGGGTAATATAAAATTTCAGTTTCCTCTCAAGAAAGGGATGGAACACTTCCCTCGAAAGAAGATCAAGTTACCTTTTGAGTCCGTTGTACGGGCTAGTTATTCTTTTACTCTTGATAAAACTTGATCTATATGCATTATGCCTAGCTTAAAGGCATAAAAGAAAGCGCTTTTGGGAGGCAGCCCACATGAATAAATTTTTTGCTTTTGTTGTGTCTTGATGTTGTTTACTGCTGTAGCATCATCATTGTATCTTTGCTTTTCATATTTGTGCCAAGTATAGCCTCTGATTGCTAGAAACTTCAAAAGTTGTGAGGTGCTGTCCAGGAAACAGATTCTGTCCTTGGATAGAAAACTTCGTATAAAATCACCAGATCATCTTTTTGGTCTGAATTTTTTCGACAGCGTTCTCTATATAATTGTATTTCGTGCGTCTGTTCTGAGTTTTTTGATTTGAGTTGCAGAAGTATCCCGAACAGATCAATTACTACCTGCTGTTCTGTTTTTCACAGATTCTGTCCTGTTTTGCCTTTCCTTCATTTTGCAAATCAAGAACTTGCTTTTCCTTTGCAAAAACCTTTTGGCAATCTTGAGAAACAGTAGAACTTCAAGAATATCTTTATTTCCAGCAAGGTGCAATTATTTTATTAAGGGTACTAACCTCGCTAATCAGATTATGATGAGTTATGTATGAAGGGAGTTTTCAAGTGTGCGAGGGAAGATGATAAAAAAGATTCAGGAGTGTCAAGCGCTCAAGCTTGGGGATGCCCCCGTGCACCCCCAAGAAATATTCAAGGAGACTCAAGCGTCTAAGCTTGGGGATGCCCCCGTGCATCCCCTTCTCCATCAACATTATCAGTTCGTCTTTCGTTCCACTATATTTTTATCACTTCATGTGTTATGTGCTATGCTTGGAGCGTCTTGCTTTTAGTTTTCTTTTTAGTTTTTCATAACGAGTCGTAACTCAGCGTTCTTTATGTGGGAGAGAAACACGCTCCACTTCTACCTAGAACATAACATAGAATTTTCATGTCTATCTTTGCTGTGTGTGTTCTTTGTCTTTTAATAGCTACTATCATGCTCTGCTCTTAGTATTAATGCTTATATTTTCAAAGAGCTTTTGTTTAGTTGGTTGCTTGAACTCTCTTTAATTATCATGCTCACCTTATTAAGAGAGTTTGCTTCCGTTGCATTGGTTAATGTGTCTATGATAAAGATGCTACGTGCATGATGGCGCTTAGTAGTTCAGGTTTTTCTTATGGTTAATCTCAAATAGCTGGGGGATTCCCAATGTGTTATTGGAGTACCAACTTGATTTGTTTACCTATGATGTGGTATGGTTTAGTAATATCTTCCTTCGAGAATTTATTTTTATTGACTTGGCGTATGCTCACGCATATTTAAGACTGTAAAGAAAGTCTGTCAATCCTTGATGATCTTTTATTTCTGAGTAGCGATATAACTTCCATGCCTGATTCAATATTGCTTTGTCGCTCTGCATGATTATGACCGTCATTGCTCTCTTAGTTGGTCGCTCCCAGTCTTTTGCTAACCTCCACCTGTACTAAGCGAACTAACTTTGCAATACATAGCTCATGGGAAAGTAGCTTAAAAACTATTGTGGTAAAGAATATGTTGCCTATGTATCTTATTTCTTATAAGTTGCTTGCTGAGCGGTAACCATGTTTCTGGGGACGCCATCAACTGTCACACTTTTGTTGAATATCATGTGAGTTGCTATGCATGTTCGTCTTGTCTGAAGTAAGGGTGATTTGCCATGGGTTGAATGAGTATGCATATTGTTAGAGAAGAACATTGGGCCGCCAACCAAAGCCATGTATCATGGTGGAAGTTTTAGCTTGGACGTTAATCCTCAATCTCTTATGAGAATATGCTTATGCATTAAAGAGGAGTCCATCATCTATTTTCTATGTTGTCCCGGTATGGATGTCCTCAAGTTGAGATCTATCAAAAACGAGAAATCAAATGCGATTTATCTCCTTGGACCTTTGTACAGGTGGCATAGAGGTACCCCTTTGTGACACTTGGTTGAAACATATGTAATGCAAAGATAACCCATGGAAATCCGAGCTAATTAGGACAAGGTGCAAGCACTATTGGTATTCGATGCATGAGGCTTGCAACTTATAGGATGTCTTATGCATGACACATATGAAGTACTACTACCGTTGACAAAATTGCTTCTATGTTTTCAAAATAAAAAGCTCTAGCACTTAACCATTCTTTTACTTTTATGTTGAGTCTCCATCTTCTTTCTTCAAGCACCAACTACTGAGAGCATGATTGTCATTCTGAGTGTAATGTGCATTGTCCCAAAGTAGCATTGTCTTTTGCATGATTGTGATATCGTTTATTTTGAAATCATTGTATCTAGTCATCACTTAAACCTTGAAGGTGCCCCTGCATTTATGTTTTGCTTCACTAAAGGGGGCAAGCTAGATATCACTTTATCATATTTGCACATCATGTTCATTGCAAATCTTTTTGATGTTTCAGTTTCATGTTGTAAAACTTTCAGTCATTTGTGATTTTCTCATGAGGCAACCTAATTACTATAGAATCATTGTCTCAGTAAGCTTTTGTCATATGACTATAAAAAGTCCTATATGGTTAATAGCATGTCACCACATAAATTATTCTTGTTATCATTTACCTACTCGAGGACGAGCAGGAATTAAGCTTGGGGTTGTTGATACGTCCAAAACGTATCTACAATTTCAGCTTGCTCCATGCCACTTTTGGGTGATATTGCTATGATATTTATACACTTCCATACACTTTTGATCATATTTGGACTAACCTACTAACCCAGTGCACCCCAGTGCCAGTTTCTGTTTTCGGCTGTTTTTGTATTTGAGGTTTTCACGTTACGAGAACTGCCAGGAAAAATCCAGAAAAATTATATAAAAAATCAGCGTTCCGGAAACTACCGTGCGTCCGAAGGACAGCCGGGGGGGGGGGCACCAGGGCTCCAGGCGCCCTGGCGGCGCCCCCCCTGGGCCGCGCCGGGGGGGCGCCTGGGCCCCCCGAAGCTTCCCCGATGCCCCCCTTTAGCATATATTTAAAGCGTCCTCCGAAACCCTCAAAAGAGGAACTCTTTTTCGCGATCCCATCTCTGTTCCGCCGCCGCCACCGCTTCCAAGATCGGGAGCACCAGGAGAACCCTTCCCGGCACCCTGCCGGAGGGGAGGATCACCACCGGGAGCTTCTCCACCACCATGGACGCCTCCCGGATGAGTCGTGAGTAGTCTCCCTTGGACCATGAGTCCATGACCAGTAGCTATGTGATGTTCTCCTTCCGTTCTTGTGCTTCACTAATTAGTCCTCGTGAGCTGCCCTACATGATCGAGGCACATATGTAATCCTTATGCTGTTGCTATGTTGAGTTGGCTGGGATCCGATGGATTATGAGATTATGTTCAGATTGTTCTTGAGTAATATATTTGATTCACCTCTTTTATATTTATGTTCATAAGTAATTCTTGCATGTTCTCCGTTGTTATTTATTGCTTTGGCCAAGTAGTAGGTAGTGACTCCAAGAGGGAACGTTATGCTTGATTGTGGGTTCATGCCCCTCGATGACTAGCTTGAGTGACAGAAACATGAGTCTAGGGGATGTGCTGTTGCCACAAGGGGGAAAACAACGGTGCTTGTGCCCGCGGGTGCAAGGATTGTTTACTTTACGCAAAGTTCTTTTAATGCAGTTGTCTGTTGCTTTGAGTTTACACTATGGGTGGGGCTCGCAACTTAATACCAGCGAGATGTTCTGGATAGATATCTCAAGGTGGATGATTAGTAGTAGATATTGATGGATTTCGGTCTACTTACTTTGGCGTACCGCCCATGCTTTGAACCTCAACCTTTCTTGCAATGTAGTCAGCATTGGTTTGCGTTCGTGGTCCTGTCAATTGCCCAGCTGTAATTCGTTTACCTCACATAGCTGTTTTATCGTCTTTTGGGAGAGAGACATCACTAGTGAACATCATGAGACTTCGGTCCATATTACCATCATTGATCACATCCACTATTTACTTTTCGCTTTTATTTACTATTGCAAACATTATCTATCACTACTATCATCTGCTTTTAATCCTTTGTAAACTTCAAGGCCGGAGGGATTGACAACCTCTCTGTACTCGTTGGGAGCAAAGTTATTTGTATCTGTGTGCAGGTCCACGTTAATTGCTAATATCTGGCGTCGTTAGCAGTTGACACCTACTTGTTGAACCTAGGAGTCTCTGGGGATTCGATCCTTGGCATCTTTGCTAAGGGAAAAACTTCCACAACACTGCATCTCACACCTTCCACTTGGGGTAACCAACGAGGGGTTAGAGGCCCATCAAGGAGTTTTTCTGGCGCCGTTGCCGGGGACTCCACTCTTCAGGATAGGGGAGTTGCACGCTATCTTTTACCTTTGCTTTTTAGTCTTGTTAGTTTACCTTTCAGTTTTTGCTTTAGTACCTTTTTATCAAAAATCACAAAAATAGTTATCTTGCTTGCTTGCTGATACGTCCAAAACGTATCTATAATTTCTGCTTGCTCCATGCCACTTTTGGGTGATATTGCTATGATATTCATACACTTCCATACACTTTTGATCATATTTGGACTAACTTACTAATCCAGTGCACCCCAGTGCCAGTTTCTGTTTTCGGCTGTTTTTGTATTTCAGGTTTTCACGTTTCGAGAACTGCCCAGAAAAATCCAGAAAAATTATATAAAAAATCAGCGTTCCGGAAACAACACTGCGTCCGAAGGGCAGCCTGGGGGGGCCACCAGGGCTCCAGGCTCCCTGGCGGCGCCCCCCCCCCCCCTGGGCCGCGCCGGGGGGGGCGCCTGGGCCCCCCGAAGCTCCCCCGATGCCCTACTTTGGCATATATTTAAAGGGTCCTCCGAAACCCTCAGAACAGGAACTCTTTTCGCGATCCCATCTCTATTCCGCCGCCGCCGCCGCTTCCAAGATCGGGAGCACCAGGAGAACTCTTCCCGGCACCCTGCCGGAGGGGAGGATCACCACCGGGAGCTTCTCCACCACCATGGACGCCTCCCGGATGACTCGTGAGTAGTCTCCCTTGGACCATGAGTCCATGACCAGTAGCTATGTGATGTTCTCCTCCCGTTCTTGTGCTTCACTAATTAGTCCTCGTGAGCTGCCCTACATGATCGAGGCACCTATGTAATCCTTATGTTGTTGCTATGTTGAGTTTGCTGGGATCCGATGGATTATGTGATTATGTTCAGATTGATCTTGAGTAATATATTTGATTCACCTCTTTTATATTTTAGTTCATAAGTAATTCTTGCATGTTCTCCGTTGTTATTTATTGCTTTGGCCGAGTAATAGGTAGTGACTCCAAGAGGGAACGTTATGCTCGATTGTGGGTTCATGCCCCTCGATGACTAGCTTGAGTGACAGAAACATGAGTCTAGGGGATGTGCTGTTGCCACAAGGGGGAAAACAACGGTTCTTGTGCCCGCGGGTGCAAGGATTGTTTACTTTACGCAAAGTTCTTTTAATGCAGTTGTCTATTGCATTGAGTTTACACTATGGGTGGGACTCGCAACTTAATACCAGCGAGATGTTCTGGATAGATATCTCAAGGTGGATGATTAGTAGTAGATATTGATGGATTTCGGTCTACTTACTTTGGCGTACCGCCCATGCTTTGAACCTCAACCTTTCTTGCAATGTAGTCAACATTGGTTTGCGTTCGTGGTCCTGTCAATTGCCCAGCTGTAATTCGTTTACCTCACATAGCTGTTTTATCGTCTTTTGGGAGAGAGACATCACTAGTGAACATCATGAGACTCCGGTCCATATTACCATCATTGATCACATCCGCTATTTACTTTTCGCTATTATTTACTATTGCAAACATTATCTATCACTACTATCATTTGCGTTTAATCCTTTGTGAACTACAAGGCCGGAGGGATTGACAACCTCTCTGTACTCGTTGGGAGCAAAGTTATTTGTATCTATGTGCAGGTCCACGTTGATTGCTAATATCTGGCGCCATTAGCAGTTGACACCTACTTGTTGAACCTAGGAGTCTCTAGGGATTCGATCCTTGGCATCTTTGCTAAGGGAAAAACTTCCACAACACTGCATCTTACACCTTCCACTTGGGGTAACCAACGAGGGGTTAGAGGCCCATCAATTGCTCGCGCGCGGCAAGTTCCTCCTCGTGACCGTCGAGGTTGACCTTCCGCTGCGCCAGCTCGCCCTCCAGCGTGGACAGCTTCTCAGCGGTAAGCCGCTGCTGTTCCTCCACTTCAGCCTTCTCGAGGACGAAGGCCTGCTGCGCCTCGGCAAGTTGCTCCCGCTCCTCTGCCAAGGATCGGAGAGCTGCTTGGTGAAGACCCCGGAGCTCTTCTTCGCGCTTCTCCATATCGACTCCCGCCATGGCGGCCAGTGCTTCGCGGGACTCCAGTTTGGCCTGCCGGGCGCGGTAGAGTGACAACAGTTTGCGCAGCAGCCGCTCCTCCTCCGACTCGCTGCTGCTGCTCGGCGCGTCGACAAGTTTCAACCCGGCAGAGGCAAGCACCTCTCCGTCGAAGACCTCTCCCTCGACCGGCGCCCTGGACATGGACGCCCAAGGGAGCTGGATGAAGACATCGTCGCCGGCCTTTAAGTAGGCGCCTGGCTCGGGCTCGTCGGAGCTGGGGGCTGCAGCGGTGGCGGAGGGCTCGGCGGTCGGAGTAGCGCCTGGCGCTCCTGCGGCCTCAGGGCCGTCAGTGCGATCGCCAGCCCCTTCGCCGGCTGCTGCGACGGCAGCCTGGGCGGCCACGTCGCCAGAGGGCTCGTCAGCACCGGCCGCCTCTTCAGTGACCACGGCGTCGACGGTGTTGCCGCATGTATCCTCCTCGCCAGCAGCCTCTATCTCCATCGGCTCTGCAACAGATGGGTCTGACGGCAAGAAAGAGGAAAGAAACGGTCAAGCAAATATCCAAAAAAAAAGAAAATCAAAAGAAGAAAAGCCAAGGGAAGCTTGAAGCAAAGGGATTACCTGCGCGGGCCGGCTCCTCGGTGAGGTTCCTTGCCGGGGAGCTCTCCCTCAGCGGCGTGGTTGTAGCTCCCGCCGGCGGAGGGCCGCTAGTGCCATCCCTCACCGGAGAGCTCGCCCTTGGCGGAGTATTCGCCCTTGGCGGAGAATTCGTCCTTGGCGGAGGACTCTCCCTTGCCGGAGAGCTTCCCCTTGGCGGCGTGGTCGAAGCATGCGGCACGTAGGGGGCGGTCCCCTGGCGCTCCTGGTGCTGCTGCTCTGCTCCTACACGAGTCAACGAACAAGACGTCAGTAAAGAAGAAGCGCCCACGCATGCCTAACAGCAGAAGATGAACCACACTTACGCTGTGGGCTGCGCTAGGGGCTACTTTGAAGAACAGTTGCCGGGTCCGGCAAGCTTGTCTCGGGCGCACCCCCTGCTGTCGCGGCAGGCTCGTCCTCGATGACGATCACCGGGACCTTGGCCCTCTTTGCCGCCCTCCGGGCCAGAGTTCTGAAAAAAAGGAACAGGTTCAGAGTGAGGCAAAAGATGTACAAGACAAAACAACAGAAAATCGAAGAAATACAAGAACAACGAAGACTTACTCTTCTTCTTCCTCGTCGGAGCTGAGCGCAGAGAAGTCGAAGTCTGGCTCACGCGTCCCGGCACGAGGAGGCGGAGGAGTAGGCTCCCTTGGCCGCTTGGCGGTAGCAGGGGCAGTGGTCTGAGACGACCCCGCTCCGGCTGCCGCCGAGGCGTGGGGAGCGGCAGGGGCAGAAGCAGTGGACCGAGAAGACCCCGCTCCAGCCGTTGCGGAAGCGCGAGGTGCACCCGCGGCAGCCTTGCTTGCCGTGGTGGCGCGTGTCGCGCAGCGCGGCGGCTGTTGACCCGTTTGTCGCTCTGTCGCGTCCCCGGCCTTGCGGAGACGCCTTCTTGGTGGAGCTGGAGGCTCTGCTGGTGGTGGCGAGCTGCCCGAAGACGAGGAGGAAGAGGAGTCGATCTCCAGCGAGCCGCTCGTGTTCTCGGCGGGCCCGCTCGACCCGACGCCCTGCTCGGCGGGCTCACTTGTCTCGACGTCTTGCTCGGCAAGCTTCCCCGCATTGAGAAACTCCGCTCGCTCGGCAAGGCTTGCCACTTCCGCTGCCTCCGCCTCCTCCGGGGTGAAACCGAACTCGCCCGCGGCTATGGCTGTCGCCGCCTCTTCGAGCCTAGTGGCGATGTACGCCATCTCCTTGTCGGTGGTGTCGCGGGTGAGGCCCTTCTTCTCGTCGGCGAGAATTGGCATTTCTTCCAAGTTGTCGAAGAATGCCTGCACGGCTTCCTCAGTGGGCTCTTGCCAAGTTGGGTCGATGCCGTGCGAGTCGCACAGCGACATCATTGCACGGATGTGGCTGAGCGACGAGTTGTTGCACAGCGGAACTACGCCCCTCGGCAACACGAACCATTCGGGATGGTCGGGGTCGTACTTGAACAACTCCTGGAGCATCGCATTGAGCTCCAGGACAGTGAAGTTATAGTTGAGGCCCGGGCGCAGCCTCATGATATCTGCCGCGTTCTCGAACTCCCAGGCGGGCCTCTTCCTCTCCTGCAAAGGGGCGATGCGGCGGCGGAGAATGTCTGCGCCAACTGCGCCTACAGTCAGCCCGGCAAGCCTAAGGCGAAGGATCCGGGCAGTGGCAATCTTCAATCTACTATCCTCCGGGGCCAAGTCGCTCCAGTCATTGCCACGTACTACTGGGGCTTGGCGCCGGGCGGTGAATGGCTGCGGGTTCTCCTCTACAATCTAGCACCAATTGGCCCTCCACTCCTCCCACTTGCTGCGAAGCTCTCCCTTTAGGTACGCTTCCTTCTTGTGGGTCCTCGAGATCCAGGAGATCCCGCCAGACAGAGGCTCTCCTCCCTCAACTCGAGGCGTGAAGTAGTGGCGGAAAAGGGCTACGTTTGGGAAGACTCCGACAAAGTTTTCGCACAGATGTGCGAAAACGGCCATGGTCAGAACGGTGTTGGGGGTGAAGTCAAGGAGGTGGAACCCGTAGGTGTTCATGATGTCGCAGAAGAATTCGGAGAAGGGCGGGCAGAGCCCGCAGTAGAAGAACAAGGCGAAGAACGCGTATCCGGTCGGATACATCTCGCAAGCTACGGCTGGGAGTACCTTGGTGCGCGGATGCGCCCACGTCTCCCTCGACCAGAAGAGATATTATTCCTCCCTCAGCTTCTTCGCGACAAGCTTGGGGGGGGGGGGAAGACATCCTTCTTCTTCCGCAACACCGCGAGCCGCAGCGCCTCAGCCGACTTCGTGGACTTCCCCTTCTCGCCTTTCGGAGCCATGGCGGAAGCGGTGAGGGAGGTCGACGGCGCTGGTGGTGCTGGTGGCGATGGGAAGGGCGGAGCGCTGCTCTCCTTCGAGCTCTGGGAAGAAGGGGAGCGGCGGAGGTTTCTGAGGATTGAAGTAGCAACGGGCGGATGGACGAACTGCCCCTGTTTCCCCTGCTTATAAGGGGGGAGGGGGCGGATGTTCCGCATTTCCAATTAAAGAAACAGCCCACGACCTCTCCCACGACGCCGCGATCGACGCGTGCCGTTAGGGGAGGGCGCGGCGGATACGGAGAAAGATTCGGCGTTGCCCAGGCCGCTCGTGCCCGTGCACTGTTTTGGGCCTGGCCCAACAGCGCTTGGCACCGTGTATGGCCCAGGCCTGGGGGCTCCTGTCGGTGTACTAAAGTAGGGGTACCTTAGTATCCCGAACTTGTGCACGGGCTGTTGCAGCGTCCCGCGGCAAGGCTTGCCGGGTGGCCGCCAAGATCCTCCATGGTTCCTCTGGAGCCATTCAAGAACAAAGTATCCAAGCTAAAGAGACAAGGCCCCGGCAAGAGGAGCTTGCCGGGAAGGCCACTCAAGGCACAAAATCACTCAAGGCACAAGACCCTGGCAAGAGGAGCTTGCCGGGAAGGCCAACTGAGGCATCTCAAGAAACTTGCCGCGACGCGCCACGTGTCCCGGCAAGGCCCGGTGAGCGACAAGCTCCCAGAAGCGACAAAATAGCAACCGCGGCAAGGCGCTTGCCGCGGCAAGCTTCCACTCAGTACCCGCGCTCCAGCGCATCCACCCACGTGTCGTTCTGGGACCATCCCAGGCGCACGTGGCGGAAGGCTGTGCAACCAGGGGTACACGGTGGCAAGCAGCGATGACAAGGCTACCGTCGTGGCGGACGGGGGCGCCCCTGACGGCAACTTTTTGCACTGTTTGGGCGACGGCGACGGGCATTTAATGCCCTTGTCCCCTGCCGTCAGGGTTAGGTATGGAACACTGTTCCAACTACCACCCTTTTTACACTTTTACCCTCATCTGCGTTGCCACCTGTCGGTGACCCCTTGAGCCTATAAAAGTAGGCCCATGCGCAACGTAGGGGAGGTTCCGATTCCGGTTAGACACTCGAACATTCTCACGCTCGGTCTTGTTAGCCACTGAAGTATACTGTAGCTTCCAGCGCTCCCGAGCCAAGAACTCAATACAAATCAAAGCAGGAGTAGGGTTTTACGCATCCGTGCGGCCCGAACCTGGGTAAACTGCTCGTGTGCTCGCCTCGATCTGCTCTTCGTGCATCCTCCGCCCCTTGCCGTACCGAAAAGGGGTTCCATCCCCATAGTTGTTCGTGGGCGATCAGTTTCCCCGATAGTCATGCTAGTGGTAGTTTGCGTGGTTAAAGAAATAATTGTGTTAAGGTTTGTGATTCACGTAGCATGCACGTATGGCCTATGTAACCAAACTGGCGCGCACTGTATCTTGATTGTTTTATCTTTGCATGAAGGTCGGGGGCGCACGATGGTTAACTCCTACCAACCTCCCCCCTAGGGGCATGCGTCATAGTATTTTGCTTCGAGGGCTTAGTAGATTTTTCATAATAAGTATGTGAGTTCTGTATGACTAATGTTGAGTCCATGGATTATACGCACTCTCACCCTTCCACCTTGCTAGGCACTCTAGTACCGCGCAATTCTCGTCGGTGCATCAAATCACCTTACATCCTTCTTCGAAACAGCCACCATACCTACCTATTATGGCATTTCCATAGCCATTTCGAGATATATTGCCATGTAACTTCACCGTTCCATTTGTTATGACACACATCATCATTGTCATATTGCTTTGCATGATCATGTAGTTGACATAGTATTTGTGGCAAGGCCACCGTTCATATTTTTCATACATGTCACTCTAGATCATTGCACATCCCGGTAAACTATCGGAGGCATTCATATAGAGTCATACTTTGTTCTAGTATTGAGTTGTAATATCGAGTTGTAAGTAAATAAAAGTGTTATGATCGTTATTATTAGAACAATGTCCCATGTGACATTATAAATAAAAGAGGCCGATGAAGCCCAAATAAATAAAAGAGGCCAAATAAGCCCACAAAACAAAGAGGCCAAAGAGCCCAGAAGAAAAAAGAAAAAGAAAAAAGAAAAAAAAAGAAAAAATGAGAGAAAAAATAGAGAAGGGACAATGTTACTATCCTTTTCCACACTTGTGCTTCAAAATAGCACCATGTTCTTCATGATAGAGAGTCTCCTATTTTGTCAATTTCATATACTAGTGGGAATTTTTCGTTATAGAACTTGGCTTGTTTATTCCGACGATGGGCTTCCTCAAATGCCCTAGGTCTTCATGAGCAAGGAAGTTGATGCACACCCACTAGTTTTCTTTTGAGCTTTCATACACTTATAACTCTAGTGCATCCGTTACATGTCAATCCCTACTCACTCACATTGCTATTGATTGATGGACATCTCCATAGTCCATTGATTTGCCTAGTTGATGTGAGACTTTCTCCCACCTTTTGCCTATCACCACCTTCTATTCCACCCATTGTGCTACGTCCATGGCTCGCGCTCATATATTGCGTGAAGAGTTGACAAAGTAGAGTATGAAAGCAATTGCTTGGCTGACACCGGGATGGGCATGAGGGGTATCTTGTGTTAAGAAAAGGGAGCATAAGGACTATATGATTTGTAGGGATAACATTCTTTAGCCATGTTATTTTTGAAGCTTCGTAGATTACTTTTGGTATGCTCGAAGTATTACTGTTTTGATATTGATAAACTTCCATTTTAAGTCTTATGGATCTGAACATACATGCCACAATAAAGAAGAATTGCATTGATAAATATGTTGGGTAGCATTCCACATCAAAATTTTTGTTTTAGCATTTACCTACTCGAGGACGAGCAAGAATTAAGCTTGGGGATGCTTGATACGTCTCCAACGTATCTATAATTTTTTTTATTGTTCCATGCTATTATATTATCTATTTTGGATGTTTTATATGCATTATTATGCTATTTTATATTATTTTTGGGATTAACCTATTAACCTAGAGCCCAGTGTCAGTTTCTGTTTTTTTCCGTGTATTCGAGCTTCGCAGGAAAGGAATATCAAACGGAATCCAAACGGAATGAAACTTTACGGTGATTTTTCTTGGACCAGAAAACATCAAGAGGCGGCCACAAGGATGGAGGGCGTGCCCAGGGGTTAGGGTGCGCCCCCCACCCTTGTGCGCCCCCGTGACTCCTCCGACCTATTTCTTCCGCCTACATATTCAGATATATTCCAGAAACCCTAGAGGAGGCATCGAAACCACTTTTCCTGTAACATCCCAAATTTTCAATTTTGAATGTTATACATAGGTCATCTTGCATATCATATTTTTATTGCATTGGTGTGTTGCGATCCTCGAAATTCAATGTAACTCAAGGACCCACGGAGAGAGTTGGGAATTTTACCATTTTCATATTTGAGTTTTCTCAAATACCAGTACGAGGATCACTTTGGTTTTAACTATTTTTCTCTCTGAAAAATATTTCATAATTAAATATATGAGCGGAGATAATATGACTTCTCCAAAACAACAGAAATATTGGAGGAAAAAACATTAAAGTCAATTTTGGTATTTTTTGGATTTATTTGCAATTTTATTTGCATAGGAAAAATACGCGTTTTTCAAAATTCTATTTAGGTCCGGGAAAAATGTTCACTTTGTCCTAAATATTATTAGAGGATGGTGAAAATTTATTTCGGAATTTTTTGAGTCCGTTTAGTATTTTTTTTCGCCTGTTTTGCTGCGTCAGGACAGTTTATAAAAAAAAGGAGCACCGACCTATTGGGTCGTGTCCGGCTAGGACACTACACCCGGGGAGCCTTTAAAAGCCCGAGCCGAGCCACCCCCAGCCCACCCCAGCCCACGCCGCCCCTAACCCTAACCCTAGCATCGCCACCGCCGCCTTGCCGGAGTTTCGCCGTCGCCGGAGGTAGTCGCCGCCGCTGCCGGTTTTCCTCTGAAAACCAATCGGTTTTTCTTTAGAACCCTATTTCTCGTTTTTTCGGTTAGTTTCTGATTTCTGTCGGCTCGGTTAATTAGCGGACGTTCGTCCATACGTTCGTTTTAACGAACGTTGTTCGCCCGTTAGTCACAGACAACGAACGTTCGTTCCTTAGCCTGTTCGTTAGTTTTTCTTTTTCAGGGTATTTCCGCGATTATTTTCGATTGTGATTTCTGCCCTGATCTTCGTTTTAGTTTAACTTTTCGCTCGTAAGTCAAAATCAGGCGATTCAAGCGCCTAGATCTTCGTCTCGAAGCCCTCTTTCCGTTTAATCAACTTGAACAAGGTTTTGGTACTGTAAAAAATTGACTTTAGTTCAATCTAGTAAATGGATCTTGTTTCTTTCGTAGTTTGAGTTTCGTTGCTCCGTTTGATTTGATTCTTTTTGCAAACCGGAGTTCTTTAGTTGAACTTTCTGGTTAGATCTTCTTATTTGAGTTTTACCCGTGCATCTTTGCTTGGTTGCTTATGTACGCTATTGTTTTGTTGCGATAGAATTTGCCGGAGTGCGAAGCGTGGTACTACGAGTCCCTAGGTTTTGCGAATCGTCAGCAAGGCAAGTAACACTTCGATCATACCCTTTATTACCCCGTTTTTATGCATTAGACCAAACCCTCACACATTGCATGAGTAGGATCTCTTAACTTGTGCGTGAAAGGATCGAAATGGTTGACTAGAGGGGGGGGTGAATAAGCAACTATCAATTTTTAGCTTTTCTTAACCAATTTAAATTAAGCAACAAAGTAAGTTGTCTAGATATGCAACTAGGGTGACAACTTACAAGAAGCAAAGATAACAACCTCACAAGCAAGCTAGCTAAGGTAAACAAGGAAAGCTTGCACAAGTAAAGGAAAGAAATAACGACAAGTGGAGCCGGTGAAGACGAGGATGTGTTACCAAAATTCCTTCCCTTTGAGAGGAAGTACGTCTCCGTTGGAGCGGTGTGGAGGCACAATGCTCCCCAAGAAGCCACTAGGGCCACCGTATTCTCCTCACGCCCTCACACAATGCAAGGTGCCGTGATTCCACTAGTGGTGCCCTTGAAGGCGGCAACCAAACCTTTACAAACAAGGTTGGGGCTCTCTCCACAATCGAATTGGAGGCTCCCAACGACACCACGAAGTTTCACCACAATGGAATATGGCTCCGAGGTGACCACAACCGTCTAGGGTGCTCAAACACCCAAGAGTAACAAGATCCGCAAGGGATTAGTGGGGGGAATCAAATATGTCTTGGTGGAAGTGTAGATCGATGCCTTCTCAAGCAATCCCGAGGAAATCAACAAGTTTGATTGGCTAGGGAGAGAGATCGGGCAGAAATGGAGCTTTGAGCAACAATGGAGCTTTGGGGAGGAAGAGGTAGGTCTTCTTGGAGAAGAAGACTCCCTATATATAGTAGGAGAACAAATCCAACCGTTATCCCACAAATCTGCCCGCAGAGCGCGGTACTACCTCACATAAGTTGTGGTACTACCGCTCGGCCCAGCGATACTACCGCTCTGGTTGCGGTACTACCGTTGGTGCAGTACAGGCCAGTACAAGCCCTGTTGCGTTGAAGCACCGGGCGGTCGTACTGCCAGAGCGGTACTACTTCACTTCCTTGCGGTACTACCGCAAGGCAGGGTTAGACAGGCTGAGGAGCAGCGCGGACTAAATAAAATACATCCGCAGATTTACAGTCGTAGCAAAAACCCGACACGGTACTACCGCTTGCTCGAAGCGGTACTACCGCGTAGGACGCGGAAGTAAAAAATTACTTCCGTGCCTACTACCGTACTAGTTACGACGCTGGGCCGGTCACACGGTACTACCGTGTTCATGGTATGGTACTACCGGGTAGTGCGGTACTACCGCAGCCCTGAAGCGGTACTACCGTGTGACCGTGCGGTACTACCGCAACTCTGAGCGGTACTACCGCATGCCACTGTTTTTGTACCGACAAGGAAAATAGCCGGAGCTCCAGAGAAGCAAAGGAAAGGTGGTGCGAATGAGTAGACGTGTACATCTTGATTCCACCCAAACCTTTCCAAAGCGGACTCCCTCTTAATAGTACGGCTTTCCTATGACTCAATTCCACCGAAAAGAAACAAAAGGAAACACCGTCTTCCATAGGTTTCGAGGGGCACTTGATCGTCTTGTGCCTAGGGAGATATATCTGAAAAGCTCAGTGCACACGATTAGTCCGTAAATGCATTGTCATCAATCACCAAAACTACTTAGGGAGAAATATGCCCTTACAATCTCCCCCTTTTTGGTGGATTGATGACAATACGGGATTTGCACAAGGATATATAAGAAAGTAAGCAAACCTAGCAAAGTTATAGAATATAGGTAAGCTCCCCCTAGATGTGTGCATACAAGAGAAGGTGCTTTGGACTGCATAGCACACATACTAGGATCAATGCTCCCCCTATATTCTACAAACAATATACTCATTGCAACAAAGAATAATATTCTACACACAGATGTAAGGAGGATTAGGTGAGCACATATAAAGGGCAAGTGAAGCAACCACTCATAGCCTAACAGATAACATAGACATAGTAACAAGTTAATGCGAAGGGAACATATGTCTCACACCATATGAAGGTCTCACACACACTACACAAACACAAGCAAACATACAAAGTTCAACCAACGGAACGCAAATAAACATGGCACAAGACGCAAATTCTAACACTCTCTCCCCCTTTGGCATCGAGACACCACAAGGGGAAAGAGGACACCTAAGACAGGTGGTAGCTCACGCGGAAGAACTCAGTCATCATGTGCTCCGTCAGACTCCTGCTGCTCCTCCTCAGAATCAGACCACGTGTAGCCCTATTTGGCAATCCACTCAACCTCTGGAGTGATGATCTCCTCTGACCCATCAGACGGTTCCTCACCAAAGATCTTCATTATCTTCTTGTCACGCTGGCGAGATTGCTTGTGAGTCACATGAGCCTTGTACTGCCCCTTTGCCTGCATATAAAACAGTGCCTTCATCTTCCTCTTCAGCTTCTTAGCCCACGAGGGCTCAAACGAGGGAGGAGCATATCCTCCAGAACTGTCCTCAGCTGCCTCCTCCTCCACTGGCTCCTCATCTTCATCCATCTGAGCTGCAGCAGCCTCTGCACGGGTAGTGGTGTTCGCCCAACGACTCTTGATGCGAAGTCGGATAGGCTCATGACGAATCCACTGAGGGGCCTCAAACTCCTCATCAGAGTAAAGCTTCTCCCAAGTCTTGGAGATAAGCAGAAACAGAAAAGGACCGTAGATAGGCACTTTGCAAGAGAAAATCGCAAAGCGGAGCTCACACCACATGATATGGAAGATATCAAGGGGTTGAGTCTGAGCACTGCGGGCCTCCTCACACATCAGCAACATGTCCATGAGGTATGCATGTACCCTGCCCTTGTCCCCAACTCGAGGAAACAAGGTGTTGCGGAAGATCCTATGCATGATATCCAAAAAGGGGTTCATCACCCAAGTCTTCTTGCCACTAGCAAGCGTCTTCTCCACATAAAAAGGCAGCAACCGGTCCTTGTTGGCAGATTCTTCGTTGGCATGAGGCCGAGCTCCAACATGAGTGTGGAGCCCCTCGCCAGCAACCTGAAGCAGATCCATAAAGTCCTTCCATGTAGCAGTCATCTTATGACCATTTGTCATCCAAGTCATGTTGCGTTCTTCCTTGGGATGGAAGTGCACCGAAGCATAGAACTGTGCCACAATCTCTGGGTCAAAATCCATCTGAAATGTCATGATGTGCTCAATGCCAAACTGCTCCACAAGATCTAGAGCCTCAGCAAAGTAGGTCCGGTGCTCATCCTTCCGCATGTGGGTCATGTCAATCCAATGTGCATCCACATACAGGTTGTGCTTGCTCTTGAGTACCTCTGTGTAGATACAATACTACTGCTTGGTCCAGAATAGTTCATCTCCATGGAACTGAGCCCGGGGATCTGCATAAGGGTTGATCTTCCTCCTTGTGATGAACTCATGAGTTGGTATCTCCTCCATGGTCATAGTTGGTTCCTTGTTCTTGGTGGCGGTGGTCTTGGTTCTACGTTGGGGGGCATTGGAGCCCTCAGGAACATCACTTTGGGTGCGCAGACGCTTGGACCCGGTGTCACGGCTGGGATTTGTGCGACGGACATTAGAACCGGAGCCACCACCTAAGACACAAACACAAGAACATGAAGGAAAACAAAGAGAATCAATGCAAAAGCCACAAAAGCCCACGAAACATGTAGGAAGGATAATATGTATATGCTACAAAGTAGATATGAACCAAGCGGTAGTACTGTGCGAAGAAGGCGGAAGTAAATTTTTTGTGCCGCTTAGGGAGCGGTAGTATCGTATCGAAGTGATGCGGTAGTACCGCACAGGACGCGGTACTAAAAAATTACTTCCGCGTTCATCACGGTAGGACCGCTCCTTAGGGCGGTAGTACCGTTACGCGGCAAAGCGGTAGTACCGCGGTCAGCCAGCGGTAGTACCGCTCGGGTCAGATTCGAAAGCGGATCTAAACAAAAATGCGTAGAACAGGCGAACGGTACTACGGCTGATCATAGCAAATTAGTAGCAACATACTTACTAGCATTTCTATTGCACTACAACTCTCCTACACCCTAAACTTCCATGGATAAGGTCAAGAAGATCATAAGAACAACATGCATCTCCCCAAAACCTAGAAACAACAACCGGGCAAAAAGAAGAGGGGATTTGGGGAGAAACCTTCATCCATGGCAAGAGGTCGAGGTGGGGAACGATCCCACCGACCGGAATGCGAGGAGAGTGGCCGGGGACGGAGATCCGACGAGGACCTCCGGCGACGTTCTTGAGAGAGAGAGAGAGAGACGAGGTGGGGAGACGAGATGAATGGGTATGGGGGAGTTAGAACTCCCCCTGCACGCTTATAACCCCCAGCCATTCGAACAAATGCGGTAGTACCGCGGTCATCGCGGTAGTACCGCCCGGGCGGAAGTACCGCACGCGAAGCGGTAGTACCGCTCTACCAGCGGTAGTAAAAAATTACTGCCGTGTTGGTTGCGGTAGTACCATATTATCTCTTGCGGTAGTACCGTGACTATTCACGGTAGTACCGCTCTCCCAAAAAAATGCAAGTTTCGACAAGAAGACTTAATCAAAGGAAAAGGTGCACACGCAAGGCACACGGAAAGAGAGACAACAAACAACTGAAGCAACACACAAGACACTCCTCCGTGAAGGAGGTCGGTGGCCGAAGCCACCTATGTTTGAGTTATTTGGTATGGCACCGCAAAGAACTATCCTTGGGCCCATGACCAATACTGGTCTTGAAGCACTCATACCATATAACATGGCAAATGACAAAGACTTGATCGATTTATGCATAATGTGGGGAGGAAGAGTTCATTGAGAGAACAATACTCCCCCTATGTCCATGCCTACATCTAGGCAAGATAACTATATTGAGTGGGAGGAGTGTGTGCAAGGTTTCAAGCCACATTGCTCAAATCTATGATATTTAGCTCATGCCTTAACTCGCGAAATCTTGCTTCATCCAATGGCTTCGTGAAGATATCTGCTAGGTTATCATGAGTGTTGACATAGTGAAGCTGGATTTCTCCTCGCCGAATATGATCCCGGATGAAGTGATACCGAATCTCAATATGCTTCGTCTTGAAATGTTGCACCGGGTTGAGAGAAATCTTGATGGCACTTTCATTGTCACACCAAAGAGGCACTTTGTCACAAGTGACACCGTAATCCTTTAAAGTTTGCCTCATCCATAGAAGTTGAGCACAACAATTGCCAGCTGCCACGTACTCTGCTTCGGTGGACGAGAGAGACACACAACTTTGCTTTTTGGAAGACCAAGTTACCAGAGAGCAACCAAGGAATTGGCACCCTCCGGATGTGGACTTCCTATCCACTTTGTCTCCAGCCCAATCCGAATCAGAAAAACCTACAAGGTTGAAGTTTGCTCCTCTTGGGTACCATAAGCCAAAGTTTGGGGTATGAGCCAAATATCGAAAGATTCGCTTGACTACCACAAAGTGACTTTCCTTAGGAGAAGCTTGAAACCGTGCACAGATTCCCACACTCAACATAATATCCGGTCTAGATGCACAAAGGTAAAGCAAGGAACCAATCATAGAACGATATTCCTTTTGATCCACCGCTTTACCATTGGGATCAATGTCAAGTTGGCACTTGGTTGGCATTGGAGTAGTAGCCGGCTTGACATCACTTAGATTAAACCTCTTGAGCATGTCTTGAGTGTACTTGGCTTGTTTGATGAAGATTCCTTCTCTTGTTTGCTTAATCTCAAACCCAAGGAAGTACTTCAACTCTCCCATCATGGACATCTCAAAATGTGTGGTCATGAGTGCGGCGAACTCATCATTGAAAGCTTTGTTAGGTGAACCAAAGATAATATCATCAACATATAGTTGGCAGATAAACAACTCCCCTTTGACCTTCTTAGTAAAAAGAGTGGGGTCGATTTTCCCAATTTCAAACCCACGATCTTGTAACAACTCGGTAAGATGCTCATACCATGCACGTGGGGCTTGTTTAAGGCCATAGAGTGCCTTATCGAGTTGATACACGTGATTGGGGAACTTAGGATCCTCAAACCCCGGGGGTTGTTTGACATAAACCAACTCATTAATAGGACCATTAAGAAATGCACTTTTCACATCCATTTGTTGCAACTTCAAGTTATGATGAGAAGCATAGGCAAGCAACAAACAGATAGATTCAAGGCGAGCAACGAGGGAAAGGTTTCACCATAGTCGATACCCTCGACTTGGGAGTAGCCTTAAGCCACCAAACGTGCCTTGTTGAGAATGACAATGCCATGAGCATCCTGCTTGTTCTTAAAGATCCACTTGGTTCCAATGACATTATGGTTCTCCTTTGGCCTCGGCACCCGACGCCACACTTTGTTACGCTCGAAGTTGTGGAGTTCTTCATGCATGGTATTAAGCCAATCAGGGTCTTCGAGCGCCTCATAGACCTTTTGAGGTTCAACACAAGAGACAAAAGCTTGATGAGCACAATAGTTTGCTAATTGTCTACGAGTGCTTACCCCCTTTGTGATGCTTCCAAGAATATTCTCCATGTGATGTTCTCTAGAAGCAAGCCTGGAGGCAATTTTTGCAGCACGACGCTCCAATTGCTCTTCAAGTGATAATTGAGGAGCACTGAGTTGATCATCTTGAGCGACGTCAAGAGCCTCATCTTGATCTTGAGCTCCCTCTTGATCTTGATCTTGCTCAGAGGAGAGAACTTGGCCTTGTGCATCATTTGGTGACTCACCACCATCTTGTGATTGATCTTGCACTTGGCCTTGTTCGTTCGGTTGAGGGCCTTCACTTTGTTCTTCGGAAGCGTGTGGGTCTTGGGTTGATGATGGTTCCACTTGTGTGGAACATTGTCCTTCTCCTTCGGCCACAAGGGGTTCCTCAATGGGTAGGATATATCCAACACCCATTCTTCTTATGGCTTGAGGAGGAATTTCATTACCTACATCACAAGTACCACTTTGCTCCACTTGGGAGCCGTTATTCTCATCAAACTCTACGTTACACGTCTCCTCAATGAGTCCATTGGACTTGTTGAGGACACGGTAAGCATGAGAGTTTGTAGCATAACCAACAAATATGCCCTCATGAGCTCTAGACTCAAATTTAGACAAACGAGCACCTTTCTTGAGGATGAAACACTTACACCCGAACACCCGGAAATACTTGAGATTGGGCTTGTTACCGGTAAGGATCTCATATGGAGTCTTGTTCAATCCTTTGTGGAGATAGAGCCGATTGGATGCATGACACGCGGTGTTGATGGCTTCGGCCCAAAAGTTGTATGGAGACTTGAATTTGGCCATCATGGTCCTTGTCGCGTCCATCAATGTCCGATTCTTTCTCTCCGCTACACCATTTTGTTGATGTGTATAAGGTGCGGCATATTGATGTTTGATCCCCTCATCACTAAGAAACTCATCCAAGGTGTAGTTCTTGAACTCGATGCCGTTGTCACTTCGAATCATCAAAATATTTGCTTCATGTTGTCGTTGAGCTTCATTTGCAAAGTTGATGACGGTTTGCTGGGTATCACTCTTCTTCTTGAAGAAGTATACCCATGTCTATCTTGAATAATCATCCACAATCACCAAGCAATACTTTCTGCCCCCAATACTATCAAAGGATGGAGGCCCAAAGAGATCCATGTGAAGGAGCTCTAATGGTCTTTTTGAGTAGATGATAGTCGTGGGAGGGTGAGCCATCTCATGTAACTTTCCTTCAATACAAGCACTGCAAGCACGATCTTTGGCAAAGCTAACATTTGTTTGTCGACGGACATGGTCCCCCTTCAGAAGACTTTGCAAAGATCTCATATTAACATGGGCTAACCGGTGATGCCAAATCCATCCCACATCAACTTTAGCCATTAGGCATGTCGCGGTCTTAGTGGGTTGCTCCGAGAAGTTAACCACATAGAGACTATTATCGACATGTCCATCATAGGCTACTTTAAGAGTCTTGCTCCACAAGAGGGCCACGGTATCAATATCAAAGAATGTAGCAAAGCCCATGAGTGCAAGTTGACGAACAGAAAGTAAGTTGTATGCAAGGGACTCAACAAGCATGACTTTCTCGATCGTGAGATCATGAGAAACAACAACCTTGCCAAGCCCCAATACCTTAGAAGATGAAGCATCGCCCCATTCGACGTTGGTGGCCATGGATGAACCTTGATGCACGTCCACCACCAAGTCTTTGCTTCCGGTCATATGATTTGTGGCTTCACTATCAAGCAACCATGATCCCCCACCGGAAGCAAACTCCTACATGAGATCAATGCTTGGATTTAGGTACCCATTTGGTAATGGGTCCTTTGAGGTTAGTAACAAGGGTCTTAGGAACCCAAATAGACCATTCAATGTACTCATAAGAAGAACCAACAAATTTAGCAAAGACATGACCATCACTAGCACGACATAAAACATATGAAGGATTAAAGTCGCCGGCTATGTTTGATGGTATGGTGGGGTTTTTCTTGACTCCACCACTTTTCACATTGTTCTTCTTCTTAGAAGCACCCTCTCCCTCTTTCACAAAGGTTTGTTTGAGAGGAGGAGGTTGCTTGGTCTTGTCGTTCTTCTTCTTCTTGGGCTTGGGAGCAAACCCAATTCCTTCCTTTGCCACAACTTCCTTTTGATTACTCAAAAGATCGTTGAGGTTCTTCTCACCTTGTATACATGTCACAAGGCCTTTCTCAAGTTGCTTCTTCAACTTGGCATTCTCTTCAACAAGATGCACATGCTCGCAACATGGGTTAGTAGCATTTGCATTATCAATCAACACCATGCGAGGAAAGATAGCTTTCTCCTTGGTTAGCGAAACTTGGAGTTGATCATGGGACTCCTTGAGAGAAGCATGTATACCTTTCAAGGCCTTGTGAGCCTTGTCAAGTGTAACAAACTCCTCCTTGAGTCTAGCATGGTCAACCCCAATGTAACACCCCCAGATCCTCACCACAGTGATCACCTCTTAATCATGCCATGTCATCCTCTTTTGATTAATATGATCACAGTGGATAAGCACCCAATTCAAATCTTCTTTTTAAATCAATTCAAACTTTTATTGCAAAATGAAGTTGTTCCAAAAATTATGAAAAAATGTTCATCAATTTGCAAATATTTCAAAATAAATGTTGTTGATGAAAACAACATCACCATCAACTCCAATAAAGGGCTAGTGCCTTAAACAGAGTCAAAACAACATTTAAAAATGCCATGTCATTTAAAAAAAAAATTCAAATGAAGTCCAAAATTGGCCAAACCAATTTTTGGGGTTGAGGTATACTGTAAAGCACTTGTGGGTCCAACTCTCACATTTTTCCTAAAGAGATTGGTGGCCTATTCTTTTCCTTTCTCTTCTCTGTGATTTAATAAAAAAAAAGAAAAACAGAAGGAGAGCTCTTACCTGGCGCCCGCCTCTGGGCCGAGCCGGCCCAGCCCGCCACCCCTCACCTGCTCCCTCCCCGTGTCGCCGCCGCCCTGGTCCGCGCGCGCCTGCGCCGTCTCCGGTCGCCACCGCGACGAGGGCAGGTGGGAGAGGATAAGAACTCCTCTCCCCTCTCCCCTGGCTCCTCCCCCTACCCATTCGGCGCCTCCTCCCTCCCTCACTCGCGCTCGGTCGCCGTTCCCCATCGAGACCGAACGCCGCCGCAGCTGTTTGAGCTCCGTCGCTGCGGCCACCGGCGACGAGAGGCTCGGCCATCGTGTCCAGCTGCCGCGCCTACCTCGACTACGTCGTCCCCTACTGCTGGGTCGGGCCGGGAGCCGCTGAGACGAGCACCACGAGCTCGTCTTCTTACCCGACTCCGGCGAGATCTTCCGGCAATTCGAGCTCCTCTGCGCTCCCGTTCACTCGAGGGCCTCCGTGTGCCGCTCTGTAAGGCCCTCCTCCCCTCCTCCCTTCTCCTTTCGCCCGCGCGTGCTCTACAGCTAGCTCGCCGCGGTGCCGTGCTCCGACCGCCGCCGGCGGAGCCATTGCCGCGCTCCCGAGCTTCGGCAGCTCGTGCCAGTGGCGCCAACGCGTTGTGGGAGGCCCGTAGCTCCACCCTAGCTAGTTAGCGCGCATCAGAGCCCCTCGTAGCCGCGTTTTCTAGGAGGCCCGAACTCCGGCGCCGTTTTTGCTCGACGCCGGTGACGTTTCCGGCCGAGTCCGGCCGCGCCACCACCACCGACGGCTTCGCCATCGACTGCTCGTTCGAATGAGGCCAACCGCATCCGTTTTGGTGGCCTGAACGTGTTTTCCGACGGGGGCCCGAGCCCTCCGCCGTGTTTTGTGCCCGCCGGCGGCTAGCCGCCGGCCGTCCGACGTGGCTCTGGTGGGTTCCGCCCCTGGAGTCGCTGAACCGTGGCCCCCACGGGCCAGTTGACCACGTTGACTGGTCAACTGCGCTGACTGGGCGTCCTGACCCACTGACACGCGGGCCCCACCGCCCTTTTAATTAACTAAAATGTTTTATAAATAAAAATAAATTAATTGAGATTAATTAGTCTATGACAGGTGGGGTCCAGTAGCTAAATAGATTTAGTTTAGATTAAAACAAACTCTGTTTTATAACAGAGGCTGACATGTGGGTCCCACTGGACCCACGGGTCAGGTTTGACCTGGTCAGCCGCCTGCTGACGTCACTGTGATGTCATGCTGGCGCAATAATTCATTTCTGTTAATAAAAATAATTTCAGAAAATGCTAAAACCTTTATAAAATCATATCTTTTTATCCGTAGCTCGGATCGAAAAACTTTCTATATGAAAGTTGCTCAGAACGGCGAGACGAATCTAACCGTGCTATCTGTTTCCGTGACGGGACCCTCTACAGAGGTGAACCCGCAACTTTTAGCCTGTTTCCGGTAGATGAATAGTGCACATACACCGGTAAATAATTCCAGTTAATTCCTAAAAATAACTAATATGACTTAGACATGTTTTTAGGCAACCCTGCACTGCACGTTAGCTTAGCACGCTCTGTGTTGCATATGTTTTGTGTATTTATCTGTTTCTTCCCCCTCTTCTCTCTCGGTAGAGCCCGACGCTGACGCAGATCCCGAGACCGACGCCGTCCCGGTGATTGGTTCCCCCTCCGACGACCTTGCTTTTGCCACCGAGCAACCAGGCAAGCAACCCCCCCTTTGATCATTCCGATATCGCCTATGTCTGTTCTCTCTTATTCTTGCATTAGAATTGCTGCTACTGCTACTGCTCCTATTACTGTTGCATAGCCTGTTTTTGTTAAACTGTTGATACTTGTCTTTATTCATAAACTGCTTAGTATAGGTTGGGTAGCACTGCTGTGGTCCCGCTTTCTCGTAGTTGCCTCGCATAGTACCCTTGCCTCGATCAAGCGATCGAGCCCCCCTTCCCCCTGACCTTCTTCACATCACCGCACACCCCCCTAATATGCTCGACTCCGCAGAGTTAACATCAGGTGACAAGGGTGATACCTCCGAACTCACTTCCGATGTTGTCCCTGTAGTATAGCTATCTCGTAGTGGGTTACCGAGGGTGATTCCTCTTCCCACTTCCGACTTAGCTTTTGTCGTGCATCCGCTATGGTGATTACCGCCGAGGGTGATTCCTCCGGTATCACCTTAACGGGACTTGTCGTTTAGGAGTCCAACGAGGGTGATTCCTCGGATTCCTCATCGGCATGAAAACCACACGGATGCCCTGGATTACCGCATCGTGTTTAAAGACGTATCGATCCCCGAGGCCGGACGTCGCCAGGAACAAAGGCGTGCGGCCAGAGGTATCGTGCGTCTGAAGACACTTTGAAGTTACTACTACACATGTTGGATGGAGGCGGGTTGACCCAGAGGGGTACCCGCGAGTGCCTTTGAGGCGTGAGCTGTGGAGTCGGGTGACCAGTGAGGGTACCCGCGAGATAACTACGAGGCGTGGCCGGTCATTCCAGTCCTTGTCACAAGTCCTCGAGACGGGACGACGGGGCCAACAGTATCGTAGGCTCTGCTCGTTACCGCGCGCTCCCAATACACTAAGCGATTTGGATATTTGATCCGAGGGGCCTTCGGGGTCCGATAGCACTAACCACCACGTGGGTGTGAGTGGGTGCTCTGCGTCGTATACATCAGCCGGAGTCGTCACGACGTCAGCGATTGAGCGGCCCGTTCGGATTGGACTTAGGATGCAACTGCGTTCTTGTATAAGGGGTTGCTAGGTCTGCTACCGAACGGCCTCGCAACGTGCGGAGCGTCCGGGGCGATGGCCCCGACCCCCGGGGGCATAGGATTAGTCCGGCGTGCTCGATCCTCTCTGGCGGTTTCCGGTCGGGTTGCGTCGTATTGTTTGGCCGAGGGCGGGCACGACCTGATGGTGTGTCCGGCCGGAGTTAAGCGAGCGTGGTGGGTAACTTGGTGCACCCCTGCAGGGAAGAAACAATCTATCGATAGCCTGTCCTACGGTAACGGACACTCGGAGTTGTATCCACTTCGGTACAACTAGAACTGGTGACTTGAGATATGAAGATGATATTGCTATAAACACTATACATTATGATGTACTACTCTGCTCCCTTCTATTTGCTGCAAGACCCTGAAGATGCTAGTCTTCGTCAGGACTAGGCTTTTCCCCCTCTCTACTCTGGCTTTCTGCAGTCTAGTCCACCCACATAAAGCCTCCTTTGAAAATAATGCATTGCTAGTATAGATCTGATGTAAGTCTTGCTGAGTACTTTGGATGAGTACTCACGGTTGCTTTGCTTCCTCTTTTATCCTACCCGCATGTTAAACCAGACGACGGAGCCATGGTGCCTGCAGCCCCCGTTGACGACTACTACTACCAGCCCGAGGCTGGCTACTACTACTACCCGGCCGGCGAGTACTTCTACGAGGAGCCGGCGGACGACGACCAGGAGTAGGATCGGAGGTCCCAGGCAGGAGGCCTGCGCCTTTTCGATCGTAGTTTTTCTTTTGCCCCGCCTGTGTAACAGGCCTATCTTCTACTGTGTTGTATCTGTACCCAGATACCTAACGCTTCCGCTGACTATGTGTGAGACACTTGTTATGTATTCGAGCCCTCGAGGCCCCTGGCTTGTAATATATAACTTGTATGTTTTATTTATGTTTTAGAGTTGTGCTGTGATTTCCTTCACGTGAGTCCTTAGGCTTGGTCGTGTGCATTTGCGTGTATGATTAGTGCACGGTCGGGCCGGGGTCGTCACACCCAAGTTTTGCCTTCTCAGACTTAATCATACGAGAGACAACTAAAGCATGATCGAGATCTTTCTTTAATTTAGCATGATCATCGTTGTGTGACTCCTCAAGAGCCAAACGAAGACCACGCTCTTCCTCTAGAGCATTAGAGAGATCCGATATCTCATCGACATAGTCTCGACTATGTCCTTCCATTTTAGAAATGGTCTCCTCGTGAGCCTCGATCATGTCATTGGCCTCACCGAGTTGTTCCAAGAGAGCAACAAAATGCTTCTTGGGTTTGCCCTTGAGTTTGCTCATAAACAACTCAAATTCATTCTCTTCCTCCTCTGCTCCCTCACTCTCATCAATACAATCCGTCAATGAAGGATTAGAGATGATGGTAGTGTTGATGTTTGGAGTTACCTTGTTGGTGGCCTTAGCCATGAGACACTTGGCGGTGATGTTCTCATTTGGTGAGTCGAAGAGAGATGAGCGTGGAGTAGTAGCAATAGCAATTGTGGCCATGGTGACCATCTCATCATCTTCATCATTATCATCATCCTCAACATATTCTTCTTGGGCCACCAACCCTTTAGGAGGGGTCTTCTTGTTGAGGTTGTTCTTGTTGGGATAAGACTTGGCCTTGTCCTTCCGGATAAGCTTGCCTCCAAAGTCTTCTCTTTTTTCATATGGGCAATCTACAACAAAGTGGCTCACATTCCCACAGTTGAAGCACGTCCTCACTCATTGCTTGCCCTTGTTGCCACTTGAGTTGTTCTTGTTGAAGTTGGGCCTTGAGTTCCTCTTGTTGCCCAAAATTGCCGTGAAGCAAGAGCCATGTGCTCATGATAGGCATATTTGGTGTCCTCGGGGCAACACTCATCGTCATCCTCCTCCTCCTCTTCTTCCACACAAGCCTTGGCCTTGAAGTCAAGGTTAGGCTTCTTTGATCGTTGAGCTCTTAAAACCGCATTGTCTGCGGTCTTGTCCAAGATCCTCATGGCAACGAACTCATCCAACACTTCATTTGATGACAAAGTGTGGAAGTCCGGTCTTTGGCGAATGACGGAGGACATGGTCTTGTGGTAAGGCATCATGGCCTTGAGAAACTTGCGCTTGATCCAATTTTCATCCGTGTCCTTGCTCCCATGATCTCGAAGTGAAACCGCAAGAGTGGTTAATCTCCGATAAAGTTCGCGTGGATCTTCATCTTCGATCATAGCAAACTCATCGACTTCATCTTGCACAACTTCATAGTTAGAGCGTTGAATGCTTGCGCTCCCCTTGTACATGGGGCCAACATGCTCCCAAGCTTCTTTGGCCACGATGAAGGGTCGAAGATGTGCAATTTCTTCGGGAGGGATAGCATCTTGAAGTATGCAAAGAACGGACTCGTTGACTTGATGATCCGCAGCTTCTCTCGGAGTTAAGTTGTCGGGATCTCGTGGGTAGAAACCTTGCTCAATGATTCTCCAAAGATTAGTAGAACAATGATTTAAATGACGTCTAAAGCGAAACATCCAAGTAGCAAAATCAGATTTTTTTCACAAACTTAGGAGGAGGCCCAACGGAATTTAAATGCGGAGTAGGAACATGTCCTCCATAGTGGGTAGGAGGAGCGGAGTGGGCAAAGATCACACTCCCATTCTTAGTAACCGGGGCTTGCTCACTACTAGCTTCTCCCTTGTCGGGAGTAGCCTCCGACACGATGGTAGCGGGACGAACCACTTCCAACGGTGTGGTGGATAATTTAAGCCCCTCAAGCAATTCCTTAAACATGCCTTTGACCTCGGTCACTAGTGATTCTTTCAATGTGACCATTGCCACATTGAACTCCTCACGAGAGACAGAGGCTCCCCCATCGGACGTAGGTAAGGACGGAGTTACACCGGAATGTTCCTCCGTCTCGACTACGTTGTTACCCATACTCTTTGGACGGTAAAGTCCTTAAAAAGAGACGAGGCTCTGATACCAATTGAAAGAATCGATATGGTTGACTAGAGGGAGGGGGGTGAATAGGCAACTAACAATTTTTAGCTTTTCTTAACCAATTTAAATTAAGCAACAAAGTAAGTTGTCTAGATATGCAACTAGGGTGACAACTTACAAGAAGCAAAGATAACAACCTCACAAGCAAGCTAGCTAAGGTAAACAAGGAAAGCTTGCACAAGTAAAGGAAAGAAATAACCACAAGTGGAGCCGGTGAAGACAAGGATGTGTTACCGAAGTTCCTTCCCTTTGAGGGGAAGTACGTCTCCGTTGGAGCGGTGTGGAGGCACAATGCTCCCCAAGAAGCCACTAGGGCCACCGTATTCTCCTCACGCCCTCACACAATGCAAGGTGCCGTGATTCCACTAGTGGTGCCCTTGAAGGCGGCAACCAAACCTTTACAAACAAGGTTGGGGCTCTCTCCACAACCGAATTGGAGGCTCCCAACGACACCACGAAGCTTCACCACAATGGAATATGGCTCCGAGGTGACCTCAACCGTCTAGGGTGCTCAAACACCCAAGAGTAACAAGATCCGCAAGGGATTAGTGGGGGGAATCAAATATCTCTTGGTGGAAGTGTAGATCGATGCCTTCTCAAGCAATCCCGACGAAATCAACAAGTTTGATTGGCTAGGGAGAGAGATCGGGCAGAAATGGAGCTTTGAGCAACAATGGAGCTTTGGGGAGGAAGAGGTAGGTCTTCTTAGAGAAGAAGACTCCCTATATATAGTGGGAGAACAAATCCAACCGTTATCCCACAAATCTGCTCGCAGAGCGCGGTACTACCGCACATAAGTTGCGGTACTACCGCTCGGCCCAACGGTACTACTGCTCTGGTTGCGATACTACCGCTGGTGCAGTACAGGCCAGTACTAGCCCTGCTGCGTTGAAGCACCGGGTGGTAGTACTGCCGGAGCAGTACTACCGCACGTCCTTGCGGTACTACCGCAAGGCAGGGTTAGACAGGCTGAGGAGAAGCGCGGACTAAATAAAATACATCCGCATATTTACGATCGTAGCAAAAACACGACATGGTACTACCGCTTGCTCGAAGTGGTACTACCGCGTAGGACGCGGAAGTAAAAAATTACTTCCGTGCCTACTACCGTACTAGTTACGACACTGGGCCGGTCACACGGTACTATCGTGTTCATGGTATGGTACTACCGCGTTGTGCGGTACTACCGCAGCCCTGAAGCGGTACTACCGTGTGACCATGCGGTACTACCGCATGCCACTGTTTTTGTACCGACAAGGAAAACAGCCGGAGCTCCAGAGAAGCAAAGGAAAGGTGGTGCGAATGAGTAGACGCGTACGTGTTGATTCCACCCAAACCTTTCCGAAGCGGACCCTGTCTTAATAGTACGGCTTTCCTATGACTCAATTTCACCGAAAAGAAACAAAAGGAAACACCGTCTTCCATAGGTTCCGAGGGGCACTTGATCATCTTGTGCCTAGGGAGATATATCTGAAAAGCTCAGTGCACACGATTAGTCCGCAAATGCATTGTAATCAATCACCAAAACTAATTAGGGAGAAATATACCCTTACAGTGGGTCTGGGAAGTAGATTGAGGTAGAACCTATTACCTGCATTATTTTCAAACCCCTGGGATTTACTTCTACATTATACTTAGGTTCCCATGCTATGCTCGTAGACGTGGATTGGGTTTGAGAGTATCCATGACAGATGGAAAATTGTTAATTAATGGTTCAACTTAAGGTGGCTACTTTAATACACATCTGGGTGGATTGGTTGCAGGGCACCTGGAGAATCCAGTGTTGTCCTAGGAAATCCCGGGGTTCCGTGTGATTTTTCCTATGGAATGCCACCCAGGCTCAAAGGGATCATAAGACTATTCATGCTACAAACTTCCGTGTGCAGCCATAATGCCATTATGGGCTCTGGCATAGTTGAGTATGTCGTGTGAGCTCTTTCAGTGGTGGACTAGCATATGTATGGGAAAGTAGGTGTACCGGTTCACCCGGGGTAAAGAGTAAATGCTTCTGGAAGACTGTGTCTCGGTCATTCGTTTCTCAAACACCATGCAGTGCGAGAAATCTAATGGAGGAGATCGAGTCTTGTGGGGAAATGTTCGCAAACCTCTGCAGAGTGTACAAACTAATCATGATTAGCCGTGTCCCCGGTTATGGACATCTTGAGTATCTAGTACTTGAATTATTTGTTGATCTCATCACTCTAAAACTAATTTTGTGGGTTGATAATGACTACTTTAATTGGGATTGAGTTGGAGGAACCTTCTCAATGATGTTTCAACTACATGATAGTTATAAAAGTTATTCCTTTGTTGTAGGAAAAAAATGGCTTTATGCAAAAACTTTAAACTTAGAGCCTCCACCAACCATATATGCATGTAATGTTAGCCTTTATTCTATTACTTGCTCTACCATGTTATCTTGCCAGCATATTCCATGTGCTGACCCGTTTCAGGCTGCAACATGTCATGTTGCAGACTTTTCAGAAGAAGAGTAAGGTGCGCTAGGTCGTTTGTCATGCACTCAGCTATGCCGTTGGAGTTGATGGACTCACTTATCGTCCAAGCCTTCTGCTGTTATCGTGTTAGATGGCCTTATGCCATATATTTTGTAATAAGTTCTCTTTTGAGACATTCGATGTAATAAGTGTGTGATTGCCACTCTATTATAAATCCTTCAAGTACTGTGTGAGTCAGCATTACCGATCTAGGGATGACACAGAACATAGAGACTTCGGTCCATTCGGATCGTGGTCGCTACAAGATGGTATCAGAGCACACGCTGAATGTAGGACATGACCACTAAGATGAGCCATAGGTCACTCTTCTCTACTCATTTCTGACTCCTCTCCATTTTTTGTCTTTAGGATGGTGGACCCAAGGAACAAGTTCACTCAACTGGATGAAGACACACCTTTTGGACGACATTTGAAGGAAGTCACTAGGTACCTGAACATAGGAATACCCAGCTTCACCGGGACCTACACCGCCACTTTAACAGAAGAGGAGCGATGGATTATTCACGTTCAAATTCCCGGGAGGACTTTCATGCCAGTCACGGAGCCCATAGAGTTTTCCTTTGACGCACCAACCTGGAGCCTAGGTAAGAGTATGGCAGCCCACATTGCCATGGGACGTATTGTAGAAGTCTACAAACCGGAGCTAAAGGACACAATCTATCAGATATGCGGCTGCCTAGATGAGCAATGGGACATGATCAGTACACGGAAGGATATGTCCATTGCAGCTTTCATCCAGGAGTTAAACCAGCACATCCGTCGATAGGAGCACCACATGTGCGCAGGCATGATAGACTTGAAGAAGGCGTTAACCAGGAACTCAGAGCTAGAAGAGGAACTCAAGTCTACACGTGACAGATACAAGGAGGAAATGACAATACTTGTCGAGAAGAATGATGACCTGACAAGGAAGCTAGGAGTATTCATGGGAGATCCAGCGCCAGGAGGGGAAGAAGAAGAAGAACCCCAGGAGATTCGTTCTGAGGACTACATCATTATCGACGACACCGAATCAGACCACGATGATAGTGATGATGACTATGAAGATGAAGCTGGAGCAGGTATCATGGAATCTTCCGCCGATCAAAATTTTTAGATGACCACCATATGACTAGTAGTGTTTCCCTATATAGTAGGATTTATAGCACTTTTGTAACGTTAGTTAGATATTTTGTATGTCCTTGCTTGAAATTGATTGGTGTGATATGATTGTGTTTGTCTCATGTGCATAAGGGTAGTGAATTTCACCCTAGACCTCATTTCTATTCTAATCTCTCCCCTCTACACCATCAGATGCCTCCGAGACGTGAGCCTGGATTTTAGTTTCCCCCTGAGCTCACCCAGTTGATCCAGCAGCAGAACACTTTGATGCAACTTCTTGTCCAGAACAACCAGAACAATCAGAACAATAACAACAACAACAACAACCCTCCACCACCACCACTAGTGGACAACCTAGCCCGTTTTCTGAGGTTGCAGCCGCCAGTGTTTTCTAGTAGCATTGAGCCAATAGTTGCAGATGATAGGCTACGCAAGATTGGAAGGGAGTTGACCACCGCAAATTGCACGGATGCTGAGAAGGTGCGTTTTGCGGCACATCAATTAGATGGACCAACAGCCTCATGGTAGGAGAATTACACAACCACTTTTCCTATAGCCAATGTCACTTGGGATCAGTTTCAGCAAGCTTTTCGCACCGCCCATGTCTCAACTAGAGCCATGAGCATGAAGAAGCGTGAGTTTCGCAACTTGCGCCAAGGGAATTGTACTGTGGCCCAGTACATAGATGGGTTTAGTACTCTATCTCACTATGCCCCTGATGATGTGGCCACAGATGCCGCAAAGTAGGAGAAGTTTATGGAAGGGCTGAATGATGAGATGAGCATACAGTTGATGGTGGAAACATTCAACAACTACCAGGAGTTGGTAGACAAGGCTCTTATGATTGAAGGGAAGCAACAACAGATTGAGAGCCGCAAGAGGAAGTATGGACAAGGAAAGAATAATACTGGAGCCCAGCAGAAGCCCCGTTTCACTCCGAACTCGGGAGGATACACCCATAACCGTGGAAGCCACACCCATAATGGAGGGAGTTCTCATAACCACAATGGCTCCAAGAATGGGAATGGGAATGGAGCAAGCAATAATCAGAATCACTGTACTCCATTCACACCCGCCAAGAGGGATTTAGGTCACATTACCTGTTTCAAGTGCGGGAAGAATGGACACTACGCCACGGAGTGTCCGGAAGCGAAGAATGGGAACGACAATGGAAGCGTTGGGAAGAATCCCAACCCTTTCAATAGGGGACAAGTGAACCACGTGAACGTGGAGGAGGTTGAAGAGCAGCCTGATGCGGTTGTCGGTAAGTTTTTGGTTAAGTCATTTACCGCAATAGTTCTTTTCTATGCTGGTGCATCGCATTCATACATTTCAAGGGAATTCGTGGATAGATATAAGTTGCCCACCCAAGTACTTAAGACCCCTATGTTAGTAAGTTCCCCAGGAGCGGAGTATATGGCAAGTCAAAGATGTTTTCAAGTGCCATTGACCATTGGACGCCATGTTTTTCCCTCAGACCTGATAATTTTGGAGTCGCAAAGATTGGATGTGATACTAGGTAGGGATTGGCTATCGATGTATGGAGGGAACATCGATTGTGCCAGTAAGTCGATTTTACTTACCACCCCGGAGGGAAAAAGGATCAAGTATGTATCTAGGCATTCGCCTAGGAGGACGCAAGTACATTCTCTCTCGGGAGTTGTACAGGAGGAAGTGCATGTTGTAAAGGATTACCCGGATGTATTTCCAGAGGAGCTACCAGTCATGCCGCCAGATAGGGACATTGAGTTTTTGATAGAGCTATTGCCAGGCACCGGACCAATATCGAAGAGACCACACCAGATGCCAGCGAATGATCTAGAGGAAATCAAGAAGCGGATTAAGGAGTTATTGGAGAAAGGATTCATTCGACGGAGTTCATCGCCCTAGGGAGCCGAGTGCTCTTGGTCGAGAAGAAGGATGGATCTATAAGGATGGTCGTTGATTATCGGGCACTGAACGAAGTGACGATTAAGAATAAGTATCCACTGCCGATGATAAATGATTTGAGCGACCAACTTCAAGGAGCTAAAGTATTCTCCAAGATCGATCTACGATCAGGATACCACTAGTTGAAGATCCGAGAGACGGATATACCTAAGACAGCCTTCACCACAAGGTATGGGCTATATGAGTATACGGTTATGTCATTTGGATTGACTAACGCCCCTGCCTATTTCATGAGTATGATGAATAAAGTGTTCATGGAGTTCTTGGATAAGTTTGTCGTGGTATTCATTGATGATATTTTGGTGTACTCGAAGAACGAAGAGGAACACGAGGAACATTTGTGTTTGGTTCTTGAGAAGCTCAGAGAACATTAGTTATATGCCAAGTTCGGCAAATGTGAGTTTTGGTTGAAGGAAGTTGGATTCTTAGGACATGTTATATCAGGAGAAGGTATAGCAGTGGATCCTATCAAGGTGGAGGCAGTCACTGAGTGGTTGGCACCCACCTCGGTTGGAGAAATCCGCAGTTTTCTTGGACTCGCGGGATATTACCGGAGATTCATAGAGAATTTCTCCAAGATTGCAAAGCCTATGACGGCATTGTTGAAGAAGGACACAAAGTTCCATTGGGCGGAGGAGTGCGCAGAAAGTTTCCTGGAGTTGAATAAACGTTTGATGACAGCCCCAGTGCTGATCTTTCCAGATATACGCAAGGATTTCCAAGTGTATTGTGATGCTTCACGCTTAGGACTTGGAGGTGTACTCATGCAGGACAAAGAGTTGTTTCTTATGCATCTCGTCAACTTCGACCGCATGAGTTGAATTATGCTTCACATGATTTGGAGCTAGCAGCCGTGGTGCATGCGGTCAAAACCTAGAAACATTTCTGTCGGTGTACTAAGGTAGGGGGACCCTAGTACCCCAACTTGTGCACGGGCAGTTGCAGCTTCCCGCGGCAAGGTTTACTGCGTGCTCGCCGGAGACCTTCCTGCCTCCTATTAAACCATTCAAAAACAAAGTATACAAAACAGAAGATCGAGACCCCGGCAAGAGGAGTTTGCCGGGAAGGCCGTACCAGGCTCAAGGCTGTTCCACTAACACAAGACCCTGGCGAGAGGAGCTTGCCAGGAAGATTAGAAGGCGTTGCCTCGGCGCTATGCGCGCCCCGGCAAGGGGCCCGGGGAGCGGCAAGTTCCCGGGCCCGGCAAGACCAAGGCCCCGGCAAGGCGCTTGTCGGGAAGGCCACGCTGTGTGCCCGCGCTCCAGCTCATCGGCCCACGCGTCGCCCTGAGGTCTAACCAGGGACGCGTGGCGGATGGCTGTGCAGCCTGGGGTACACGGTGGCACACCACGGCGATAAATCCGTCGCCGTGGCGGACGGAGACGCTAAGGCGGGAGCTTTTGGGGTCGACGGCGACGGGCATTAAATGCCCTTGTCCCCCACTGTTAAAGTAGGTATAGACCACTGTTCTGTACTGTAGCTCCACTGTTCCCGCACTATTACAACTACCACCTCTTTTACTCTTTTACCCCTTTCTCCTACGTTGACACCTGTCGGTGACCCCTTGCACTATAAAAGGAGGCCCATGCATAACGTGGAGGGGGTTCGAAACCTAGATTACTCTCACGCACGGTGTAGCTGCTTCTTCAAGCTCCCGAGCGCTCAACTCAATACACAACCAAGCAGGAGTAGGGTTTTACGCATCCGTGCGGCCCGAACCTGGGTAAAAACTGCCCGCGCGTCTGCCTCGATCTGCTCTTTGTGCTCCCTCCGCCCTCGTACCGCACAGACAAGGGGCTCCGGTCCCATAGGTGTTCGTGGCGGACAGTTTCCCCCGACATCTTTGGCGCGCCAGGTAGGGGGCGTCGAGGTTGTGCGAACCTGATCCGGCGTTCGCGCGGGCGCATTCTTCATCAACCTCTCCAAGTTTCATCAGCAACTTCATCAGCGACAACTCCATGGCCCCGAAGAAGAAGCCTTCGGAGGTCGGGGGCCCGTCTGCGTCTCATCCGCCGCCACCAGAGCCAACGGTGGGCGGGGGAGACGCCGTCGGAAGGTTGGTGGCCGGCGAGGACACTCACGGTGCCGCCAGATCCAAGAACAAGACGGATGACCGGACCTCGGTCTCCGTGGACGCGCCGCGTCCATCACAGCACACGACGACCCCGCAGCGCCATACCACGGGAGGTGGTATCCGCTTGCTGGGGCAAGGCCAAACTGGAGGTCCGCGAGACGCCCCGGACCCTCGTCCGGACACAAGCAAAGCGAAGGCGCCGGCGCGGGACCCCGCTCCTTCTAACGTCGTTAGAAGTCCGAGCGTATCCCGCTCCTCGCACCGCTCGCCCGCGTTCCCCACTACTCCGGCAGAAGCGCTCGCAAGGGCGCAGCTGCTCCTCGATTTTCCTCCAGCGGCCGACAAGGCCGAGGAATGGAGGGCCACTATCCGGAGCCTGATAGACTTCGCCAACAACGACTCTCCGCAGCAGCCGTCGGCCTCACGGCCGCGGCAGGCTGAGAAGACGAAGGCTATCGGCGACAAGACCGCCGGGGGTGCGACAAGCGTGCACTCCCCGCCGCAGAAGCAGAAGACGCCGCCCCGCCGGAACAACCCCGACGACGGCTCCACAGCCTCGTCGGACCCGCGGGCCCGTCGGGACCAGCGCCAGGTCCTCGACGACCGGCGAGATGAAGACGCTCGGACCACGATCGAGCGCCGCCGAGAAGCTCGGCGACAATCCGACAAGAGAGCTGGGAACACTGTCGGTTCACCATCAGTGCCACCCTTGACAGCAAATAGGAAAGCGCGCTCGTCGCCTTCCTGCGGGCGAATGTCGATGTGTTTGCTTGGCAACCATCTGACATCCCCGGTGTTCCCAGGAAGGTGATTGAGCACAAGCTTGCTGTCTGCCCTCATGCGCGGCCCATCAAGCAAAAAGTGAGGAAGCAAGCCGTGGAGCGCCAAGAGTTCATCAATGAGGAGATCAAGAAACTAGAGGCAGCAGGCCTAGTTAGAGGTGTGATCCATCCGACGTGGTTGGCAAACCCAGTCGTCGTGCGCAAGGCCAACGGGAAGTGGAGACTGTGTATAGACTTCACTGATGTCAATAAAGCATGTCCCAAGGATCCCTTCCCTTTGCCGCGCATTGACCAGATCGTTGACTCCACTGCCGGATGTGAGCTACTCTGTTTTCTTGATGCATACTCAGGCTATCACCAGATTTTCATGGCCAAGGAAGATGAAGAGAAGACTGCATTTATCACTCCATGTGGCACCTATTGCTTCATCCGCATGCCATTTGGATTGAAGAATGCAGGCTCAACTTTTGCAAGGGTAGTGTACACTGCTTTTGAGCCACAGATCCACAGGAATGTAGAAGCCTACATGGATGACATCGTGGTGAAGAGCAAGAGCAAAGAAACACTGATTCAAGACTTGGAAGAAACGTTTCAGAACCTGCGCAGGATACAACTCAAGCTGAACCCCGAGAAGTGCGTCTTTGGAGTTCCCTCCGGCAAGCTTCTCGGGTTCTTTGTATCACAGAGGGGGATTGAAGCCAACCCCGACAAGATCAAAGCCATCGAGCAGATAGAAGCTCCAAAGCGCGTCAAAGATGTCAGAAAACTTGCAGGTTGCGTTGCTGCCCTCAGTAGGTTCATTTCAAAATCCGCAGAACGCGCCCTACCTTTCTTCAAAATCTTGAAGAAGGCAGGTCCCATGAAGTGGACTCCGGAAGCGGAGGCGGCGTTGCAGGATTTGAAACGGTACCTGTCCTCCACTCCTATACTTGTCGCACCTAAACCACAGGAAAAGTTGTTGCTATACTTAGCGGCAACCAACCAGGTGGTTAGTGCTGCGTTAGTAGCGGAGAGGGAGTCCGACGAGGAGACAGCATCACCGGCAAGCGAATCTAGCGACAAGCAGGGGGCTGTCCCGACAAGCTCTGGCCCCGACAAGGAAGACTCTGCGCAAGAACAAGGAGAGGTGCGGAAGAAGATGGTGCAGCGCCCAGTGTATTTTGTAAGTTCCCTTCTCCAGGGAGCTAGATCAAGGTACTCTGGTGTGCAAAAATTGCTTTTCGGCCTCCTCATGGCTTCAAGAAAGCTGCGCCACTACTTCCAAGCCCATGAGATAACGGTGGTCACTCGATTTCCGTTGAAGAGGATATTGCACAATCCAGAGGCAACAGGCAGGATCGTCGAGTGGGCACTGGAACTGTCAAGCTTCGGACTCAAGTTTGAAAGTACTTCAACCATACAGAGCCGAGCTTTGGCAGAATTCATTGCTGAGTGGACCCCAACACCAGAAGAAGAAGTTCAAGAAACGAGCGTACCCGTGCAAGAAGCGACAAGTGAATGGGTAATGTATTTTGACGGTGCCTTCTCGCTGCAAGGCGCCGGTGCTGGCGTGGTACTCATCGCGCCCACCGGAGAGCACCTCAAATATGTTATCCAGATGCACTTTCCCAGGGAGCAAGCGACAAATAACACTGCAGAATATGAAGGCTTGCTTGCCGGCCTCAGGATTGCGGCCGAACTTGGGATCAGGAAGCTGATTGTACGGGGAGATTCTCAGTTGGTGGTCCGACAAGTTAACAAGAGCTACCAGAGTCCTTTGATGGAAGCATATGTCGATGAAGTGAGGAAGCTTGAAGAGCACTTTGAAGGTCTGCAGATGGAGCACGTCCCAAGAGCTCAAAATGAGATTGCAGACGGCCTGTCAAAGTGCGCCGCGATGAAGTTACCTGTGGAACCAGGGACCTTTTTACTCAAGCTGACTCAGCCATCAGTTACACCATCAATTGGGCAGTACAAGAAGAGAAAGTTGGTCTCCGGCGACTACTTGCCGGCGGATCTCCCTGAACCCGCCGCCAAAGTTCCCAAGATCAACGATAACGCTGAGGAACAGTTTGCTCCTGCAAGCCCTCGGGCTTGTGCAGTTGAAGCAAGTGTTCCCGACAAGCCTCGCCCCGGCGAGCTTGCCGGGGGACCGTCAGCTCCGACGGGACCAGAGGTCTTTGCCGTAGAAGCTGGGGTTCCCGCAGCGGCCCTCGAGCCTTTAGTCCTTGCCGTCGAGCCCCGGGCTCCGGCATGGGCACAGCAGATCGTCCGTTTTCTGCAAACTGGAGAACTTCCCGACGACCCTCAAGAGATAGAGAAGATAACCAGGCAGTCAAGTATGTATCAGTTTGTGGATAACGAGCTGTACAGAAGAAGACTCAATGGTGTCAGGTTGAAGTGCATCTCCAGGGAAGATGGACAGAAGCTGTTGGCAGAAATACACGGAGGCATATGCGGCCACCACATTGGCGCAAGGGCACTTGCCGGGAAAGCTTTCCGGCAAGGGTTCTTTTGGCAGGAAGCCCTCCAAGATGCAACTGCACTAGTAACCAAGTGTGAAGCGTGCCAGTTCCATGCAAAGCAAATACATCAGCCAGCTCAAGCTCTCCAAACAATCCCTTTGTCATGGCCCTTCTCGGTCTGGGGGCTCGATATCCTCGGCCCTTTCCCTCGCGCTGTCGGGGGCTTTGAGTACTTGTACGTTGCAATCGACAAGTTCACAAAGTGGCCGGAAGTGGAGCCAGTGAGAAAGGTGACAGCACAGTCAGCAGTCAGGTTCTTCAGGTCGATTGTTTGCCGTTTCGGGATCCCTAACAGGATCATCACCGACAACGGCACGCAATTCACTAGTCGCACCTTCATGCAGTACGTCCAAGACCTTGGCACCAAGGTCTGTTTCGCTTCTGTTGCTCACCCGAGGAGCAACGGCCAAGCGGAGAGGGCAAATGCTGAAGTGCTGCGCGGACTCAAGACAAGGACCTTTGACAGGCTGCGCAAGTGCGGAAAGAATTGGATAGAGGAGCTCCCGGCGGCTCTTTGGTCAATCAGAACGACACCAAATCGAGCCACCGGACAGACACCTTTTGCTCTAGTCTATGGAGCAGAAGCAGTCCTCCCCACGGAACTCGTATACGGATCTCCTCGAGTGCTCGCTTATGATGAGCTCGAGCAAGAGCAACTGCGGCAAGATGACGCATTGCTCCTTGAGGAGGGACGTCTCCAGGCTGCTGTACGAGCTGCTCGATACCAGCAAGCTTTGCGCCGCTACCATAGCCGCAAAGTCAAGGCCAGGAGTCTCGAGGAAGGCGACCTTGTTCTTCGGCGTGTTCAGTCCGCCAAGAATTCCAACAAGTTGACGCCGAAGTGGGAAGGCCCTTATCGGGTGAGACAAGTTACGAGGCCCGGCGCTGTCCGCCTCGAGACCGAAGAAGGCTTACCGGTGAGCAACTCCTGGAACATAGAGCATCTTCGCAAGTTTCACCCCTAAGGCGCGGTTGCCGTGATCCGTTCCGGCAACCAACTTTTGTACAAGCCTTGCCGCTGTTGCATGTAACCCTTTGTACAAAGCCGGGCGCAGACCCCGTGCATCAGTAAAGATTTCGTGTTTTTGCATCGATTGCCTTTCGCATGCTTCTCTTTGCTATTTGCATGTTTTATTTGGCATTTGATGCAACACTTAGACATTCGGTAAGCACTATTACGCCGAAAGGCAATATGCTTGTTTCCCTCTCCTTTTCCTTTTTCTCTTAAGCAGAAGGAACGTTCCTCGCGCACAAGTTTGCCGGGGGGGAAGGAGATGGAGGAGGAACTAAGTGCCGTTCAAGAAAGAAGAGCCTTACCGGAAAGCAAACAACATGAGCAAGCAGCATATGAAAGATAAGTTGTTAGAATTTGACCAGTTCAAATTTTAAATTTTGGTTGTCTTCCTTGAACGATCACACTTTGTATGGAAAACCTGTGCGCGGAGGAACCTACCCGTAGCTTGCCGCACCCTTATCTTGTTTTCGAGTCCACTCAACGATTTAAGTGAGCTGCGACAAGTGTCGCGCCCTTGCCTCGTTTCCGAGTACACTCAGCAAGCTAAGTGCGTTGCGACCTGCTGCGGCAAGGTTGCTTGCCGGCGAGGACCTTGGCCAGCAGGCCGCTCAGAGTCCAGCACTCAGCGCTCGCGGCAAGGGCCCCTTTCCGGCAAGCTCCCCGGGAGCGTAGGGTGAAAAACATACAAAGTCAAAGATTGGAACAAGGGAGATAACATTGCACTGATTGATTGAAGTAAAGCAAATATCTTACAAGGATAACTTGTCGCAATGGACTAATGAGTTCATAACATAACGTGCAGCAACAAAAAGATAAAGATAAATGGGGCCCTAGTCTACGCGGTCGCCCTCCTTCCTGCCAAGCTTTGCCACCTTGGCGATGATATGGCCGACCTGCTCCTTCAGGGCCTCCGTGTCTGCATCTGCCGGCAAGCTGCGAAGAACGTTCGTGAGGTTGATCCCCGGGTTGCGGAACACGATCTTCGTCAAGACCCGCTCCAGAGTTCCTGCGCAGAGACGGCGCGACTCCTCGGCCAGCTGCGCGGGGATGCGGTTCCGGAGACCTGCAAGGGCCGGAGCGACGCCTCTGAAGAAGAGGCTGAGCTTGGCGCTGTGCGGGAGATCTGGATCCGGCGAGTAGATAAGATGTTCGACCTTCAAAGCAAGCAACTCCTGGTCAATGTTGGACGCAAAAGAAACCAGCTCTTCGGTCCACACCTCGATAGTCTGCCGGAAGAGCTCGGAGGCCTTGTTGACGCTCTCCATCAAGGTTCGCTCCTTGCGGAGCTCATCCTTCAGCTTGGTCTCCTGGGCCCGGGCAGCATCAAGCGATTCCTTCAGGGTGGTGACCTTCAGCTCCAAGTCTTCAATGGAATCCTTGGCGGCCTTCAGCTCGTCACCCCTCTGGGACAAACTCACCTGGAGCTCTGAGTTGGTGTGAGCATCCTTCTCGCGCTCCAGGATGAGCGCGGCAACCTTCTCGGCGCTCACCTTCATCGCCTTCTCCAGTTGTTCAACCTTGGCGGCGAGCTCTTTCTTGGCGTCCTCCGCGGCAGCCGCGGCGGCCTTCGCCTCTTTCAGCTCCCCGCCAAGGGCAGCCTCGCGAGCGGCAAGGTCTTCTTCATGAGAATCCAGATCCACCTTCCGCTGCGCGAGTTCTCCCTCTCGCCGGGACATCTCTACCCCGGCGAGGCGCTGCTGTTCGTCGGCTTCGGCCCTCTCAAGTACCCACTCTTGGTACTCGCCGGCGAGACGCTCTCGCTCCTCTGCCACCTGGCGGAGGGCAGCCTGGTTGGCGGCGCTGAGCTCCGCCGCGTGCTTCTCCATCTCTGCCGCAGCCTTGGCGGCAAGAGCCTCCCGGGAAGCGAGCTTTGCTTGCCTGGCCCGGTAAAGGGCCAGGAGTTGATGAAGCAATCGCTCCTCCTCGGGCCCCTCACCTCCACCGGGCGCCTGGACTATCTTCAGGCCTGCGGAGGCGAGGACCTCTCCGTCGAACGCCTCGCCCTCCGCAGGAGCTCGCGACGAAGACCCCCACGGCATCTGGATGAAGACGCCATTGGGGGCCTCGAGATAAAACCTTTGCTCCTCGCCAGCGGAGGGACCGGTGGCCGGCGCAGCATCCGATGCTCCCGCCACCTCCGGGTCGGCGGTGCGGCCACCGTCCCCCTCCCCGGCCGCTGCGTCCGCAGCCGGAGCAGTCTCTTGCGCGGCCGGCTCGGCGGCCTCGCCCACCTCCTCGACGACTGGTGCGTCGCCGCCGCCGCCTTGCGCGTCCTCCTCCTCGAGGATAATTACCTCCGTCTCCATAGGCACAGGAGGAGGAAGATCTAGGAAGAAGAAGAAGACAAAGAAATTCAAGACTCAAGCAAATATCCAAAAAAGACAAGCCAAGAAGACAAGTTATAAAGGTTACCTTGGCGGACGTCCTCAGCGGCGGGCTCCCTCGCCGGGGAGCTCGGCCTCGTCGGGGTAGTCGCCCTCGCCGGGGAATTTGGCCTCGGCGGGGTGGCCGCCCTCGCCGGGCTGCTCGCCCTTGGCGGGGTACTCTGCCTTGGCGGAGTACCCGCCCTTGACGGAGCACTCTCCCTTGCCGGAGAGTCCTGCCTTGGCGGGGATGGCGGTGCCTGCGGCTCCTCGGCGGTGGTCTCCGGGCGCTCTTCCCGCTGCGGCTCCTCCTCTGCACGAAACAAGACGAGGGATGTCAAAATATGAAGATAAAGTCAAAAGCCTCAGACGTACCCCGACAAGCAAAAAGAAAGAACCCCAGACTTACGCTGGGGGCTGCGCTGCGGGCTGCGCTGGGGGCTGCTCATCGGAGCAGTGCCAGAGTCCAGCAGGATCGGCTCCGGCGCGCCCTCTGTTGCCGCCGCCGCCGAGTCCTCCGTGACCTCAGCCTCGGGCGCCTTGGCCTTCTTCGCGGCGCGATGGGCCAGGGTCCTGAAACCAGAACAGAAGACAGAGTTAACATCAACAGAAGCTCAAGACAAAAATTAAGAAGATGAAGAATCTCGGATCCTTACTCCTGGTCCTCCTCGTCGTCCTCGCTCAGGGCGGAGAAGTCGTACTCCACCGTGGGCGCGTCGACGCGAGGAGCGGGAGGCGAGGACTCCCTCGCGCGCTTGGTACTCGCCGGGGCTGGGGGCTGCGAAGACCCAGCCCCTGTGGCTGCCGGCGCCCGGGGGACGGGCGGAGCCGTTGCTCCGCTCCGAGAAGACCCCTGCCGGCTCGCTGCCGGCCTGCGGGGCGCCTCCGTCGTGGTCCGCGCCCGGCCCGCCTCTGCTGCGGCTGGTGCGCCGGACGGCCTTGGCGCGGCTTGACTCCCCCGGGGAGCCGCCCGCCGAGGTGGCTGTTGCCGGGGCGCCTGTGCCCTTTCCCCCGTCGCCGCCTTGCGGAGACGCTTTGCCGGGGACTCCTTCGGGCTTGCCGGGGGCGGGGAGCTCTCCGACGAGGAGAGGTCGTCAGCGTACAACTCTGTCGATCCGCCGGAGTCTTCGGCCTCCTCCTCCTCCTCCTCCTCTGCCTCGGCCGGCTCGCTGGGCCCAGCATCCAGCGATGCGGCCCTCTTCCCCTTGGCGCCTCCGCCCCTCGCGGCGCCTCTGCTTCCTCCGGCGGTTCCCTCCTTTGCCGCGGCCTCCGTCGCGATCCCATGGATCCCGGAGTGCCTCAACGAGGGGACCCCGGCGAGCGCGTCGGGTGGGAGGTTCAGCAACCGACGGCTCTCCGCCTCTTCCGCCTGGGTGGACGCCTCCTCGGCCTCCGCCTCCTCCGGCGAGAATCCGAAGACTCCTGCCGCCGCGGCTGCGGCGGCCTCCTCAGCCCGAGAAGCTATGTAGGCGATTTCCTGCTCGGTGGTGTCCCGCGTATGCAGCTTGAGGTCCTCCTTGTTGCTCGCCACCTCGACGAGGTTGTCGTAGAAAGTGAGGACGTCGATTGGCTTCGGGGGGATCCACGAACGGTCCAGGCCATGCGAGTCGCACATCGGCATCATGGCCAGGATTCGGTCCCTCGCGGCGTTGTTGCAGAGCGGCACCACTTCCCGGGGAGTCCGGAACCACTCGGGGTGCGCCGGGTCGTACTTGAAGAGCTCTCGTACCATCCCGCGCAGCTCCAGAGTGGTGAAGTTAAAATTAAGTCCAGGGCGCAGCCGCATGATGTCTGCCGGGCCGCCGTACAACCAGGCCGGCCTCTTCCGGTCTTGGAGGGGGGCGATGCGCCGGCGGAGGAAATCTGCGCCCACCTCGGCAACTGACAGCCGGGCCAGCCGAAGACGGAGGATCCGGACAAGAGCGATGTCAAGCTTGACGTCGTCGGAGTCTAGTTCGCTCCAATCTCTGCCGCGCGCGATAGGCGTTGTGCGCGGCGCAGTAAAGGCTTGCGGCTGGTCCTCTACAATCCAGCACCACTCAGCTCGCCATTCCTCCCACTTGCCGCGGAGCTCCCCCGGCAAGTACGACCCCTTCTTCCCGAGACGGAAGACCCAAGAAATACATCCGGAGAGGGGGGCATCTGCCTCGGCTCTAGGGGTGAAAAAGTGTCTAAAGAGGGCTACGTTGGGGTGGACTCCTATGAAGTTTTCGCACATATGTGCGAAAACGGCCATGGTGAGGATGGCGTTGGGGGTGAAATCAAGCAGATGGAAGCCATACGTATACATGATATCACAGAAGAAGTTCGAAAATGGAGGGCAGAGACCACAGTGGAAAAAGGGAGCAAAGAAGTAATACCCGCCGGGATAGTGGTCCTTGGCGGCGGCCGGGTATGCTCGGGTGCGGGGATGCGCATCGGTGCGCTTGGACCAGAACAAGTAGTACTTGTTCCAGAGTTCTTCCACACCGAGCTTCGGCGAGAAGACGACGTTCCGCTTCCGGTAAGCGATGAGCTTGGCTGCTTGCTCGGATTTCTCCTTCTTGGACTTCTCCGCTTTCCCCTTGTCGCTCTTTGGGGCCATGGCGGATGCGGCGGAAGGAAGGGGACGAAGAGCTAGGCGGCGGCGGAGCTGTGGAGGCGGAGCGCAAGAAGGAATCTTTTTGCAGGAAGAAGACGACGTAATGAGAGCACAGGGAGGGGAACCGCGCCCGCTGCCTCTGCTTTTATGGGGGAGTGGGGGGCGTTTTTCCCCTTTCCATTAAGAGATCGTGGGCACGTCCCATCCCACGGCGCCGCAATCGACGCGTGCCGTTACGTTGGGGTGCGGCGGATATGGAAGTGGATTCGGCGCGCCGCAGGCCGCGGGTGCCCGTGCACTGTTTTGGGCCTGGCCCAACAGCGCTCGGCACCGTGTGTGGCCCAGGCCCGGGGGCTCCTGTCGGTGTACTAAGGTAGGGGGACCCTAGTACCCCAACTTGTGCACGGGCAGTTGCAGCTTCCCGCGGCAAGGTTTACTGCGTGCTCGCCGGAGACCTTCCTGCCTCCTATTAAACCATTCAAAAACAAAGTATACAAAACAGAAGATCGAGACCCCGGCAAGAGGAGTTTGCCGGGAAGGCCGTACCAGGCTCAAGGCTGTTCCACTAACACAAGACCCTGGCGAGAGGAGCTTGCCAGGAAGGTTAGAAGGCGTTGCCTCGGCGCTATGCGCGCCCCGGCAAGGGGCCCGGGGAGCGGCAAGTTCCCGGGCCCGGCAAGATCAAGGCCCCGGCAAGGCGCTTGCCGGGAAGGCCACGCTGTGTGCCCGCGCTCCAGCTCATCGGCCCACGCGTCGCCCTGAGGTCTAACCAGGGACGCGTGGCGGATGGCTGTGCAGCCTGGGGTACACGGTGGCACACCACGGCAATAAATCCGTCGCCGTGGCGGACGGAGACGCCAAGGCGGGAGCTTTTGGGGTCGACGGCGACGGGCATTAAATGCCCTTGTCCCCCACTGTTAAAGTAGGTATAGACCACTGTTCTGTACTGTAGCTCCACTGTTCCCGCACTATTACAACTACCACCTCTTTTACTCTTTTACCCCTTTCTCCTACGTTGACACCTGTCGGTGACCCCTTGCACTATAAAAGGAGGCCCATGCACAACGTGGAGGGGGTTCGAAACCTAGATTACTCTCACGCACGGTGTAGCTGCTTCTTCAAGCTCCCGAGCGCTCAACTCAATACACAACCAAGCAGGAGTAGGGTTTTACGCATCCGTGCGGCCCGAACCTGGGTAAAAACTGCCCGCGCGTCTGCCTCGATCTGCTCTTTGTGCTCCCTCCGCCCTCGTACCGCACAGACAAGGGGCTCCGGTCCCATAGGTGTTCGTGGCGGACAGTTTCCCCCGACAATTTCCTCATTGGAAATCGTTGTGATGTGTACACGGATCACAAGAGTTTGAAGTACATTTTCACTCAGAAGGAGCTGAACCTCAGACAGAGGAGATGGTTGGAGCTCATAAAGGATTATGATATGAAGCTGCACTATCATCCAGGCAAGGCCAATGTTGTTGCAGACACTTTGAGCCGGAAGAGTTATGCTAATACCCTAATAAATGGAGGATTGCCAAAGGAGTTAGCAGAAGATCTCAGGGAGCTTCGTTTGGAGATAGTTCCTAGAGGTTTTGTTGCCGCCTTGGAAGTTTAGTCAACATTATTTGGAAAGATACGAGAGGCTCAGAAGGATGACAAAGAGATTGCCGAGATAAAGGAGAAGATGAGTGAAGGAAAAGCCAAGGGTTTTCGTGAAGACGAACACGACACCTTGTGGTTTGAGGACCGAGTCTATGTGCCCAACAATGCAGAGATCAGGAAGTTGATACTACAGGAAGCACATGATTTGCCATACTCGATACACCCCGAAAACACTAAGATGTATTTGGATTTGAAGGAACGTTTCTGGTGGACAGGAATGAAGAAGGACATTGCCGAGTATGTTGCCGTATGTGATATGTGATGTATGTGAGAGAGTGAAGGCCGAACATCAGAAGCCAACAGGATTACTGCAGCCTATGCTGATACCCGAATGGAAGTGGGATAAGCTTGGCATGGACTTTATCGCCGGATTACCCAGGACCCGATCGAGATATGACTCAATCTAGGTAGTAGTGGATCGCTTGACCAAAGTAGCCCACTTTATCCCCGTGAAAACCACGTATACCAGTGCAAAGTTGGCCAAGATATACATGACCAGGATCGTATGTTTGCACGGAGTTCCGAGGACCATCGTATTAGACAGAGGAACACAGTTTACATCAAAGTTTTGGCATCAGTTGCACCAGACTTTGGGAACCAGGCTAGAGTTCAGTACAACCTTTCACCCGCAGACTGATGGACAGACCGAGAGAGTCAATCAGATTCTGGAGGACATGTTGAGAGCTTGCGCACTAGATTATGGATCTAATTGGGATGACAACTTTCCCTACGCGGAGTTTTCATACAACAACAGTTACCAGGCCAGTTTGAAGATGGCACCGTTCGAAGCATTGTACGGGAGGAGGTGCCGAACGCCATTGATGTGGGATGAAGTCGGAGATCGCAGTTATTTGGACCGGATCTGATCAAAGAGTCAGAATAGAAGGTTAAGCTGATTCGAGATAGACTGAAGGTAGCTCAGCCCAGACAGAAGAGTTATGCAGACTCGAAGCGCAAGGAAGTAGTCTATAAAATCGGAGACAGAGCATACCTAAGAGTGTCACCTCTGCGAGGTGTTTCGGAGTTAAGGGAAAGTTAGCCCCGAGATTTGTAGGGCCATACCGTGTTTTGGAACGCATGGGAGAGGTTGCCTACAAGTTAGAGTTACCCGAAGGATTATCAGGAGTTCATGACGTATAACACGTTTCCCAGCTTAAGAAGTGCCATGTTGAGATGGCCGATATTCCTCTGAGAGACACAGTGCCCCTGGAAGCAATTCAGTTGGATAGTGATCTAACTTACGAGGAGAAACCGGTCAGGATCCTCGAGTTTGCAAGCAGAGTCACCCGCAGCAAATTTATCAAGTTTTGCAAAGTTCAGTGGAGTCACCATACCGAAGATGAAGCCACCTGGGAACGAGAGGATGATCTACGCAAGGACCACCCACACCTATTTTCTAGCCAACCCGAATCTCGAGGACGAGATTCATCTTAAGGGGGGTAGGTTTGTAACATCCCAAATTTTCAATTTGGAATGTTATACATAGGTCATCTTGCATATAATATTTTTATTGCATTCATGTGTTGCGATCCTTGAAATTCTAAGCAACTCAAGGACCACGGAGAGAGTTGGGAATTTTACCATTTTCATATTTGAGTTTTCTCAAATACCTATACGAGGATCACTTTGGTTTTAATTGTTTTTCTCTCCGAAAAATATTTCATAATTAAATATCTGCGTGGAGATAATATGACTTCTCTAAAACAACAGAAATATTGGAGGAAAAACATTAAAGTTAATTTCGGTATTTTTTTGGATTTATTTGCAATTTTATTTGCATAGGAAAAATACGCATTTTTCAAAATTGCATTTAGGTCCGGGAAAAATGTTCACTTTGTCCTAAATATTATTTGAGGACGGTGAAAATTCATTTCGAAATTTTTCGAGTCCGTTTAGTATTTTTTTTTTGCCCATTTTGCTGCGTGAGGACTGTTTATAAAAAAGGAGCACCAACCTACCGGGCCGTGTCCGGCTTGGACACTACACCCGGGGGGCCTTTAAAAGCCCGAGCCGAGCCGCCGCCAGCCCACCCCAGCCCGCGCTGCCCCTAACCCTAAACCTAGCGCCGCCACCGCCGGACGTCGCCGCGCCGCCTCGCCGTCGCCTCGCCGGAGTTCCGCCGCCGCCGGAGGTAGTCTCCGCCGCCGCCGGTTTTCCTCTGAAAACCGATCGGTTTTCTTTAGAACCCTAGTTCTCGTTTTTTTCCGGTTAGTTTCGGTTTTCTGTCGGTTCGGTTAATTAGCGGACGTTCGTCTGTACGTTCGTTTTAACAAACGTTGTTCGCCCGTTAGTCACAGACAACGAACGTTCGTTCCTTAGCCTGTTCGTCAGGTTTTCTTTTTCAGGGTATTTCTGCAATTATTTTCGATCGTGATTTCTGCCTTGATCTTCGTTTTAGTTTAACTTTTCGCGTGTAAGTCGGAATCAGGCGATTGAAGCACCTAGATCTTTGTCTCGAAGCCCTCTTTCCGTTTAATCAACTTGAACAAGGTTTTGACATTGTAAAAATTTGACTTTAGTCCAATCTAGTAAACGGATCTTGTTTCTTTCGTAGTTTGAGTTTCGTTGCTCCATTTGATTTGATTCTTTTTGCAAACCAGAGTTCTTCAGTTGAACTTTCTGGTTAGATCTTCTTATTTGAGTTTTATCCGTGCATCTTTGCTTGGTTGCTTATGTATGCTATTGTTTGCTTGCAATAGAATTCCCGGAGTGCGAAGCGTGCTACTACGAGTCCCTAGGTTTTGTGAATCGTCAGCAAGGCAAGTAACACTTTAATCATACCCTTTATTACCCAGTTTTTATGCATTAGAACAAACCCTCACACATTGCATGAGTAGGATCTCTTAACTTGTGGGTCTGGGAAGTAGATTGAGGTAGAACCTATTACCTGCATTATTTTCAAACCCCTGGGAGTTACTTCTACGTTATGCTTAGGTTGCCATGCTATGCTCGTAGACGTGGATTGGGTTTGAGAGTATCCATGACAGATGTGAGATTGTTAATTAATGGTTTAACTTAAGGCGGCTACTTTAATACACATTTGGGTGGATTGGTTGCAGGGCACCTGGAGAATCCAGTGTTGTCCTCGAAAATCTCGGGGTTCCGTGTGATTTTTCCTATGGAATGCCACCGAGGCTCAAAGGGATCATAAGACTATTCATGCTAGAAACTTCCGTGTGCAGCCACAATGCCATTATGGGCTCTGGCATAGTTGAGTATGTTGTGTGAGCTCTTTCAGTGGTGGACTAGCAGATGTAGGGGAAAGTAGGTGTACCGGTCCACCCGGGGTAAAGAGTAAATGCTTCTGAAAGACTGTGTCTCGGTCATCCGTTTCTCAAACACCATGCAGTGCGAGAAATCCAACGGAGGAGATCAAGTCTTGTGGGGAAAAGTGCGCAAACCTCTGCAGAGTGTACAAACTAATCATGATTACCTATGTCCCCGGTTATGGACATCTTGAGTATCTGGTACTTGAATTATTGGTTGATATCATCAGTCTAAAACTAATTTTGTGGGTTGATAATGACTACTTTAATTGGGATTGAGTTGGAGGAACTTTCTCAATGTTGTTTCAACTACATGATAGTTAAAATAAAAGTTATTCCTTTGTTGTAGGGAAAAATTGGCTTTATGCAAAAACTTTAAACTTAGAGCCTCCACCAGCCATATATGCATGTAGTGTTAGCCGTTATTCTGTTACTTCCTCTACTGTGTTATCTTGCCAGCATATTCCATGTGCTGACCCGTTACGGGCTGCAACATGTCATGTTGCAGACTTTTTAGAAGAAGAGTAAGGTGCACTAGGTCGTTTGTCATGCACTCAGCTATGCCGTTGGAGTTGATGGACTCACTTATCTTCCAAGCCTTCTGCTGTTATCGTGTTAGATGGCCTTATGCCATATATTTTGTAATAAGTTCTCTTGAGACATTCGATGTAATAAGTGTATGATTGCCACTCTGTTATAAATCCCTTCAAGTACTGTGTGTGTCAGCATTATCGATCCAGGGATGACACAGAACACAGAGACTTCGGTCCATTCGGATCGTGGTCGCTACATTTCCACCGCCGTAACTTTCTGTATCCACGAGATCCCATCTGGAGGCCTTTTCTGGTACTCTACCAGAGGGGGATTCGACCACGGAGGGCATCTACATCAACCCTATTGCCCTTTCGATGAAGCGTGAGTAGTTTACCACAGACTTATGGGTCCATAGCTAGGAGCTAGATGGCTTCTTCTCTCTCTTTGATTCTCAATACCATGTTCTCCTCGATGTTCTTGGGGATCTATCCAATGTAATCTTCTTTTGCGGTGTGTTTGCCAAGATCCGATGAATTGTGGATTTATGATCAGCTTATCTATGCATATTATTTGTATCTTCTTTGAATTCTTATATATATGATTTGATATCTTAGTAATTCTCTTCGAACTATCGGTTTGGTTTGGCCAGCTAGATTGGTTTTTCTTGCAATGGGAGAAGTGCTTTGCTTTGGGTTCAATCTTGCGGTGCTCAATCCTAGTGACAGAAAGGGACATGACACGTATTGCATTATTGCCGTCGAGGATAACAAGATGGGGTTTTCATCATATTGCTTGATTAAATTCCGCTACATCATGTCATCTTACTTAATGCATTACTCTGTTCGTTATGGACTTAATACTCTAGATGCAGAATCGTTTTGGTCAATGTGTGGAGTAATAGTAGTAGATGCAGGCAGGATTTGTTCTACTTGACATGGACATGATGCCTATATTCATGATCATTGCCTTAGATATCATCATAATTGTGCACTCTTCTATCAATTGCTTGGCAGTAATTTGTTTACCCACCGTGATATTTGCTCTTTTGAGAGAAGCCTCTTGTGAAACCTATGGCCCCCAGGTCTATTTTCCATCATATAAGTTTCTGATCTACTATTTTGAAATCTTTTAATTTCCAATCTATAAAACAAAAATACCAAAAATATTTACTTTACAGTTTATTTATCTCTATCAGATCTCACTTTTGTAAGTAACCGTGAAGGGATTGACAACCCCTTTATCGCGTTGGGTGCAAGTTGTTTACTATTTGTGCAGGTATTTGGCGACTTGCGTGTTGTCTCCTACTGGATTGATACATTGGTTCTCAAACTGAGGGAAATACTTACTCTACTTTGATGCATCACCCTTTCCTCTTCAGCGGAAAAACCAACGCAAGCTCAAGAGGTAGCAGTGGCCTCGCTTGAATGGTCGGATTTGTTTCGTAATGCAAGTGTCTAGCATATAATTACCTCCCGGTCTGATCACTTCCCACTGTTATTGTCTTTAGGGACCGAGTCTAATACCAGGAGGCCAACTTCTTTCCGGTATGAAATGATGTGGGAATGGGTTCCCTCGCTGGACGGGACTATAGAAGCTGCTTGGGAGGGTATCAGCTCACGCACCTCACTAGCTGCAGTAGCTAAGAAACTCAAGGGGGTTCAAAACTCACTTCAGAAATGGTCTAGGAAAGACTTTGGATCAGTTTCTGGAAATATCAAGAAGAAACTGAAGGAACTGAAGGTACACCATGAGAGACCAAGAACTAATGAGATTGTAAACAACATAAAAATGGTGTCTAGTGATCTGGATGAGCTGCTGGTAAGAGAGGAAATTATGTGGAAACAACGATCTAGAGGTACGTGGATAAAAAGAGGGTGACCAGAATACAAGGTACTTCCACAGAAATGCCACCTGGCGGCAGAAAAAGAACCAAGTTAAAAAGTTAAAGAATGAGGAGGGGATATGGATTCAAAAGAAGGCCGAGCTGAATGCAATGGCAATGGAGTATCTTTAAAACTTGTACACAAAGGACGAGGAGGTCATCCCTTTTGAGTTGATTGGGTTGCTTCCACGTATGATCTAGGATGGTATGAATAGAAAACTTACAAAAGTATGTTCTGAGAAAGAAGTAAGCGATGCTCTATTCCAGATCGCCCCCCTAAAAGCCTCAGGGCCAGATGCCAGGGTCTCCGGCGTTTGGTCCCTGACCTCTGCAAAACATCCCTTTGCACCGACTTAAAATCCCATGGGCCTGACCCCTTGGCCTAACCATATCATCCTATATATAAATCTTTACCTCCAGACCATTCCGGAGCTCCTCGTCATGTCCGTGATCTCATCCGGGACTTCGAACAATATTCGGTCACCAACATACATAACTCATGTAATACTATATCGTCAACGAACGTTAAGCGTGTGGACCCTATGGGTTCGAGAATGATGTATACATGACCGAGATGCTTCTCCGGTCAATAACCAATAGCGGGACCTGGATGCCCATATTGGCTCCAACATATTCTACGAAGATCTTTATGGGTCAAACATTTATGACATCATACGTAGTTCCCTTTGTTTGTCGGTAGGTTACTTGCCTGTGATTCAATCTTCGGTATCTCCATACCTAGTTCAATATCGTTAGCGGCAAGTCTCCTTACTCGTTCCGCAACACATCATCCCATAACTAACTAATTAGTCACTTTGCTTGCAAGCTTCTTGTGATGCTATATTACCGAGATGGCCCAGAGATACCTCTTGTTGGGGAACGTAGTATTTCAAACAAAACATATCTATAATTTTTTATTGTTCCATGCTATTATATTATCTGTTTTGGATGTTTAATGGGCTTTATTATACACTTTTATATTATTTTTGGGACTAACCTACTAACCAAAGGCCCAGTGCAAATTGATGTTTTTTGCCTATTTCAGTGTTTCGCAGAAAAGGAATATCAAACGGAGTCCAAACGGAATGAAACATTCGGGAGAGTCGTTTTTGGAACAAATGCAACACATAACACTTGTAGTACACGTCAGGGAAGAAATGAGGTGGCGACGAGGGGGGAGGGCGTGCCCAGGGAGGGTAGGCGCGCCCTCCCACCCTCGTGGGCCACCTGTTGCTCCACCGACGTGCCTCTTCCTCCTATATATACCCATATACCCTGAAAACATCTGAAAGCACCATGAAACCCTAATTCCACCGCCGCAACCTTCTGTAACCGTGAGATCCCATCTTGGGGCCTGTTCCGGAGCTCCACCAGAGGGGGAATCGATCATGGAGGGCTTATACATCAACACCATAGCCACTCCGATGAGTTGTGAGTAGTTTACCATAGACCTTCAGGTCCATATTTATTAGCTAGATGGCTTCTTCTCTCTCTATGGATCTCAATACAAAGTTCTCCTCGATCCTCTTGGAGATCTATTCGATGTAATTCTTTTTGCGGTGTGTTTGTCGAGAACCGATGAATTGTGGGTTTATGACCAAGATTATCTATAAACAATATTTGATTCTTCTTTGAAATCTTTTATGCATGATTTAAATATCTTTGCAAATCTCTTCAAATTATCAGTTTGGTTTGGCCTACTAGATTGATCTTTCTTGCAATGGGAGAAGTGCTTAGCTTTGGGTTCAATCTTGCGGTGTCCTTTCCCAGTGATAGTAGGGGCAGCAAGGCACATATTGTATTGTTTCCATCGAGGATAAAAAGATGGGGTTTATATCATACTGCATGAGTTTATCCCTCTACATCATGTCATCTTGCTTAAAGCGTTACTCTGTTCTTATGAACCTAATACTCTAGACGCATGCTGGACAGTGGTCGATGTGTGGAGTAATAGTAGTAGATGCAGAATCGTTTCGGTCTACTTGTCACGGACGTGATGCCTATATACAATGATCATGCCTAGATATTCTCATAACTATGCGCTTTTCTATCAATTGCTCGACAGTAATTTGTTCACCCACCATAGAAATCTGTTATATTGAGAGAAGCCACTAGTGAATCCTATGGCCCCCGGGTCTATCTTCCATCAACTATTTATCTTTGCTTTACTTTTATTTTGTAATCTTTACTTTCAATCTTTATAACAAAAATACCAAAAATATTATCTTATTATCTTTATCAGATCTCACTTTTGCAGGTGGCCGATGATACGTCCAAAACGTATCTATAATTTCTGCTTGCTCCATGCCTCTTTTGGGTGATATTGCTATGATATTTATACACTTCCATACACTTTTGATCATATTTGGACTAACCTATTAACTCAGTGCACCCCAGTGCCAGTTTCTGTTTTCGGCTGTTTTTGTATTTCAGGTTTTCCCATTACGAGAACTGCTAGAAAAATCCCGGAAAAATTATATAAAAAATCAGCGTTCCAGAAGCTTCCCGGCACCCGAAGTACAGCTGGAGGGGGGCCACCAGGGCTCCAGGCGCCCTGGTGGCGCGCCCCCCCTCCTGGCCGCGCCGGGGGGGGGGGGGGCGCCTGGGCCCCCAGGCCTCCGCTGATGCCCCCCTTTGACATATATTTATATCGTGTCCCGAAACCCTCGAGACGGGGACCCTTTTTCGCGATCTCATCTCTGTTCCGCCGCCACCGCGCTTCCAAGATCGGGAGCACCAGGAGAACTCTTCCCGGCACCCTGCCGGAGGGGAGGATCACCACCGGGAGCTTCTCCACCACCATGGACGCCTCCCGGATGAGTTGTGAGTAGTCTCCCTTGGACCATGGGTCCATGACCAGTAGCTATGTGATGTTCTCCTCCCGTTCTTGTGCTTCACTAATTAGTCCTCGTGAGCTGCCCTACATGATCGAGGCACATATGTAATCCTTATGCTGTTGCTATGATGAGTTTGCTGGGATCCGATGGATTGTGAGATTATGTTCAGATTGTGTTTGAGTTATATATTTGATTCACCTCTTTTATATTTATGTTCGTAAGTAATTCTTGCATGTTCTCCGTTGTTATTTATTGCTTTGGCCAAGTAGTACGTAGTGACTCCAAGAGGGAACGTTATGCTTGATTGTGGGTTCATGCCCCTCGATGACTAGCTTGAGTGACAGAAACATGAGTCTAGGGGATGTGCTGTTGCCACAAGGGGGAAAACAACGGTGCTTGTGCCCGCGGGTGCAAGGATTGTTTACTTTACGCAAAGTTCTTTTAATGCAGTTGTCTGTTGCTTTGAGTTTACACTATGGGTGGGACTCGCAACTTAATACCAGCGAGATGTTCTGGATAGATATCTCAAGGTGGATGATTAGTAGTAGATGCAGATGGATTTCGGTCTACTTGCCTTGGCGTACCGCCCATGCTTTGAACCTCTACCTTTCTTGCAACTTAGTCAGCATTGGTTTGCGCACATGGTCTTGTCAATTGCCCAGCTGTAATTCGTTTACCTCACATAGCTGTTTTATCGTCTTTTGGGAGAGAGACATCACTAGTGAACATCATGGGACTCCGGTCCATATTACCATCACTGATCACATCCGCTATTTACTTTCCGCTTTTATTTACTATTTGCAGCAAAACCTATCACTACTATCACTTGTGTTTGATCCTTTGTAAACGACAAGGCCGGAGGGATTGACAACCTCTCTGTACTCGTTGGGAGCAAAGTTATTTGTATCTGTGTGCAGGTCCACGTTGATTGCTAATATCTGGCGCCGTTAGCAGTTAACACCTTCTTGTTGAAACTGGGAGTCTCAGGGAAATTGATCCTTCGTATCTTTGCCAAGGGAAAACTTCCGCTACACTGCATCTCAAACCTTCCACTTGGGGTAACCAACGAGGGGCGAGAAGCCATCAAGCAAAGTTTTCTGGCGCCGTTGCCGGGGTCTCCACTCTTCAGGATAGGGGAGTTGCACGCTATCTTTTACCTTTGCTTTTAGTCTTGTTAGTTTATCTTTCAGTTTTGCTTTAGTGTCTTTTATTAAAAATCACAAAAATAGTTATCTCATTCTTTAGTTGTCCTTATGTCGGGTCCTTTTGTCTTTGACGAGGCAGAAGTTCTCACCTTTAAACAAAGAGGTGGGGAAAGTTTGAAAGATGCTTGGTATAGAATTAATGATTCTCAGAAAAGAGCCACCAAGAAGCAACCTACTACTATGCTGCTTAGAAATTTTTATGTTGGAATTACTTCTTGGAATAGGTTTATTCTAGATACTGCTATCAATGGGAATTTCCTAGAGGCCCCAGTTTGGGAGTCTCTTAGTATTATTGAAAATCTTGTTGGGAATCCCCCTGTTGTTAGCATTCAAGAGGACATCACCCTAGCTCACATTATGAAAAAACTTGAAAAGATATAGCTAGAGATGCCAAGCATTAATAAGATAAACGAGTTGAATCGTAAGATCCAAGGGAATTTGAATAGTCTTGATAGCTCCATGCATAAAATTTTCAAAACTTTGGAGACTATCAAATCCCATGACTTGGACTCTTCTAGGATAGACAAGATTGAGGAAATCTTTGATACTCTAGGAACTACTTTCTCCTCAATCAAAACCAAAAAGGTAGAAACTCCGGCAAAGAGGGAGCCTAAGTTCGTTCACGTTCCAAAGGCTCCCCATTCTAAAAGTAATCCATCTATTGCCAAAGGGGTTGAAACTGTAAAGACTTTGGAAGAAACACCTCTCTTTGATGAATTTATAAATGAATCTTCCCTTGACTTTTATCCTTTTGGTCTTCTCCCTAGAAGTATCTCTATGAGGCCTTTATTTGAAAGTCCTCTTAAGACTAGTTGTATTATTGAAGAGGTTTTTGATGATCTTGATGATGGTTCAATTGATACAACTTGACCTCTATGCATTATGCCTAGCTTAAAGGCATAAAAGAAAGCGCTTTTGGGAGGCAGCCCACATGAATAAATTTTATTTTGCTTTTGTTGTGTCTTGATGTTGTTACTACAGTAGCATCATCATTGTATCTTTGCTTTTCAATTTTGTGCCAAGTGTAGCCTCTGATTGCAAGAAAGTTCAAAAGTTGTGACGTGCTGTCCAGGAAACAGATTCTGTCCTTGGATAGAAAACTTCGTATAAAATCACCAGATCATCTTTTTGGTCTGAATTTTTTCGACAGCGTGCTCTATATAATTGTCTTTCGTGCGTCTGTTCTGAGTTTTTTGATTAGAGTTGCAGAAGTGCACCGAAAAAATCATTTACTACCTGCTGTTCTGTTTTTCACAGATTCTGTCCTGTTTTGCCTTTCCTTCATTTTGCAAACCTTGAGCTTGCTTTTTCTTTGCAAAAACCTTTTTGCAATCTTGAGAAACAGTAGACCTTCAAGAATATCCTTATTTCCAGCAAGGAACAATTATTTTATTAAGGGTACTAACCTCGCTAATCAGATTATGATGAGTTATGTATGAAGGGAGTTTTCAAGTGTGCGAGGGAAGATGATAAAAAGATTCATGAGTGTCAAACGCTCAAGCTTGGGGATGCCCCAATGCACCCCCAAGAAATATTCAAGGATACTCAAGCGTCTAAGCTTGGGGATGCCCCCGTGCATCCCCTTCTCCATCAACATTATCAGTTCGTCCTTCGTTCCGCTATATTTTTATCACTTCATGTGTTATGTGCTATGCTTGGAGCGTCTTGCTTTTAGTTTCCCTTTTAGTTTTATTTAGCTTTTCATAACGAGTCGGAACTCAGCTTTCTTTATGTGGGAGAGAAACACGCTCCACTTCTACCTAGAACATAACATAGAATTTTCATGTCTATCCTTGCTGTGTGTGTTCTTTGTCTTTTAATAGCTACTATCATGCTTAGCTCTTAACTTTCATGCTTATCTTTTTAAAAGAGCTTTCGTTTAGTTGGTTGCTTGAACTCTCTTTAGTTATCATGATTATCTTATTAAGAGAGTTTGCTTCCGTTGCATTGGTTGATATGTCTATGATAAAGATGCTACGTGCATAATGGTGCTTAGTAGTTCATGTTTTCTTATGGTTAGTCTCAAATAGCTGGGGGGTTCCCAATGTGTTATTGGAGTACCAACATGATTTGTTTGCCTATGATGTGGTATGGTTTAGTAATATCTTCCTTCAAGAATTTATTTTGATTGACTTGGCGTATGCTCGCGCATATTTAAGACTGTAAAGAAAGTCTGTCAAGCCTTGATGATCTTTTATTTCTGAGTAGCGATATAACTTCCATGCCTGATTCAATGTTGCTTTGTCGCTCTGCATGATTATGACCGTCATTGCTCTCTTAGTTGGTCGCTCCCAGTCTTTTGCTAACCTCCACCTGTACTAAGCGGAATGACTGCTTGTGCATCCAAAATCCTTTAAACCAGTTATGCCATATGAGTCCACCATACCTTCCTATACATGGTATTTACCTGCCATTCCTAACGAAGACTTTCATGTACCATCTCGAAATTATTCAAAAAAATGCATTTCTGTTTTGTGCCTCTGTTTTAGTTCATGAGGAAGTAGTAGTTAATTCATGATCTTTTTAAGTTGGACAAGCTTCACCCCGGGATTGCATGTCTAATGTGCAAACCCATAATACGAGAAGGAACTGGCAAAGAGTGCGCCCGGCTCAAAATAATATAACAAACAAACCCTCCTTCACGCTTTGTTCATGAGAAATCAAAAAACTTTGGCAGTGATAAACAAAGGAGATTAAGAGGATGTGATCGTCCTCATTCAGGAGCCGTTCCTCGAAACTTGTCCATCTCAAGAAGTGATTGAGTTGTCTGCTAGCATTCGTTGACGGAACATGCATAATCTAAAAAAATAATAATTATTACTTTTGTTTTTAAAACCAAGAGCTCTGGTACATGTTTTGTCTTTGTTTCCGACTATGGGTTTTCAACCTTGCCAACAAAAGCCACGGTTCGAGAGTCTCCACCTTCTTTTAAAGCACCAACTACTGAGAGCATGATTGTCATTCTGAGTGTAATGTGCATTGTCCCAAAGTAGCATTGTCTTTTGCATGATTGTAATATTGTTTATTCTGAAATCATTGTATCTAGTCATCACTTAAACCTTGGAGGTGCCCCTGCATTTATGTTTTGCTTCACTAAAGGGGGCAAGCGAGATATCACTTTATCATATTTGCACACCATGCTCATTACAAATCTATTTGATGTTTCGGTATCATATTGTAAACTTTCAGTTCTTTGTGATTTTGTCATGAGGCAACTTAATTACTACAGATTCATTGTCTCAGTAAGCTTTTGTCATATGACTATGAAAAGTCCTATAGGGTTAATAGCATGTCACCACAGAAATTATTCTTGTTATCATTTACCTACTCGAGGACGAGCAGGAATTAAGCTTGGGGATGTTGATACGTCCAAAACGTATCTATAATTTCTGCTTGCTCCATGCCTCTTTTGGGTGATATTGCTATGATATTTATACACTTCCATACACTTTTGATCATATTTGGACTAACCTATTAACTCAGTGCACCCCAGTGCCAGTTTCTGTTTTTGGCTGTTTTTGTATTTCAGGTTTTCCCATTACGAGAACTGCCAGAAAAATCCCGGAAAAATTATATAAAAAATCAGCGTTCCAGAAGCTTCCCGGCACCCGAAGTACAGCCGGAGGGGGGCCACCAGGGCTCCAGGCGCCCTGGTGGCGC
>LR738709.1:641221119-641262006 GCA_902687465.1 Secale cereale | reverse complement strand
GGGGGGGGGCGCCTGGGCCCCTCAGGCCTCCGCTGATGCCCGCTTTGGCATATATTTATATCGTGTCCCGAAACCCTCGAGACAGGGACCCTTTTTCGCGATCTCATCTCTGTTCCGCCGCCGCCGCGCTTCCAAGATCGGGAGCACCAGGAGAACTCTTCTCGGCACCCTGCCGGAGGGGACGATCACCACCGGGAGCTTCTCCACCACCATGGACGCCTCCCGGATGAGTTGTGAGTAGTCTCCCTTGGACCATGGGTCCATGACCAGTAGCTATGTGATGTTCTCCTCCCGTTCTTGTGCTTCACTAATTAGTCCTCGTGAGCTGCCCTACATGATCGAGGCACATATGTAATCCTTATGCTGTTGCTATGATGAGTTTGCTGGGATCCGATGGATTGTGAGATTATGTTCAGATTGTGTTTGAGTAATATATTTGATTCACCTCTTTTATATTTATGTTCGTAAGTAATTCTTGCATGTTCTCCGTTGTTATTTATTGCTTTGGCCAAGTAGTAGGTAGTGACTCCAAGAGGGAACGTTATGCTTGATTGTGGGTTCATGCCCCTCGATGACTAGCTTGAGTGACAGAAACATGAGTCTAGGGGATGTGCTGTTGCCACAAGGGGGAAAACATCGGTGCTTGTGCCCGCGGGTGCAAGGATTGTTTACTTTACGCAAAGTTCTTTTAATGCAGTTGTCTGTTGCTTTGAGTTTACACTATGGGTGGGACTCGCAACTTAATACCAGCGAGATGTTCTGGATAAATATCTCAAGGTGGATGATTAGTAGTAGATGCAGATGGATTTCGGTCTACTTGCCTTGGCGTACCGCCCATGGTTTGAACCTCTACCTTTCTTGCAACTTAGTCAGCATTGGTTTGCGCACATGGTCCTGTCAATTGCCCAACTGTAATTCGTTTACCTCACATAGCTGTTTTATCGTCTTTTGGGAGAGAGACATCACTAGTGAACATCATGGGACTCCAGTCCATATTACCATCACTGATCACATCCGCTATTTACTTTCCGCTTTTATTTACTATTTGCAGCAAAACCTATCACTACTATCACTTGTGTTTGATCCTTTGTAAACGATAAGGCCGGAGGGATGGACAACCTCTCTGTACTCGTTGGGAGCAAAGTTATTTGTATCTATGTGCAGGTCCATGTTGATTGCTAATATCTGGTGCCGTTAGCAGTTGACACCTTCTTGTTGAAACTGGGAGTCTGAGGGAAATCGATCCTTGGTATCTTTGCCAAGGGAAAACTTCCGCTACACTGCATCTCAAACCTTCTACCTGGGGTAACCAACGAGGGGCGAGAAGCCATCGGCCGAGAAGGGATTGACAACCCCTTTATCACGTTGGTTGCAAGGTTCTTATATGTTTGAGTAGGTACGAGGGACTCGCGTGTAGTATCCTACTGGATTGATACCTTGGTTCTAAAAAACTGAGGGAAATACTTACGCTACTGTGCTGCATCACCCTTTCCTCTTCAAGGGAAGAACATCGCAAGCTCAAGAGGTAGCAAGAAGAATTTCTGGCGCCGTTGCCGGGGAGATCTATGCAAAAGTCAGATACCAAGTACCCATCACAAACTCTTATCCCCCGCATTAAATTATTTGCCATTTGCCTCTCGTTTTCTCTCCCCCACTTCACCCTTGCCATTTTATTCGCCCTCTTATTTGCTCCGTGTGTTTTATCGTTTCCATTTGCCGTTATGGCTAGTCCTTTATCTGCTCCTTTGTCTCCCGAGTTTGAAGTTCTTCACTTCAAATGAAGGCAAGAAGCAAACCTAAAAGATGATTGGTATAGGATGATGGAATCTTATCACAATTGCACCTTAGAGTTAAATTTCAGAATTTTACTTCGCAATTTTTATGTTGGACTAAATATGTCCCATAGACAACTCTTGGATTGCGTTGCCAAAGGAAATTTTATCGAGATCGATCCCAGTATTGCGCATGAAATTATAGAGGGAATAGTGGGAACACTACCTCAACAAAAGGGTTTACATCATACCCAGGAAGAGACACAAGTTTTTGAGAAAATTTGCGAAGTAACGAATTTTTTACAAAAGTCTCTTGAACCTCTTAAGAGTGTTAGCGGAAATCTTTACCGCATGAATATGTTGATCACCCTTTGCAATAAGTGGTTGGATTCTTTAGATCTAAAAATTTCTGAATATGAAGGGAAACACAAGGAACCTCCCGGATTAAACATGATCTCGCTAAAAAAATAAAGACCAATGATGGCAATACCTAGATCTATTCTTGTATCATGCCTAGCTAGGGGCGTTAAACGATAGCGCTTGTTGGGAGGCAACCACATTTTATTTTCTTTGCTTTTAATTATGGTTAGTAATAAATAATTCATCTAGATTCTGGTTAGATGTGGTTTTGTGTTTTAATAGGTGTTTGTGCCAAGTAGAACCTTTGGGAAGACTTGGCGAAGTCTTTGCAATCTTGCTGTTAAAAACAAAAACTTTTGCGCTCACGAGATTTGCTGCCATATTTGACTGGAAAGTGCTTTTAAGTTGATTCTTTTTGCAGATGATTAATAGACAAATTCCTCATGTCTACAAATTTATTTCAAAAAATTAGAGTCACAGAAGTATTCGAAAGTTACAGATTGCTATAGACTGTTCTATTTTTGACAGATTCTGTTTTTTGTGTGTTGTTTGCTTATTTTGATGAATCTATGAGTAGTATCGGGGGTATGAATCATAGAGAAGTTGGAATACAGTAGGTTTATCACCAATATAAATAAAGAATGAGTTCATTACAGTACCTTAAAGTGGTGGTCTGTTTTGTTATACTAACAGAGCTCACGAGATTTTTGCTAAGTTTTGTGTTGTGAAGTTTTCAAGTTTTTGGGTAAGGATTTGATGGACTATGGAACATAGAGTGGCAAGAGCCTAAGCTTGGGGATGCCCAAGGCACCCCAAGGTAAAATTCAAGGACAACCAAAAGCCTAAGCTTGGGGATGCCTCGGGAAGGCATCCCCTCTTTCGTCTTCGTCTATCGGTAACTTTAGTTGAGACTATATTTTTATTCACCACATGATATGTGTTTTGCTTGGAGCGTCATGTATGATTTGAGTCTTTGATTTTTAGTTTACCACAATCATCCTTGCTTTACACACCTTTTGAGAGAGATACACATGAATCGGAATTTATTAGAATACTCTATGTGCTTCACTTATATCTTTTGAGCTAGAAAGTTTTGCTCTGGCGCTTCACTTATCTCTTTTTAGAGCACAGTGGTGGTTTTATTTTATGGAAATTATTGATCTCTCATGCTTCACTTAAATTATTTTGAGTGTCCTTTAGAACAACATGGTAATTTGCTTTGGTTATAAAATTAGTCCTAATATGATAGGCATCCAAGATGGGTATAATAAAAACTTTCATATAAAGTGCATTGAATACTATGAGATGTTTGATACTTGATGATTGTTTTGAGATACGAGGATGGTGATATTAGAGTCATGCTAGTAGAGTTGTTGTGAATTTGAGAAATACTTGTGTTGAGGTTTGCAAGTCCCGTAGCATGCACGTATGGTAACCGTTGTGTGACAAATTTGAAGCATGAGGTATTTCATTGATTGTCATCCTTTGTGTGGAGGACGGGATCGCGCCATGGTTAACTCTTACCAACCCATCCCATAGGAGCATGCGTGTAGTACTTTGTTTTGATGACTTGTAGATTTTTGCAATAAGTATGTGAGTTCTTTATGACTAATGTTGAGTCCATGGATTATACGCACTCTCACCCTTCCGCCATTGCTAGCCTCTCTAGTACCGCACAACTTTCGACGGTACCATCACTAGAAAAAAAGACACATCCGTGACATTTTGGGCCGAACGAAACTTTTTTCTGTCATACTTATGACACTTCTATGACGATAATTGTGGAAAACCCGGTATCATCATAGATGTGGCGGGGTCCTACTTCTATGACAAAAAATCATGACAGAAAATGGGCTTTTCGTCCTGGGCGGGCCGGAGACGCAGCTGCATGACATTCTTTGGGACGTCCATGACGGAAAAAACCGTGGTAGAAGCGAGGGCGAGGAAAATATCGGGGTGTTCCAGTAACATCCCAAAATTCTAAATTTTGGAATGTTATAATAAATAGACAGATTGATTACTTGTTGATTGTGCTGTGTGAAATTGAGTGGAATTTGAAACTTTTGAAAGTCAAATGAGTGGGAATAAAATGACTTTCCCAAAACTTTCACTTTGCATTTTGATCTCCGGGAATTCAATTTTTTTTCATCACAAGGCCCTAGAGTGAATATAATATGACTTCTTCCATTTATTTTAAATGATAAAGGGTTTGAAAGGATTTTGAATTTCAATCTCGAGATATTTCAAATTCAGAAACTTTATGCGACTCAATGATTTTCCAGAGAGAAGATAAAATGACTTCTTCAAATTATAGGAAATATGAGTTGGAAGTCTTTCTGAAAATATCTGGAACTCAATTTCAAATATTGAGTTATTTGGGTTTTATTCAAATTATTTTTCTCCAAAAACAAAATATATGGAAAATAGGGTAACATGATTCCCTACAGCAGAAAATTGGAGAGAAATAAATTTGAAATCTTTTTGGTATTTTAAAATGATTTTTATTGGTTGTTAATTGCAACATTAGCACCTTTTGATTTATTAGAATTTGTGGGCATTTCATTTGACAGTAGGAAAATGTCCATCTTGTAGGATTTCTTTTTTCTGCAAATTTGGATATATAATATGCCTATATTATATATTGAAATTATTTTCCTTTTATTTTATTTTCGTCGTCTGAAAAAAAATGTTAAAAAAAAAGTTCTTCGTCGAATTGGGCCGGCCCAACTCCAGCCGGGCCCAGCCCAGCTCGCCCGTCCCCGAGCTTCCACACGACTCCGCCGCCCGCACGGCATCGCCTGCCGTACGCTGGTCGGTCTCTCCCCGCCGCCTCTCTTTCCCCCTCCTCCACGCCTTCCGTCGCCCCTCCCGCCTATAAAGGCCGAAGCCGCCGCCCCTCCCCTCTTCGCATCGCGCCGCCGCCGCCACCGCGCACTTTTGCCAGCGCTGCCGCCGCCAGCTAGCTACTGCTGCTGCCTCCCGCAGCCGCGCCTCGCCCAGCGCGCCGTGCCTCGCCGCCCCACTCGCCTCGCTCGCCCACCCCTGCTCCGCGACGCCGCCGCGCTGCCCGCTTCGCCGCCGGCCAGAAACCTCGCCGGAGCTCCGGTCCGGTCCGCGCCCGAACCGCCTCCCCGGTTTTCTTCGCCGAACCGGCGGTTTTTCGTCAGAAAGAAAAACCCCATAGGTATAAACCGCCCCGACTTTTCTGTTTAGTTAGGTTTTTTGTGTTAGATCTATTTTATTTTTTTAGATCTAACTATCTAGTGAACATTCGCCAGTTAGGACTAGAAAACGAACATTCGTTCGATAAGCTTTTCTTTTTCTTTTTAATTTCCGGCCAGGGACCCGTCTGTAATTAATTCTTTTACAGATTAGCCCCTAAACTTCTAACGGCCACAACTTTTTACTCGTTGGTCCAAATCCAACGAAACCAACGCCCACGTCTTCATTACGATCCCCTCTTTCCAGTAAAATAACTTAAACATGTTTTTGAAAGTTTTAAAATTTGAATTCAACTAGATTTTAGTTTGAACTTCATTTGATCATAACTTGAGTTTTATAACTCCGATTTAGTTGATTCTTTTTGCAAATCGAAGCTCTTGACCTAAACTTTCTGATAAGGCCAAATTCACATAATTTTGGTACTGTTAGAAATTGTTTTATGTTTCAAGAGTCATTCGTTTTGTTTTCGAAGTTTTCCGAAGTGTTTATTCGTTCTATCCGATCTTTCTGAGTGATTGCTTATGTGTGGTTACCATTGCTTGCTTACGATAGATTGACCGGAGTGTGACGAGTAGATCTATCACGAGTTCTGAGTGCAAATCATCTACATCGTCAGTACAAGGCAAGTTCACACTTTGATCATGCTTTCCAATACCCAGTTTTCATTGCATTAGTTATTTCCTCAAACACATTGCATGAGTAGGATCTCTTAACTTGTGGGACTGGGAAGTAGATTGAGGTAGAACCTATTACCTGCATTATTTTCAAACCCCTGGGAGTTACTTCTACGTTTGCTTAGGTTGCCATGCTATGCTCGTAGACGTGGTTTGGGTTTGAGTGAAATCCATGACAGATGTGAGTTGTTAATTAATGGTTCAACTTAAGGTGGCTACTTGAATACACATCTGGGTGGATTGGTTGGGGCACCTTGGGAGTGAACCAGTGGATTTGCCCGGACAGCTGGTGATGCCAGTGTTGTCCTAGGAATTCCCGGGGTACCGTGTGATTGTCCTATTGGAATGCCACCCAGGCTCAAAGGGATCATATAATATTTTTCATGCCTAGAAACTTCCATGTGCAGCCACAAGCCATTATGGGCTCTGGCATAGTATGAGTAAGTTGTGTGAGCTCTTTCAGTGGTGGACTAGCAGATGTAGGGGGAATGTAGGTGTACCGGTCCACCCGGGGTAAAGAGTGAATGCTTCTGAAAGACTGTGTATCGGTCATCCGTTTCTCAAACATCATGAAATGCGAGAAATCCAACGGAGGCGATCGAGTCTTGTGGGGAAAGTGCACAAACCTCTGCAGAGTGTACAAACTATTCATGAGTAGCCGTGTCCCCGGTTATGGATATCTTTGAGTATCTAGAAGTGGATTATTTGTTGATCTCAACACTCTATTTAATTAATTTGTTGGGTTAATGATTACTTTAATTTGGGATTGAGATGGAGGAACCATTCTCAATTGTTCATGATTTTAATTTAACAAAGTAGTTAAATAAAATGCATTCCTTTGTTGTTGGGAAAATTTGGCTTTACGCAAAAACTTTAACCTTAGAGCCTCCACCAGCCAAATATGCATGTAGTTGTAGGCATTATTCATCATTCTCATTATAGTGTGGATTTGCCAGTACATTCAATGTACTGACCTACATGGCTGCAACGTCTCATGTTGCAGGAATTATTCGACGAGTAAGTGTTACGTTAGGGTTGCGCTCTCTACACTCAACTTTGCCATTGGTGTTGATGGGAATCCACAACCTTTGTTGCTTCTGCTATGATCGATTGAGGTAACATTATTTACGTTACTTATTACATGTGATTTACCTCTGTTATAAATCCTCGAGTACTGTGTGTGTCAGCATACCGATCCAGGGATGACACTTAAGCACAGAGACTTGATCCATTCGGGTCGGGTCGCTACAAGATGGTATCAGAGCACATGTTGACTATAGGACGTGACCCTAGAAACTGGCCAGACCATAGGAAAGGATTTCTCTAAAACTATCTTTTTCAAAAAGATTCTTATCTCTCTTGTTTTCTGAGCTTTGTCAAATCTTCCCTTTGACCTTAAATAATTGGACAATACCCTTTACCATTTGGACCACTTCGGAGTAAAGAGGATTTCACCATGCCTTGGAAGTGTTGAAGCTACAACAATGGATACTCCGAAGGTTTGAAGAGTTGACAATTTTGAGGAGATGATGACCTGTAGAAGACCAAACCCCTGATATGTACTTACGTTAGATGCGACAATTGTGAGCCGTCATTTGTTTGATGTTTTTCCGACGACCACAAAACAAAACCTGTCTTTTCAAAAAAATTGTTTGTGTTGAGTGTATCTCTCTCCATCTCTCTTATGTCATCCCAAAACCCTTGGACCCAATAGAGGATGAATGAAGATGGACTTAAAGTCTCTGGACCAATGACCTAGCCGGAGGCAGAGTTATGGATACAAAACATGGAGGATCACTTCAGGAAAAATTGGTTGCAAGGAAGTATGAGGTTCAATACGCTCTTCAGTACTTTACAAAAAGTGCTGCAACATGGTGGAAGACGCATCCAGCCATACAAGGATGTAGTGGAACAGAAAGTTGGGAGGAATTCAAAAGGACTTTTTTAAGATCCCGTCTCATCCGAGAGCGTGGTGACAACCCGAAGAGGAAACTTTGTGCCTGTAGGATTTGTGGAGAAATAGGATACACCCAGGAGGAGCACAAGGATGAATGCCCTAATTGTGAAGGAAGTCACCTAGCTGAAGAGTGCCCAACTAGGCAGATTACTTGTTTCTTGTGTGAAGGGACTACCGACTACCCTGCTCAGTGCCACATTTATTCCATGATGCAACGAACTGTCCAACAGAAGAAAGAAGCAATGAAAGAAGTCCTCAAGGAAACCTTAAGGGAATCCGCGATGGAGGAAGATATTGACGACCCTGATGGAGAAGGACTAGACAGATATTACTCACATGCTTGCTACTCATGTGGAAAAGAAGGACACCTTTCACAGTATTGCACAAAGGAAAGCCATGAGTATCTAGGAGACTTCCCGACAGAAGAAGTGGAGTTTTATCCACAAAATATGGAAGAATTGATAGTAACAAGGAAGTCGAGGAAGTGAACGATCATGTTTCCCCAGAAGAACCCAACTTCTGCGGAAAAGGACCTGAGTAACATCACATGTTACCGGTGCAAGGATTTAGGTCATTATGCTAGCAACTGCCCAACGAGGAAGCGGGGAATCCAGTGAAACATGATAGTCGCCATGAAGTCCCTAGATTGGGCTTATGCCATTAGTTTACGCTGCAAGGAAGTAGGGCATTTTGCCAAGAGAAGGTTAGACCGGAGGACAGAATAAGAGTAGTTGAGATCTGGATATTAGAATGAAGCATGTAGGTAAATGTGGAATACACCCTTATTACAATGTTGAGTTGAGTATGGAAATAACATTGTAATAGTTCGTGAAGCAATAGAAGTTGATATTCTTTGGAATATAAGAAGGAAGTGCTATGAGTGGTTGGATGATGGCGAGTGCCTCTCATCCAGACCAAAACCTAGAACCCATGGAGAAGCTGACCCAAACCTTCTCGGACAAAAGACCCCATTTTACCCAAGGATGTCCGTATGTTGTCCTAAGAACCCCTTTTGGTCCTATACCCATAGATTACAACCCTATACGAGTCTTTTCTCAAAGGCCCGGAAACGATCATGACCCCGACTAGCGGTCAGGATTATCCAAAGATCCTGAAGGACATGATGAAGCATATTCACCTAGAAGGAGATGCAGTTTACAAGGGTTATCCCTTCATGGAGAATGGAGTTGAACTTTGGTACGTGGAGGTACACCTCCATCGTGTGAAAGGAGTTTGCCCAAAGATTATGGGTCAATACTTTTTCATCTACCGAGTACCACGAACAACGTTCTTCGATTCTGTTCGTGAAGCTGCTATGGAGGCCATACGTCAGATTGGAGAAATACTCGAAGCAAGACTTCGTTATACCCAGGAATGCCTGAGTAGAGTGCATACAGAGATGATGGAGATGAAGCACACGACAAATAGGATGAAGCAAAAGATTGATGATATTAAGAATCACATTGCACAATTCCCTTGGGACTAAAGCATCCTTAGCTAGGATGAATGAATAAAGATGGAAGTAGTGCCTGACCCTACCAGACTATTTGGATAGTAGCAATTGTAGTGAAGCACCTTTGATATTGGAGCATTGAATACTGGTTCAGGAGGTAATAATAGCTTTGATATGAGGAGAATATGGATTATGGATGAACCAATGCACTTTGTTTAGTTGAACCTTACTGAGTGAACCCTGGACCAATAGAAAGGAAAGTATTGCTCCAAGGAGTAGAGTTTGCACAAATACGTTGGAGTTTATTTTGATATGAGGCTTACCCCAAGAGTATGAAGGAAAGAAGTACAATTGGATTTTTAAGAGGGTGTAAGGCTGGAGTATGGAACTATAGTGACCCCAAGGATTGAGTTATGGATATACAAGTTCTGACATGGACCCTTTAGCCGAGGACCTAAGGAGGCTACATAATCACAAGGGAACCACGAGACTTGTCAATAGTTATGTGTATCTGTTGTAGTAAAGCAGTGCATTTAGCTATAGACTGTACCAAGAAGAAGGAGTTTTGTGCTAAGTATTGGAGTTGAAGCAAGAAAATGGAAGTGCGGTAGATCTTAGTAAGTTGAGAATCAATACAGTTGGCATCAGGGTATGGATTTGGATTCTATGAGTTGTTACTACATAAGTGAAGGGTGAAGACATGATGCATGGAATAAGATTTTGAAGAAACTAGTGTTATTCATTTTAAGTGTGGTAGAATCCAACACCGTTACCCGAATACACTAGCTAGTGGTTAGATACGTCCGACTTGGAAAGGACTACCCAAGGATGAGTGTGAGTAATTACGCTCAGTTTGGTACCCAGAGAAAAGGTGATACCAAACAAAATTGGATGGACTTAAGAGAGCCAATGAAGTTGGATGTTGGAAGTATGATCAGTTGTAACCCGATGATGAGACCAAGTGTTACTAGTGATGAGATGAGCCGTAACCCACAGGCCCCAGGACCTGTCAAGAATGCAAGCACAGTCTTGCTGAAGGAAAACCCCTGGTAGAAGTTACCACTTTGCCAACATACGATCTTATAGGTGGTTACGTTAAACCCGAGGGTTGTGAAGAAACGTTAGATGTTTTTGTACAGCTTGCAGAATAAATGGATATGTTCGAACTCAGTTCGTCAACAAGATGAAATTCTGCAATGCTTGTGAGGATGACCGAGTGTTAGAATGCGAGATTCACTAAACCATATACAGGGTAATGATTTGGGTGCGGGATGGATTGATCACCATACCGACTTACTCTTATTATTCGCCTCTGTTTTACGGGATGGTAAATCTGAGTGACTCACCTATAGTAGAGAGACGACGGTGTCAAAACCTTGTTTAAACCTTAGAATGGTATAGCAATTTTTTTCCCGTACACGTCATGTTGTTGCCAACCGTAGGATATACGGTGAGGATGAAGCCCAGACCCGTTTTCTGCAGGGACCCAATAAATTGTCCAATGACCACTATGAGAGATCGATATTTGTTTAGTATTGGGGCCAGACTTGTCAGTTAAGAAGAACCAGTCCCGAAAGAGCCTTACCAAGATGAAAGGATACAAGGATTGAGGACAAAGATTTTTCCACTACCGGAAGAGCCCAGAGAAGGAATTATGCTGAAGTTTTGAGAAGACCGACCCTGTCAACAATATGGGCGAAGTATTTGAGATCTTGAAAGAACTGTGACCTTGCTTCTAAGTGTGGTAGCACACCAAACCATACCAATCAGTGATTTGTTAGGAGACCCCCAAACCCTAACCTATTTCTTTCTAGCCTCTCCGAATCTCGAGGATGAGATTCCTTTTAAGTGTGGTAGGTTTGTAACATCCCAAAATTCTAAATTTTGGAATGTTATAATAAATAGATAGATTGATTACTTGCTGATTGTGTGTCGGGGTTTTGGGACGACATATGCCAATGGATGGCTTATCATGCATGGGGTCAAAAGAACGTCGCCGGGCTCGGGAAACGGGATAAAGCGAAACTTAGGACGCCTACGGATCTTACCCAGGTTCGGGGCTCTCCGAGGAGATAACACCCCTAGTCCTGCTCCGCGGGGGCTCTGCGTCATGACTGATTGCACTAAAGTAGCTACAAGATTGTTCCTTGAGCTATGTGGTTCAAAGGAAGAGAATGAACAAGGCTAGCTCACCTCCTCTCTCTATCTAGGGTTTTACCTTGTGATCTTCTCACCCCTCCTCATGGAGGACCCTGGGGGGTTTATATAGGCCTACCCCCCAGGGGTACAATGGTAAACTCGACGGTGTGGCCCCCGGCCGTCAGTGTCTTCTGGCGCCGGCTTTGCCACCTGTCTGCTGGGGCCCGCCGCCCGCGGGCCCCTCGTGATTGTCTTTCACTGTGGGGATGCCTCTGCTGACGACAACCTCATCGAGAGGGAAATGGCTACAGTACCATCGCCTCCCGCCGTACGCTGCCGCCTCGCCCAGTCCTGTCATCTTGATGAGGCTCGGACTTCTAGGCTGAGGTTTGCCGTTTGTTACTAGGCGGCCGTCTCCCCTGGCCGTCTGCTAGGGGCGGTTTGTTCAAGAGCTACCCGCTGACCGATGGGGCCAGCCACCTGCTGGCCCCGCCGTTTGCGGGTAGTGGGATAGTGGCCTCCTCTGACCGATGCTTGGTCATGAGCTGCGTGGCTACATTGATCCGCCGCTTAGGAGATATTCCCAAGGTATATGGTCACTGTAGCCATGTCCTTATAGATCTTCTAAGGACATGTTCTCCTGTAGCCACGCCTCCGTGCGCAGGGGTCCCCCCAGCGTGCTTGCTGGGGAAGGAATGCGGGGCCGTCTGCTGGCTGGTGGTGTTGATGTAGCCGCCTGCTAGGTCCCTGCCGCCTGCAGGCACCCGGCTCCTAGTGCAGGCTACCCTAGGAGGCGGCTCGATGAGCAGACGGCCGCAGCAGACCAAGCGACTGTCATTTGTCTTAAAATACCAAGGGTAGGTGCCGAGGGTACCCATGGTCAATATCTCCGACAATAGTCCCCGAAGCTGGTGGAACTCCGAGGCGGGTGCTGGAGGTGCCGAGGGGTTCCAGCAGCTTCCCCTCCCAGGCAAGCCCATCATCCTTCACTTGTCTGCTAAAGATGTCCATCTGCTGACAGTCGGCTCTGCGCCGCTGGAGCCGGCTCCTGGCAGCCGAACCGTTGTCTCAGAGTCTTCGGCGAGAAGACGCCGCCTGGTCAGCGGACAGTCGAACAGGCCCGCAAACCGTTGGCAGTGCCCACGCGTCACCGTCCTATCGCGTTGGCCTGCCAGCCCACGCGCGTGACAGGACGTAACAGCGGGCCGGGGCCCGCCACTAAAGGCCTCGGGCCTCGCGCGGATCCATAGTGGCAGGGGTAATCGATTACCCTCCCACGCACATTTAATGCGTGCGGATTAGGCGCGAGGAAATCGGGGGTCGTGCGGGACGTGGAGCGGTTAATCCCACGCCCGCCCCCTCGCCTTCGACGCCCGGGCCTATATATAGGCCGGGGGAGAGGGCTGGCGCCGTCCTCGCGCTCACTCTCCCCATCCTTCATCTTCTTCCTCGCCTTCTTCGTCGCCGTCACAGCGAACCGCCGCCCGAGCCATGTCCGGTCCAGTGCCTCCCCGACACCACGGCCAATGGGACGGCAGCGAGGTCTTGCAAGAGCACGTGGACGTCCTCCGACGGTCGCGGAAGCTGCCGCCGGCCGAAAGGGTCGCCGTGCGCCTGGCACCGGTGGTAGAGATCAGGCCGGCCCCACAGCAAGGCGAGCGGGTCATCTTTCGCTCGCACTTTCCGTGCGGGTTCGGCCTGCCGGCGAGCAGCTTCTTCCGCTCCTTCCTCAACTTCTTCCACATCCAACCTCACCACCTCATGCCAAAGACGGTGACGACTCTTTCTTCCTTCGTCGTTCTCTGCGAGGCTTACCTCGGCATCCTCCCCACCATTGAGCTCTAGACGGAGCCCTTCTACGTGAAGCTCGGCACCGCCGTCCAGAGCGTGGCCGCTCAGTGTGGGGGGTGCATTGCGGTGAAGCGCACCAGGGCGAAGAACTTCTTCCCGGCGCCGAAGCTCGTGGGATCGGTGAAGCAATGGCAGAAGACGTATTTTTACGTCTCCAACATCGACCCCGAGGAAGACTTCGTCAGCCTGCCGGAGTGGGTGCCGGGGCCGCCTGCTGAGCCTCGGGACTCCTGGAGGACCCGGCCCGTCGCCCTTACTGAAGGCGCCTCCGTCGCCCTGCGCCGTCTCCGGGAGCTGAGTGACGACGAGGGCCTGGACTTCGCAGATCTGCTGCTGACGTTTGCTGAGCGCCGGGTGTTGCCGCTGCAGTGCCGTCCCCACCTCATCTGTGACATGAGCGGGCGCCGGGACCCCAGCCGGACTTGCACCAAGCCCCTGCCCTACGGGGAGGTGGCCCGGCTGGTGAACCATATCTCCAGCTGCCAGGTCTCCGACTCCGGCTCGGCCTTCGGCAAGGCGCCGTACAGCCGTGCCAACCAGCCGCCCGTAGTAAGTTTTTCATCCTTCTGCTTTCTTTCTTCTTTATCCGGGTGCTGTAGCCGTCTGGTGCTAATACGTTGTTCAGATTTTCCCAAGCCAGCCGACGCCGGGCTCAAACCAACTGGGCCGCCCCCTAGAGCCGGATCGCTCCCAGAGCGATACGAGCGACCCCGATCTTGGGGCCGCCGCCGCCATGGAGGAGGAAGAGGTGATGGGCGGCGGGGACCAGCCATCGGGCGCCCTGCCAGAAGGCGGCCTCGAGAGCTGGCCGGATGATGACGAGGAGATGGAGGAGGCACCCGTCCGCGGTAGCCAGCAAGCGGGGCTGTCCTGCACAGCCGGTGGCTGGAAGCGGCGGTCCTCGTCAGGGCCGACTGGTGCCCCATCCAAGAAGCTTCGGCTGTCAACCGCCGCCACGAGGTGTCGAGAGGCGGCCGCCAGGGCAAACGTGCCGAAGAAGCCCAAGGCCAGGCTGGTTGTGTCCGGGTAAGTATCCTTCATCCTTTCTTTGCGTGTTATTCTTTTTTCACAGCCGATCCCTTCTTGGCTGACCCTCCGTTTCCTGTGGACATCCACGCAGCACATCGCTTTCCCTCTCGCGGTTGCCAGCGGGCTCTATAGTGGGAGGCCCAGATGCCCCTCCTGTGCCCCCTCGCATGGATCCTGCCGCCGCGCTCTGGGAGGCGACAGAGAGGAACGCCCGCGAGGCGCGCGCGGAGCGTGAGCAAGCGGCGGCCGATGCCGCCGCCCAGGCGGAGGCCGAAGCCGCCAAGAAGGCTGAGGCAGACGTTTTCCGCGTCCGAGAGCGGGGAAAGGGCCCCGAGCAGCCAGCGGGCCACGTCATCCGCCCGGCGTCAGGGTCTCAGGAGCCATCGGCCCAGGCGCCGGCTGCTGACGAGCAGCCGGCTCCAAGCGATGGGGGAGACGAATGCGTCATCTTGGAGACGCCGCCACCACCCCCCACGCCACCTGCTGGGGAGCAGGGCAACCGGCCAGTGGGGACGGAGGTGCCGCCGGTTGGGGGCGTGTTGGTGACTGGCCCGCAACCGGCCCCCCGAGGCCCAGCTCGCCGGTGCCTTGCGAGGGCGGCTTCTATGCCCCAGTAGGTGGAGGTCGGCGGGGCCAGCTCGTCCGCGCCGGAGAACAAGGCGACCAGCGCGGCGCCATCGAGCTGGAGGTCCGGAGGAGGCGGCGCGTGGATCATCGCATCGCGGGACGTCCTGGACCGCATGAACTCCTTGGGCAACGTCGTGCAGACGGAGATGCAGGAGTTCAGCGCCACGCGGTCCTCCATTCGGGTAAGTGTGCTTCGTTTTCTTCTATTTTTATTCCTTCAATTTCTTCCGTGGGGGCGCGTTAGCGCACCCACTGGGTGTAGTCCCCGAGTTCCGAGCCGACTGCTGAGCAGGCGGCTTGGAACTCCAAAGTGCACATCCTGATATGATCTCGCCTCCTATTGCAGGAGTACCACAACCTCCGCTTGGCCTCCTACAACGCTCATCGCCAGGAGCTGGCGCAGCTGCAGGCTGCCTTGGCAGACAGCCGAGGTGAGTGCCTCCTCTTCTCCTTGCGGGGGCGCGTCAGCGCACCCGCTGGGTGTAGTCCCCGAGTTCCGAGCCGGCTGCTGAGCAGGCGGCTTGGAAATCCAAGGTTATATTTTTGCTGGTGACCTTCGTTCTTTTCTTTCTCCCCTACCAGTGGTCGCAGCCGACCTCCACAACCAGCTGGGCGAGGCCCAGACAGAGCTGGCCGCAAAGGAGCGGGAGCGTGGTCTCGCCGCTCAGGACCGCGACCGCCTGGCCAAGGAGCTGGCGGACCAGGCGGCGGCTCACAAATCCGAGCTTGGCAAGATGTCTGACGCTGAGTCGCTTCTACGGGCCGAATTCGAGACTGAGCGCTCGAATTGGGCCGAGAAGGAGGCGGCTCTCCAAGACGGCTATGTAGCCATTGGAGACATGGATGACGGTGAGACGTCTACCCTTTTATTTTGTTTTCGCCGATTGCAGCAGCCGTCTTTCTTTTCTTCTGATCTTTCTTCTAGCCTTGGCAGAGTTCTTCCCGGGCTACTCTATGGCCGTCACCCAGGCCATCGAGGCCGAGCGTGCTGCGAGGCGCCAGGCGGGCCGGGCGATCGCACCCAATGCGCCTAGGACCCCGGCCGAGGAGCTTCTTGCCATTCGGGTGCGTCTCCTGCCAGTCCGCCGTCTTCTTCGCCGGCTGCAGCGTGCTGGCGCCCAAGTCCTGGCCTCCCTCTGGCCAGGTGTGCCAATGCTCCGCACCCCCAGCCGGACAGCCGCCTGGCTGGAGGCGGCCGGCCAGCGCTTCGAGGCCTGGAAGGGCTCCGCAGCAAGGGCTGGCGCGCGGACCGCCCTGGAGTTCGCCAAGAGCTGGTATCCTGGCCTGAGCCTTGAACAGCTGGAGACCTTCCGCGCGGAGGCCCAGCCGGAGCTGGCTGCTAAGCAGAAGGAGCTCGTCCAATGTGCCGCCGCCCTCGCTGAATACGCCGACACCTCCATCTTCATCCCGGAGTTGGATGACAGGGGCCATGTGGTGCCGCCTGGAAACTTTGGGCTGGACTTGGCGGCGTCGGAGGAGCCGGACGAGGAGATCGCCTCCAGCGAAGGTGATGAAGAGGAGGAAGGCAGCGACGAGGAGACCAGCTCCGAAGAGGCGGACCCAGCGGCCAGTCGCCAGCCTGACCAGTCCTCAACAAGCGGACCAGGAGTGATGGCCCCGCCTGCTGCAGGAGACGGCCAGACCGAGACCCACCAGGCGGCCTCCCCAGAAGCCGGCTCCGTCGTGCCACCTGCCCAGCCTGCTGCTCCTTAAGTTTTTCGTTTGTATCTTCTGCTTCTTTGTAAGACTTGTAGGGTTAATCCAAACAATTCCACCCGCTGGGTGTATTAGTAAGTTAATACTGCAAGGCAGCTTTTGATGCCTTTTGGATGTAAATATTCTTTTTAATGATGCATCGTTTTTATGCAATTGTGCCGAGTCCTAGGATTAGCCTTGCCCTAGTTTCCTTGTGGCGATTTTCTTCTTGCCGACTCCTTGAACTGCCGTCCTGCCAGCCAGACAGCCACTCTGTGGTTCTGTGGCTGGGTCAGGGACTTGGCTGTTTCGGGGTGGGCAAGTATTTCGCCTTCTGGAAGGCGGTCTGGCCAAGCCTAGAACCGGCTGGCCGGCTGCTTGGCAGCCGACTGTTAGTGTGAAGGGCCGGCTGGCCCTATATCTTTTTTCCTTAGCCATTTTTCATGTGGGCACCATTTCTTGCCTTTGGCTCCTGCCAGCCGGATAGCCGCGTTCTGTGAGTCTGTGACTTGATGCAGGAGAGGGCTTGGATGCCATCACATTACTTGTCTGAATTTTTAAGGAGAATTCCCTAGACATAGGGCTAGGCGGCCAGTCCCCGGGCCATCTGCTAGGCTCGGGTGCCGGACAAAAGAGTGAACAACAATCATTCACAGGCATAATTCTTATCATATAGATAAAGGGTTGGGCAGTCCCCGAGAACTCCTCGGGGTTCCCACTGATTCTCAAAATAACTTTAGGTAGCACGATACATACTGTTTTTCAGCTATAAAAGCGACGAAGAAGATTTGCGTTCCATGGGTGCTCCGACTCCTTGCCTGAGTCGTCTCTCTTGCGCGCTCTTGGCTTCTGGGCGTCAATGAGGTAGTAGGCATCGTTGCCCAGTACCTTGCTGACGATGAACGGTCCTTCCCAAGGAGCCTTGAGCTTGTGCTGGCCGGCTATTTGCTGGATCAGCCGGAGCACAAGGTCTCCCTCGCGGAAGGAGCGTGGCTTGACTCGCCGGCTGTGATAGCGGCGGAGACCCTGCTGGTAGATGGTGGAGCGGCCGAGTGCTACCAGCCGGGCCTCCTCCAGCAAGTCCACGCCGCCTTCGCGTGCTTCTCTGGCTTCAGCTTCCGTATACATGGTGATGCTAGGTGAGTCAAACTCGACGTCCGTTGGGATGACGGCCTCGGCCCCATAGACGAGGAAGAAAGGAGTGAAGCTGGTGGATTTGTTCGGAGTGGTTCTGAGGCTCCACAGGACAGATGGCAGTTCTTCGATCCAGCAGCTGGCCGACCGCTCCAAGGGTTCGACCAGCCGAGGCTTGATTCCAGACAGGATGAGGCCGTTGGCGCGCTCTACTTGGCCGTTAGACTATGGGTGGGCAATGGACGCTAGGTCCAGTCGGATGCCCGGAGTTGCACAGAAACAGGCAAGTGCGCCTTTGGCGAAATTTGTGCCGTTGTCGGTGATGATGCTGTGCGGTATGCCATACCGGACTGTGATGTCTACAATGAATGTCACAGCAGTTGGGCCATTGAGTTTCTTGATTGGCTTGGCTTCGATCCACTTGGTGAATTTATCTATTGCCACGATCAAGTGTGTCAGGCCTCCTCTGGCAGTCTTGAAAGGTCCTACCATATCCAGACCCCAAACGACAAATGACTAAGTGATCGGAATAGTCTTGAGTGCAGAAGCCGGCAAGTGTTGCTTGGAGCTGAAGCGTTGGCAGCCGTTGCACTTTCTTACCAAATCTTTGGCATCGTCCAAAGCAGTCATCCAGAAGAAACCGTGGCGGAAAGCTTTGGCTACGAGAGACCTTGAGGCCGCGTGGTGGCCGCATTCCCCTTGGTGAATGTCCTTCAGGATGGCCAGCCCTTTTGTTGCTTCTACACAGCGTTGGAAGACGCCCGTCGCACTCCTTCTGATGAGCTCTTTGTTGACAATGGTGTAAGCTGAGGCTCGACGTTGAACTTGTCGTGCCGAAGTTTCTTCTGCTGGCAGCTCTCCTTTGAGCAGGAATGTGAGGATTGGCTGTGCCCAAGACGGCGCTGAGACTCCAGTTGCTTCGGCCAGAGAGACCAGGGTGGTTGGGCTGGGAGGTGGAGGGCTGGGCTGAGCCGCCTGCTGTGTATCCAAAGTCCCCGAGCCATCTGCTGGAGCCGGCGCCTCCTGGCCGTCTGCTGGAGCAGTCCCCGGGCCAGGAGCTGGCGCGGCTGTAGGTGGTCCGTCTGTTGGAGTTGGAGTGTCATAGCCGCCTGCTGGGGCAGTCTCTGGGCCAGTAGCCGAAACCGCGAGGCCGCCTGCCCCGGGTTCGGCTGGTTTGAAGATTGACTCTGACTCTTGTGAAGGCTTGATAGACGGTTTGCGCAGGCATTGGAGAGATACGCCGGCTGGTATTGCTTGGCGGGTGGAGCCGATTCGTGCCAAGGTGTCCGCTTGCATGTTATCAGCTCGTGGCACGTGGAGGAACTCGCCGCCATTAAAGTGTCCACTGATCTGCTGGACAAGGAAGCGATAGCTCGCCATGTTTGCGTCCTTGGCGTCCCAGTCCCAGGACGACTGCTGGACAACCAAATCTGAGTCACCGTAGCACAGCACTCGGCGGATGCCAATCTCCTTGGCCATCCGGAGCCCGTGGATAAGTGCCTCATATTCGGCCACGTTGTTGGAGGCAGCAAAGTGGATCTGCAGGGTGTACTTGAGCTTGTCGCCTTTGGGGGAGGTGAGGACGACGCCGGCTCCCAGGCCGGTGCGCATCTTTGATCCGTCAAAGTGCATCCACCAATGGGTTGAGTCTGGCACAGGCGGCAGGTACTGGGTTTCGGCCCAATCGACGAGGAAGTCAGTCAATGCTTGCGACTTGATGGTGGTGCGTGGCTGGTAGAAGATGGTGAAGGGGGCCAGCTCGATGGCCCACTTGGCCACTCTTCCTGAGGCATCTGTGTTCCCCATGATTTCAGCAAGGGGGGCCATGCAGACGACCGTGACAGAGTGCTCTTGGAAGTACTGCTTGAGTTTCTTGGCAGTGAAGTACACGCCATAGCACATCTTCTAGTAATGGGGGTAGTTCTGCTTGGACGCTGACATCACTTCGCTCAAGTAGTAGACGGGCCTCTGGACGGGCAAGGCTCTTCCGTCCTCTGGGCGCTCGACCACAATGACAGTGCTGACCACCCGGCTGGTGGCGGCTATGTAAAGGAACATGGGTTCCTTGTCTGCTGGCGCCGCCAGGACAGGCGGGGTGGACAGCAGTCGCTTGAGCTACTGGAAAGCTTCATCTGCCTGGTCGTTCCACTCGAAGCACGTGGTCTTCTTCATCAGTTGGTACAAGGGGAGTGCCTTTTCTCCCAGCCGGCTGATGGAACGGCTGAGAGATGCCAGGCATCCCGTGAATCTCTGGACATCTCGCACACGGGTCGGTTGTTCCATCCTCTCAATTGCTTTGATCTTTGTGCGGTCGCACTCAATGCCGCATTAAGATACCAGGAAGCCAAGGAGCTGGCTGATCGGTACCCCAAAGACGCATTTCTCCGGGTTTAGCTTAATCCGAAAGCGGCGCAGGTTCTCAAATGTTTCCTGGAGATCCTCCAAAAGGGTTCCTCTCTTCTCCGTCTTTACCACAATATCGTCCACGTAAACGTGGGCATTCGTGCCAAGCTGCTTGAGGAGACACTTCTGCATGCAACGCTGAAAGGTGGCGCCGGCATTTCTCAAGCCGAACGTCATGGTCAGGTAGTAGAAGGCCCCAAACGGCGTGAGGAAGGCGGTCTTCAACCGGTCAGCTGGATCAAGCTTGATTTGATGGTACCCCGAATAAGCATCAAGGAAAGACAGCAGCTCGCATCCGGCTGTGGAGTCGATCACTTGATCTATTCGTGGCAGAGCAAACGGGTCTTTAGGGCAAGCTTTGTTTAGGCTGGTGTAATCAATGCACATGCGCCATTTGTTGTTCTTCTTCAGCACCAGGACTGGATTTGCTAGCAGGCGGGCGACTTCCTCCCCAACGACTCTTCTCTTCTCCTCTGACAGGCAGCGCAGCGGCTGTCTGACAGGCTTCACATCTTCTCTCACATGCAACTTGTGCTCGGCGAAATCCGTCGGGACACCTGGCATGTCCTTGGGGGACCATGCAAAGATGTCCCGATTCTCACGGAGGAAATCGACGAGCTCGCTTTCCTATTTGCTGTCTAGGCTTGACCCTATGACAGCAAATCGCTCCGGGTGAGACGGGTCCAAGGCAATCTTCTTTGTGTCCTTGGATGGCTGGAACGAGCCTTGCGGCTCCGCCTCCTTGGGATCGGCTGGTATGGCCGACTGCTCGCCAGCCATTGCTACTAGCCGCTCCAGATGGCGCTTTTCCTCGGCCACGACAAGGGTCTCTGCCAGGCGACTGCTGGCTGTTGTGCATGCAATGGACTTCTCGTAGTCCCCGGCTATGGTGATTATTCCCTTGGGACCAGGCATCTTCATCTTGAGGTAGGCATAATGGGGGACTGCCATGAACTTTGAAAGAGCTGGCCGGCCCAAGATCACGTGATAGGGACTTTCCAGGTTCACCACTTCAAACCAGACCGGTTCTCTCCGGAAGTGCGTCTTGTCACCAAACAGGACATCGACCCTGGCCTTGCCGATTGGTGAGCAAGAGAGGCCTGGCACAACGCCATGGAACACGGTCCTGGTAGGTTGAAGCTGCTTCTCTTTGATGCCCAACTTCTCCATGGTGTCCCGGTACATGATGTTGATGCTGCTGCCACCGTCAGTGGAGAGAGTGGCGTCTAGGACCGCCTGTCAATGGAGAGAGTGGCGTCCAGGACCAAGGCATAGGCCCCTGGAGATGGCATGACAGCCGGGTGATCCTCTCGGCTCCAGCTGACAGGCCTTTCAAACCAGTGCATGAATTCTGGGCTCTTGACGGCAACAGTGTTGACTCCTCTACGCTGCTGGCGCCGGCTGTGCCTATCGTCCGTCTGGCTGGTGAAGACAACATAGGCTCCATTTTCTTCTGGGAATTCATCCTGGACCGGGCCGCCAGGACGGGCAGCCGGCGGATTAAGAGGCAGGGCCGGCTGTCCAGCAGGCGGCGGAGGCAGAGCTTCTCCCCTCGCAATTCTTGTGAGCCAATGACACTTTCGTGTGGTGTCATTGGAAGGCTTCACGCCGCCGTGGAACTTGCAGGGGGCGTCCAAGGTTTGGTCAAAGGAGAAGGCCGGCTGCCACACCGGTTTGCCGCCCTTCTGGCGCTTGGGTCCTGCTTGAGCTTCTGGCTGCTGTCCGTTGACCGCTACCACCAGCCGGCTGTTGGCAGCCGGCGCGTGGGCCTTGCGCTTCTAGTCGCTGGTCTGCTGGCGCCGGCTGGATTCTCCGGCCGTCGTCTTGGAAGTTGGAGGGGTCATCTTGCCAGAAGCATCCACTTGCAGCTCGGTCTTCATGGAGGAGTCAGCGGTGGCGTACTTGTCTACTATGCTCAGCAGTTCATCCAACGTGGCCGGCTCGTCGCACAGGAGCCGGTGTTTGAGTAAGGTGCCTTCTCTGCACCCGGCCGTGAAATACTCGATGGCTTGTACCTCGTGCACTCCTTCACAAGAATTTCGCAGCTCTGCCCAGCGTGTCAGATAGTCACGGGCCGACTCGTCTGGGCCTTGGACACACAGGGAGAGCTGACGTAGCTTGGGAGGACGCTTGTAGGTGCTGGTGAAGTTGCGAGTGAAGGCGTCGGTGAAGTCTAGCCAGCCGTTGATGCTGTTGGGCTTAAGGCTGTTCAGCCATGTCCGAGCCGTGCCCTGGAGCATGAGGGGTACGTACTTCACCGCGACACGCCTGTTGCCGGTTGCGATGCTGACAGTCGTGGAGTAATCCACCAGCCAGTCCTCTGGTTTCACTAATCCGTTGTACTTGGGGGTGTCTTTGGGGAGCGAGAAGCCCTTGGGGAAAGGCTCGTTGCGGATGCGGGGGCCGAAGCAGGCCGGACCGAGGTCATCTTCTTCTTCGACCGCCTGGGAATGAACCAGACGGTCCAGGCGGTGGCGGGCGTCATTCTCCCCAACCCCCTCGCGGCGGCCCAGGCGGTCTGCCAGAGAGGGGCGGTCAACAGGCGGAGTAGACATGCGCCTCTCCCGCCTGGGAGGAGGCGGATGCTCCCCTCGTTGTTCTACGGCCCTTGGGCGGCCGTCTTCGTCGCGCTCGTTGGTGACATGAGTCTGCCGGCTGCGGCTGGCAGCGGGCTCTGAGTCTCGCAGGTTGGTGGCGCCGACTGTTGGAGAGCGGGATGTGGCTCCTTGCTCCCGCTGAAAAGGGCGGTTATCGGCGTGCACGCCCGCCTCTGATACCCGGCGACGGGCCTCCTGCTGCGTAGCAGCAGCGTCGAGGAGCTGGCGGGCACGCTGGGTCATGCAACGGAGCTCGCCTCCCTCTAAGTGGCCCATCTCATCGACTGCCGCCTGGGCAGCCCTTAGGTTCTCCGACGGAGTGAGGTACACAGGCCGCGGGGCCCCCAGCATGTCTGCTAGCAGCCCGTCGTGATCGCGGACAGCGCCGGCTCGGCTAGGCTCGCCAGCAGCCGGCGTGCCACAAATGGCGCGGTCCATTTCGCGGCGGTAAGCTTCAGTGAGGCATCGGGAGGCAGCCAATTTGTTGGCGCTGTCGAGGAGCGAAACGCGGAGCGCCTCCAACGCCGCGCCGTCTGCCCCTGCCGCGACAGGGGCGGCGAGGTGCTACAGAGCGGTCTCGAGCGGGTCTGGACCCGTTCTGCACGATGGTTCACCATGGTCGGTGACGAGAACCTTCGTGACGATGCTGATGGTGCTGCAGATCGGAAGAACGGGAAGAGGGTCGTTGACGATCTCCACATGCTCGGGGAAGGAGTCGACCGGCCCCGCGTCGAGGTCGACGATCATGTCTACTGGTGGGTCATAAGAGCCCACTGACTCCACGTCAGAGGCGCGCTCGTCGACGATGTGGAGCTTGTCGAGGAGCTCGATGAGGAAGCTCTCCGGCGCCACCGGCTCGGCCGCCGGAGAGGGTTCGTCGTGGATGCGGGCGGCGCCGAGCCCGCTCACGGTGCATGCAGCCCCAGCGCTGCGAAGCATCTCGGTCTCCACGCCAGCGGGCGTGCCGGGCTGGCTACTCTCGTCAGGAAGGAACAAGGTTCCCGTCCAGAACATTCTCCGGACGACGGTGCATCTAGCCCCACGGTGGGCGCCAAATGTCGAGGTTTTGGGACGACATATGCCAACGGATGGCTTATCATGCATGGGGTCAAAAGAACGTCGCCGGGCTCGGGAAGCGGGATAAAGCGAAACTTAGGACGCCTACGGATCTTACCCAGGTTCAGGGCTCTCCGAGGAGATAAAACCCCTAGTCCTGCTCTGCGGGGGCTTCGCGTCATGACTGATTGCACTAAAGTAGCTACAAGATTGTTCCTTGAGCTATGTGGTTCAAAGGAAGAGGATGAACAATGCTAGCTCACCTCCTCTCTCTATCTAGGGTTTTACCTTGTGATCTTCTCACCCCTCCTCATGGAGGACCCTCAGGGGTTTATATAGGCCTACCCCCTTGGGGTACAATGGTAAACCCGATGGTGTGGCCCCCGGCCGTCAGTGTCTTCTGGCGCCGGCTTTGTCGCCTGTCTGCTGGGGCCCGCCGCCCGCGGGCCCCTCGTGATTGTCTTTCACTGTGGGGATGCCTCTGCTGACGACAGCCTCGTCGAGAGGGAAATGGCTACAGTACCATCGCCTCCCGCCGTACGCTGCCGCCTCGCCCAGTCCTGTCATCTTGATGAGGCTCGGACTTCTAGGCTGAGGTTTGCCGTCTGTTGCCAGGCGGCCCTCTCCCCTGGCCGTCTGCCAGGGGCGGTTTGTTCAAGAGCTACCCGCTGACCGATGGGGCCAGCCGCCTGCTGGCCCCACCGTTTGCGGGTAGTGGGATAGTGGCCTCCTCTGACCGATGCTTGGTCACGAGCTGCGTGGCTACAGTGATCCGCCGCTTAGGAGATATTCCGAAGGTACATGGTCACTGTAGCCACGTCCTTATAGATCTTCTAAGGACATGTTCTCCTGTAGCCACGCCTCCGTGCGCAGGGGTACCCCCAGCATGCTTCCTGGGGAAGGAATGCGGGGCCGTCTGCTGGCTAGTGGTGTTGATGTAGCCGCCTGCTCGGTCCCTGCCGCCTGCTGGCAGCCGGCTCCTAGGGCAGGCTACCCTAGGAGGCGGCTCGATGAGCAGACGGCCGCAGCGGACCAAGCGGCTGTCATTTGTCTTAAAATACCAAGGGTAGGCGCCGAGGGTACCCATGGTCAATATCTCCAACATTGTGCTGTGTGAAATTGAGTGGAATTTGAAACTTTTGAAAGTCAAATGAGTGGGAATAAAATGACTTTCCCAAAACTTTCACTTTGCATTTTGATCTCCGGGAATTCAATTTCTTTTCAACACAAGGCCCAAGAGTGAAGATAATATGACTTCTTCCATTTATTTTAAATGATAAAGGGTTTGAAAGGATTTTGAATTTCAATCTCGAGATATTTCAAATTCAGAAACTTTATGCGACTCAGTGATTTTCCAGAGAGAAGATAAAATGACTTCTTCAAATTATAGGAAATATGAGTTGGAAGTCTTTCTGAAATTATCTGGAAGTCAATTTCAAATATTGAGTTATTTGGGATTTATTGAAATTATTTTTCTCCAAAAACAAAATATATGGAAAATAGGGTAACATGATTCCCTACACCAGAAAATTGGAGAGAAATAAATTTGAAATCTTTTTGGTATTTTAAAATGATTTTTATTGGTTTTTAATTGCAACAGTAGCACCTTTTGATTTATTAGAATTTGTGGGCATTTTATTTGACAGTAGGAAAATGTCCACCTTGTAGGATTTCTTTTTGTGCAAATTTTGATATATAATATGCCTATATTATATATTAAAAATATTTTCCTTTTCTTTTATTTTCGTCGTCTCAAAAAAATGTTAAAAAAAGTTCTTTGCCGAACTGGGCCGGCCCAGCTCGAGCCGGGCCCAGCCCAACTCACCCGTCCCCGAGCTTCCGCAGGACTCCGCCGCCCGCACGGCATCGCCTGCCGTACGCAGGCCGGTCTCTCCCCGCCGCCTCTCTTGCCGCCTCCTCCACGCCTTCCGTCGCCCCTCCCGCCTATAAAGGCCGAAGCCGCCGCCCCTGTGACGCCCGAGACTGACGTCCCAGAAGATTCCAGAAGCTTCCAGAAGCTTCCAGATGTTCCGGGTTGCCGTGTGGTTCTTTTGTGCTTGTGCTATTTATTTTTTGCATTGCATCATGTCATCATGCCATCATGTCATTTTTATTTTTGCATCTCAACCTAAATAATCCGTGTGGGCCTTTGGTCCATTTAAATCGAGGGAAGATGTCTTCTCTTTATAACATATAAAAGCCTCCTAATAATTATGGAGCTATATTAAAAATATTCCAATTGTTTGGGATCACCGTAACACACTTGCAATATTTCTCCATGCATTCCTATCTCAATTCTTTGCCTCAAATCTTGCCGGTATTTTCTTTCCGTTGTTTCGAGGCTCCTCCAAAATTCCGGACATTTTTGGACACTGCAATAATCTCGTCTTAGTTCAAACCTATTTGAATTAAATTCAAATATGTTTGAATTATTTTCCGTCCTGGCCTTTTGTATTTTTCTCCGGTCGTGCTCATTTTTACGAGCCCGGGAAAATTTTCCCTTGTGCTATTCGGCTCCTAACCCTCCCTCTTCTTTCTTTTTCTTCTCTCTTTGTTTCTGCCAAATCAGCAAAATAAGAGCAGCCAGCCTCTAGGCCAGGCCTTTTTCCTCCTTCTCCCTTGGGAGCCCAACCAGCCTCCTCCCTGCGGCCCACTTCCCTTCCCCTGGCCCGTTCCAGCCCGCTTCCCCGCTGTAACCCTAGTGGCTGCCGATCCCAGCGCTCCCTCCCTCTCTTCCCGCACAGCCGCCGCCACCCCTCGTCCCCGTCGCCCGCTTCCCTCTCTCCCATCTAGCGCTCGCTTCGCTCAGCCGAACCCATCTCCTCTCCTTCGATCTCCTCCTCTCTGCCCCAAGAACCCAGCACGGCGGAGATCCCCTCCTTCCTCCATCCCGCGGCCTCACCTCTCCCCTCCGCTCTCTTCCTTCGCGAGCAGCGCCGCCTCGCCGCTCCCTTCGTCCGGCCAGGATCCGCGCCCGAGCGACCTCCTCCTGCCTCGACGTCCCGCTGCGCCCGGCCTCCTCCTCGCCCGGGTCGAACCTCTGCAGCGCCCTCGGCCAGGCTCCGCCCTACAGCGGCCAAGCGGCGCCCCATGGCCCGAGCTCCGGCCTTCACCAGCGGCAGCAGCCGGTGCCCCCAAGCGAGCACCTCCCTCGCGAGCTCGTCTGGCGCCCCAGGTCCCGCACCTTCGTCGTCCCCCCGACGTCCTCCCGGCTCCCTCCGTCTTCAACTCCAGCAAGGGTCGGCCGCGCCCGACGTCCTCGCCTCGTCACCCGTCCTGCTGCGGCTCCCTCCGCGCCGGTGCAGTCCGGCACCAGCAGCACCGCAGCACTCCGCCTCCCGTCCTCCAGCAGCACCGGGCCGGAGCCCTCGTCCGCCTCGACGCCCGGCCGCGGCTTCATCCCTCTACGCCGGCGCCCCGAGCCGCTGCGCGCCCGAGAGCCCCGGCCTGGCGCCCCTTTTTCCTTTTTTTTGTTTTTTTTTCTGTTTTGTTGTTCTGTTACTGTTCATGTTTTATTCTCAAGTAACCAGAAACAGCAAGTTTATCTTCTTTGGACCCTTGTACGACTACGGCTACGAGCTCGAGAACGTCGATCCGTGTACCCCTTCGAGTCGCCGACGACCTTCTAGTTCGACTACCGTCGCCGAGACCCTCAAGTACCTCTACGGGCGAGAACGACTACATGTACAAGTACCACTACTTCCACTACCCTCGCCGGAAGACCCAAGTTCGTCTACCGTCGCGTGTACGACTACCGTCGCCCGAACAACTACTTCCCACTACGATCGTGTACCACTACCGTCGCCCCGTGTACCACTACTTCCTCTACTACGGCTACTTCCTCGACGCTCTCGAACCGCTTCGAGAGAGAACGCTTCAAAGGTATAACCCCGAGACGTGACCCGTGTGATGCATGCTTGCTTGTGTTGTATGAAATGTCTCCCTTGTGTGTGCTTCGTGCCGTTCCACCTTTTGTCTTGTTCCTCGGTTGCCTCGTCACCGACTCGTGGGAACCCGGCAACGGGATCGCCCACTTTCATCTCGTTTGACTCACCCACGCCATCTACCTTTTGCACCGGTCTCTCAACGAGTACCGGAACCGAGATGTTGCGTTGCACCATTTTCGGATCATGCCGTGGCACCCTTTCGTTCCACCACGGTAACAAATGCTTCATGTCTCTTTTAAGCCAACCTTTTAATAAAACTTGCCTAACATGTTCTTGTCATCCGCATCATATTAACAACACTAAAATGTTTAATTGTTGTTTGCTTATAATTATTAAACATGCTCATGAGGATTTTCCGGAATATGTTGTTGTTATTTCCGGCCTCATTTAAATTGCCTAGTTAGTATAGTTTTATTATGCTTCACCTCTTGCCATGTTAACAAACTCTTAATCTTGTCTTGTTAATAATGAGAGTCAACTAAATAATTAAATGTGGTGTTTCGTCAATATGCAACTCGTTGCATATTGAGCTCCACTTAACTTGTAGTGTTGTTTGTGCACTTTGCCATGCCATGCATATTTAAACCGGACATGCATCATAATTGGATGTGCATCGTATGCCATGTTTAAGCTTGTGTGTTTACCGTGTTGTTCTTTCTTTCCGGTTGTTTCTCTTGTTAGCTTCGGTTCCGTTCCGGAGTTGTGAGGATCCGCTCGACTGTTGCTCCTTCTGCTTCTTGGATCCGTTCTTCTCCCTTGTGGAATCCCAGGCAAGATGACCGAACCCGGATACCATTACTATTTCTGCCTATTGCTAGTAGTCTCGATCTATAGTTTTGCCTCGATGCCCATGTTCTTCTTGTCAGCCTCCTACTTGTAACCATTGCCATGTTTAACCACCCTACCTACGCAAACCGTTGCTTGGCTATACGTAGGCTTGCTCAGCCCCTCTTATAGCATTGCTAGTTGCAGGTGAAGATTGAAGATGCGTGCTTCATGTTGAAGTTTGGTTGGGTTATATCACACTATATAAATGCTTAAAAAAAAATGAAATCATCTATATACTGGCAGGGTGGAAGGCTAAGCCTTTTGCTTGGTGTTTTGTTCCACTCATGCCGTTAGGAACCGTATAAACCGGTGTTATGTTCCTTGATTATGCGTTCCTAACACGGTTGGGGTGTATGGGACCCCCTTGATAAACCGCTAAGTGCTAAGTCTTTTCCAGCAAGTCCCAACATTGGTTCTATTTGCTTAATAACAAACTAATAAAACTTGAATGGGACTAGCTACCCCTTTCATCTTAATTCCACCCCCCTGGGCCAGTGCTCGATTTGAGTGTTGGTCCAAACTAGAGTCGTGTGCGGGGCCCCCCTTGGCAACTTGGGTTTCGGCCACTGTACGCTGTGCTCATCCGGTCGTGGCCTGAGACGAGATACGCGCGGCTACTATCAGGGTGTCGGCACGCCGGGAGGATTTGCTGGATTAGCCTTACCTTAGTTCGGTTTAACTCGAGCACGGGATTCCGAGAATACTCGGGTCTTCCCAACTATGGAGTTGCGACTCCGCGGATCGTGGGCTTGTAATGGGTCAAGTTGGAACACCCCTGCAGGGTTTGAACTTTCGAAAGCCGTGCCCGCGGTTATGTGGCAGATGGGAGCTTGTTAATTCCGGTTGTAGATAACTTGACATAATGATACAATACACTACCAGCGTGTGTACCGTGACTGTCAATTTCCGAATAGGGATTCGGAAGTTGAACACGGTGGGGTTATGTTTGACCGGCTTTAGTTAGGATCACTTCGTGATCATCTTTCGACCGATGCACTTCTCTTCTCGCTCTCTTTACGTAAGTTAGTGCTAGTTGCTGCTGCAGACTCTTGTTTGTTCCTTCACCTCTCATTCTTTCTTCAGCCTTGTCCTCACCCAAGGCTTAAATAGTCTTGTTACCCGGGAACGGGATTGCTGAGTCCTCTGTGGCTCACAGTTACTCCACCACACCAGTTGCAGGTTCAGCCGAGTTTGATGCAGGAGTTGGTTCAGTGCTTCACCAGGAGCTTGTTGAAGAGTTTGGCTGTTTGCTCGTGACGTATCGATGTTCAGTAGTGGTTTCTACTAGGATTCGATCCTGCCCTGTGGTTTTATGTTGTTTTGGTATCTTTCTTTTGGTTCTTACCCGTAGTCGGGCTGTGATGTTCTGAATGATGTATTGCTTATGTAATGTTTTGTGTGAAGTGGCGAGTGTAAGCCAACTATCTCCTTTTGCATTTTAATCCCTCTTTTACATGAGTCGTGCAAAGATACCAAACTTGAGATCATTCTAGGATGGATTTATGCCTTTAAGTCGTGCCTCGACACGTAGGAGGTATAACTCCATCCTGGGCATTACAAGTTGGTATCAGAGCCTTCTCCGACCTAGAAGCCCCCACTGATTGATCGAATCGTTGACGGTTGAGTCTAGGCACACACTGAAAAACTTTTTGAGTCCTATATTATATCGGAGAGTAGGATTTCTTTGCTTCTCATCCCCTTTCTCTCTGGTGAGGACTCCTGACGATTACTCTTGCCTCTTCTACTTTCAAAAATTTGCACAAAATTTTTTTTAGGATCCCGCGAGTATTCTGGGATTGTTTCGATGTTCTTGTGACAAGGATATTGTTCTCGATGCCTCCTGTTACCGAGGAGTTGAGCTTCGGGGTATCATTGACACGAGCATATCGCGGCAGTACTAAATACTTAAGACGGCCGACATCGAAAATCTCTCCTATACGGCCAGTGGCAAGATAACCCCGACATCACCCAGTACTGGGGAGGTAGTTCGAGAGTATTGCCATAGCTTGTTATAGTGGATGCGTTTTCGAAGGTCCGAGGTAAACAGTTTCCGAGAAAGACTGGTTATGTGTTGAAGGATGGATACACCTGGATGTAGGTTTAGAGTTGATTGCGCGGTGCTTCCCGTGTATCCCCAACACCTGATTGCATAACTGGAAACTTTCGGAAATCTATAGGTGGGTTCATCTAGTAGTTCTAGGCATTCTTCCAACGGATGCATGCTTGAAGTTTGGGGTTCTACATTGAGTGAAGTGGTTTTATGGACTTGTTCTGATCGGGAGTTGCATCTTAAAGGGTCCTTGGCTATGCTGATCCGGGGATTGCAAAACCCTTTTGTAACACGTTCCATGAGCTTTCAGCACGAAGATGTCGAACGAAGCTTCTATCTTGTGTTTGTTCTATCTGCTCTTTGTTCCTTTTTATTTTCATTTTGCTATCCAAGTGGCTTCTCGACATGTTGATGTACCTATGGAATTAATCCGTTCAATCCTCTGTTCGGATGATGTTGTGAAGATTAGGCTGTTGCATATCTATCCTTTGTTTTGTTTTCATTCTGGTATTCGAGTTGCTTCGATGTCAAATGTTGATTCCATACCTTTCCTAATCGGTGTTCTCATATTTCTATGGGAATGCTAGTCCTTCTTGATCATCGAGATGGTCATATTAAATTCTTTTCAACCGGTGTCCATTTTATTCATCCCAAGTTGTCTTTGTTTTTCCCCACCCTCCCTCCCTTCTTCTTCTCAGAGCAGAAATTCTCAAATGAAGTATCCATTTTATTCATGTGATGTTTCTTCATTCTTTTCCTTCAATGTTCTTATCCGGTGATTTATCGTGAAGATGCTCAAGAGCTTCAAGTTCATCATTCTTTTGTTCTCATATTCTTCCGGTGGATGTAATTCAAGATTTGGTGTTGATCTTATCATTTTCCTCATTTCACAATGCTTTCTTATTCCGGTGCACCAATTAATCATTCTCCTCTTGTTCTTCATATCCGGAGTGCTGAAGATTCATAATTCCATTCTTAATCCGTTCAAGCTATTTTGAGGTTGTTATCTTATTCAAGCCATTTAATTCAACCGGTGCTATATCTTTAAGCAATCTTTTCCAACGGTGATTTTCTTTGAGTGGGCCCTAACCCACAGGTCTTTTCCCAGGATCTTACCTGACTCTTCTTTTTCCGGAGTATACTCAAACTCTTTTCAAGTGTGACGTAAGAATGATTTCCATCAGTCATATGCCTTCTCCAAGATCGTTTTCAAATTCTTTTTCATCATTGGTTCAACCTTTTAATTCTTCATTCCGGAGTGCTCAACAATTCTTCATGGCATTTCTCGTCTTCATTCGCAGCATTTGAAGATCGAAGAAGTGTTTCTCTTAAATCTTGGCCCGTTCTCTCAAGATTCGTGGTTCTAGCTTCATACCATCCTCATAAATGTTCCGTTTGTGAGGAATTCTTTTACCCATCCGGAGCTTTTCATGAATTCTTTTCTTTGTGTTCCTCCGAAGGCCATCATTTCAGAATATTTCTTCGTTCTCAGTTTTCAACTTCGTTCTCCAACTATTCTTCATTGATGTCTCTTCGTTCGTCTCCTAATTCTTACGGTGGTTCTTTCAAGTTTACCCTTCCTTTGTTATCATTTTAATTCACTTGTTCTTTTCACAATCCTACCGGTGGTTCGTTGAATATTTTACCCAAGCTTGTGCTTGATCCCTCTTTAATTCCTTGCAACGAGAATAAGTAGTATGCTAAATCCTTTGGTTGTCATCAATTTAAATTGGTGAAGGAGATGCATAACATAATTCTTATTCTTATTCCTTCAAGGTGATTTAATTCTTTTGTTTGGTGCTTGTTCATCATATCATATCCTTGGTTCCAAGTTGTTCATCTTGTTTTCCGGAGCTTCAAGTTTTTTTTCAATTATCATTTCAAACCTCTATCTAATTCATCGCAGGCTTTGAATCTTATTCTTTTCATCTTTCACTTCTCATGTTTTCATTACCGGAGTTTTCTTGGTGGTTCTTCATCATTTAATTCATCCTCGAAGTCTTCATCAAGATTCTTGTTGGAGCTTAAGCATTCTTCATCATGCTTTCCTATTGCAATCCGTTCTACCTTGTCTTGTCAGATGGTGTTATGTCATTCTTGACAATTCCTTCATGTTTCATGATTCACAAGTTGTCAAAAATGAGATATTTAAAACCATCATTTTTCTTTGTTCAAGAGATCTTTTCAACCCTTCAATTTATTCGTTGGAGTTATCGTGGGTTATATTTCACCTAAAAGCTTTCCCTAAGGATTGTTGTATTATGGTGCTTATAATTTACCCAAGTTCTTCATTTATCATTCCGATGAAATAAGTTTTTCATCTCCTTGTTGATCTCAATCCAATCAATTGTTTAAGTCAGTGGCTGGTTGTCACCTCTTAATTTTGAGTTGTTTTCCATAAGCCCACATCAAGCTTATTCTTTGCGTTGTTGAATGTCCAACAACTCCGTTCAACCCTTCTTCGTAAGGATGCTCTTTCAATTCATTTGTCGGAGAAGTTGTTTGTTCTTCTCCATTCTTTTCTTTCGTTGATCTATATGCTATTCTTTCATTCCGGAGGCCTTGTGATATTGCTCTCTTTAACCATCATCTCGTTTTATCGAGATCATGTTCTTTCTCTTTTATCATTTAACCGGAGTGTTGTACTCTTCATTCAAGTTCCGTCATCTTATCAAGTTTTGCCTGTCTTTTAACCGGAGTGCTGTCTGAATCCTTCTCACCCCTTGTGCCATTCTTTTAATTGTTTCGGAGGCAATATGTTGTTGTTTTCATCAAGTATCATCTCATCTTCTCAAGTTCTTGTTCAATTCCTTCCATTTTCAGACGGAGTGCTGTCCAAATTCTGTCATTCTTATTCCTTGGCCATACCCTTGCAGTTGCATATTCTTTTGGTCTGTGAGCTCTTGCTTCATGTCTTTCAACCTCTCAAGGTTCTCATTGTGTTCCTTGTTCCTCCTGCTTACCGGAGTGCTCTTAACTTCGTTCTTCTCCGTTGCTTTCTTTCTGTCAACTTGTTTAACCTCTCAAGGTTCTTTGGTTTCACTCGTCTGTCAAAGAAGCAACTTTGTTTTACCTCTTCCTTTTTGTTTTTACCCGGTGATATCTCTAGGATCTCGGGTCGAGATCCTCTGTTAGTGTGGGAGAGTTGTGACGCCCGAGACTGACGTCCCAGAAGATTCCAGAAGCTTCCAGAAGCTTCCAGATGTTCCGGGTTGCCGTGTGGTTCTTTTGTGCTTGTGCTATTTATTTTTTGCATTGCATCATGTCATCATGCCATCATGTCATTTTTATTTTTGCATCTCAACCTAAATAATCCGTGTGGGCCTTTGGTCCATTTAAATCGAGGGAAGATGTCTTCTCTTTATAACATATAAAAGCCTCCTAATAATTATGGAGCTATATTAAAAATATTCCAATTGTTTGGGATCACCGTAACACACTTGCAATATTTCTCCATGCATTCCTATCTCAATTCTTTGCCTCAAATCTTGCCGGTATTTTCTTTCCGTTGTTTCGAGGCTCCTCCAAAATTCCGGACATTTTTGGACACTGCAATAATCTCGTCTTAGTTCAAACCTATTTGAATTAAATTCAAATATGTTTGAATTATTTTCCGTCCTGGCCTTTTGTATTTTTCTCCGGTCGTGCTCATTTTTACGAGCCCGGGAAAATTTTCCCTTGTGCTATTCGGCTCCTAACCCTCCCTCTTCTTTCTTTTTCTTCTCTCTTTGTTTCTGCCAAATCAGCAAAATAAGAGCAGCCAGCCTCTAGGCCAGGCCTTTTTCCTCCTTCTCCCTTGGGAGCCCAACCAGCCTCCTCCCTGCGGCCCACTTCCCTTCCCCTGGCCCGTTCCAGCCCGCTTCCCCGCTGTAACCCTAGTGGCTGCCGATCCCAGCGCTCCCTCCCTCTCTTCCCGCACAGCCGCCGCCACCCCTCGTCCCCGTCGCCCGCTTCCCTCTCTCCCATCTAGCGCTCGCTTCGCTCAGCCGAACCCATCTCCTCTCCTTCGATCTCCTCCTCTCTGCCCCAAGAACCCAGCACGGCGGAGATCCCCTCCTTCCTCCATCCCGCGGCCTCACCTCTCCCCTCCGCTCTCTTCCTTCGCGAGCAGCGCCGCCTCGCCGCTCCCTTCGTCCGGCCAGGATCCGCGCCCGAGCGACCTCCTCCTGCCTCGACGTCCCGCTGCGCCCGGCCTCCTCCTCGCCCGGGTCGAACCTCTGCAGCGCCCTCGGCCAGGCTCCGCCCTACAGCGGCCAAGCGGCGCCCCATGGCCCGAGCTCCGGCCTTCACCAGCGGCAGCAGCCGGTGCCCCCAAGCGAGCACCTCCCTCGCGAGCTCGTCTGGCGCCCCAGGTCCCGCACCTTCGTCGTCCCCCCGACGTCCTCCCGGCTCCCTCCCTCTTCAACTCCAGCAAGGGTCGGCCGCGCCCGACGTCCTCGCCTCGTCACCCGTCCTGCTGCGGCTCCCTCCGCGCCGGTGCAGTCCGGCCAGGCCGCCCGCAGCGCCTCCCCTTCGTCCTCCAAACGGCACCAGCAGCACCGCAGCACTCCGCCTCCCGTCCTCCAGCAGCACCGGGCCGGAGCCCTCGTCCGCCTCGACGTCCGGCCGCGGCTTCATCCCTCTACGCCGGCGCCCCGAGCCGCTGCGCGCCCGAGAGCCCCGGCCTGGCGCCCCTTTTTCCTTTTTTTTTGTTTTTTTTCTGTTTTGTTGTTCTGTTACTGTTCATGTTTTATTCTCAAGTAACCAGAAACAGCAAGTTTATCTTCTTTGGACCCTTGTACGACTACGGCTACGAGCTCGAGAACGTCGATCCGTGTACCCCTTCGAGTCGCCGACGACCTTCTAGTTCGACTACCGTCGCCGAGACCCTCAAGTACCTCTACGGGCGAGAACGACTACATGTACAAGTACCACTACTTCCACTACCCTCGCCGGAAGACCCAAGTTCGTCTACCGTCGCGTGTACGACTACCGTCGCCCGAACAACTACTTCCCACTACGATCGTGTACCACTACCGTCGCCCCGTGTACCACTACTTCCTCTACTACGGCTACTTCCTCGACGCTCTCGAACCGCTTCGAGAGAGAACGCTTCAAAGGTATAACCCCGAGACGTGACCCGTGTGATGCTTGCTTGTGTTGTATGAAATGTCTCCCTTGTGTGTGCTCGTGCCCGTTCCGACCTTTTTTTTGAGCTCCTCGGTTGCCTCGTCACCGACCCGTGGGAACCCGGCAACGGGATCACCCCATCATCTTGTTCAACTCGTTCTTTCCACCTTTTGTTTTGCACCGGTCCCTCACCGAGTTACCGGAACCGATATGATGCGTTGCATCATTTTCGGATCGTTGCCGTGGCACCCTTTTCCTTCCACCACGGTGACAAATGCTTCATATCTTGTTAATTGTCAACCTTTAACAAAAACTTGCATAACATGTTCATGTCATCCGCATCATATTAACAACACTAAAATGTTTAATTGTTGTTTGCTTATAATTATTAAACATGCTCATGAGGATTTTCCGGAATATGTTGTTGTTATTTCCGGCCTCATTTAAATTGCCTAGTTAGTATAGTTTTATTATGCTTCACCTCTTGCCATGTTAACAAACTCTTAATCTTGTCTTGTTAATAATGAGAGTCAACTAAATAATTAAATGTGGTGTTTCGTCAATATGCAACTCGTTGCATATTGAGCTCCACTTAACTTGTAGTGTTGTTTGTGCACTTTGCCATGCCATGCATATTTAAACCGGACATGCATCATAATTGGATGTGCATCGTATGCCATGTTTAAGCTTGTGTGTTTACCGTGTTGTTCTTTCTTTCCGGTTGTTTCTCTTGTTAGCTTCGGTTCCGTTCCGGAGTTGTGAGGATCCGCTCGACTGTTGCTCCTTCTGCTTCTTGGATCCGTTCTTCTCCCTTGTGGAATCCCAGGCAAGATGACCGAACCCGGATACCATTACTATTTCTGCCTATTGCTAGTAGTCTCGATCTATAGTTTTGCCTCGATGCCCATGTTCTTCTTGTCAGCCTCCTACTTGTAACCATTGCCATGTTTAACCACCCTACCTACGCAAACCGTTGCTTGGCTATACGTAGGCTTGCTCAGCCCCTCTTATAGCATTGCTAGTTGCAGGTGAAGATTGAAGATGCGTGCTTCATGTTGAAGTTTGGTTGGGTTATATCACACTATATAAATGCTTAAAAAAAAATGAAATCATCTATATACTGGCAGGGTGGAAGGCTAAGCCTTTTGCTTGGTGTTTTGTTCCACTCATGCCGTTAGGAACCGTATAAACCGGTGTTATGTTCCTTGATTATGCGTTCCTAACACGGTTGGGGTGTATGGGACCCCCTTGATAAACCGCTAAGTGCTAAGTCTTTTCCAGCAAGTCCCAACATTGGTACTATTCGCCTAATAACTAATAAAACATGCATAAGGGTCTTGCAAACCCTCTTTTATTTAATTCAACCCCCCCGGGCCAGTGCTCCACATGAGTGTTGGTCCGAACTGGGCAACCTGCGGGGCCACCTCGAGGAAACTCAAGGTTTGGTAAAAACCCGTAGCTTGTCCCATCCGGTCGTGGCCTGAGACGAGATACGCGCGGCTACTATCAGGGTGTCGGCACGCCGGGAGGATTTGCTGGATTAGCCTTACCTTAGTTCGGTTTAACTCGAGCACGGGATTCCGAGAATACTCGGGTCTTCCCAACTATGGAGTTGCGACTCCGCGGATCGTGGGCTTGTGATGGGCCAAGTTGGAACACCCCTGCAGGGTTTGAACTTTCGAAAGCCGTGCCCGCGGTTATGTGGCAGATGGGAGCTTGTTAATTCCGGTTGTAGATAACTTGACACAATGTTTCCAATACACTACCAGCGTGTGTACCGTGACTGTCAATTTCCGAATAGGGATTCGGGAGTTGAACACGGTGGGGTTATGTTTGACCGGCTTTAGTTAGGATCACTTCGTGATCATCTTTCGACCGATGCACTTCTCTTCTCGCTCTCTATTACGTAAGTTAGTGCTAGATGCTGCTGCAGACTCTTGTTTGTTCCTTCACCTCTCATTCTTTCTTCAGCCTTGTCCTCACCCAAGGCTTAAATAGTCTTGTTACCCGGGAACGGGATTGCTGAGTCCTCTGTGGCTCACAGTTACTCCACCACACCAGTTGCAGGTTCAGCCGAGTTAGATACAGGAGTTGGTTCAGTGCTTCACCAGGAGCTTGTTGAAGAGTTTGGCTGTTTGCTCGTGACGTATCGATGTTCAGTAGTGGTTTCTACTAGGATTCGATCCTGCCCTGTGGTTTTATGTTGTTTTGGTATCTTTCTTTTGGTTCTTACCCGTAGTCGGGCTGTGATGTTCTGAATGATGTATTGCTTATGTAATGTTTTGTGTGAAGTGGCGAGTGTAAGCCAACTATCTCCTTTTGCATTTTAATCCCTCTTTTACATGAGTCGTGCAAAGATACCAAACTTGAGATCATTCTAGGATGGATTTATGCCTTTAAGTCGTGCCTCGACACGTAGGAGGTATAACTCCATCCTGGGCATTACAGCCCCTCCCCTCTTCGCATCGCGCCGCCGCCGCCGCGCACTTTTGCCAGCGCCGCCGCGCACTTCTGCCAGCGCCGCCGCCGCCCCCAGATAGCTGCTGCTGCTGCCTCCCGCAGCCGCGCTTCGCCCAGCGCGCCGCGCCTCGCCGCCCCACTCGCCTCGCTCGCCCACCCCTGCTCCGCGACGCCGCCGCGCTGTCCGCTTCGCCGCCGGCCAGAAACCTCGCTGGAGCTCCGGTCCGGTCCGCGCTCGAACCGCCTCTTCCGTTTTCTTTGCCGAACCGGCTGTTTTTCGTCGGAAAAAAAACCCCATAGGTATAAACCGCCCCGGCTTTTCTGTTTAGTTAGGTTTTTTTGTGTTAGATCGGTTTTATTTTTTTATATCTAACTATCTAGTGAACGTTCGCCGGTTAGGACTAGAAAACGAACGTTCGTTCGATAAGCTTTTCTTTTTCTTTTTAATTTCCGACCAGGGACCCGTCTGTAAGTAATTCTTTTACCGATTAGCCCTAAACTTCTAACGGCCACAACTTATTACTCGTTGGTCCAAATCCAACAAAACCAACACCCACATCTTCGTTACGATCCCCTCTTTCCAGTAAAACAACTTAAACATGTTTTTGAAAGTTTTAAAATTTGAATTCAACTAGATTTGAGTTTGAACTTTGTTTGATCATAACTTGAGTTTTATAACTCCGATTTAGTTGATTCTTTTTGCAAATCGAAGCTCTTGACCTAAACTTTCTGATAAGGCCAAATTCACATAATTTTGGTACTATTAGAAATTGTTTTATGTTTCAAGAGTCATTCGTTTTGTTTTCGAAGTTTTCCGAAGTGTTTATTCGTTTCGTCCGATCTTTCTGAGTGATTGCTTATGTGTGGTTACCATTGCTTGCTTACGATAGATTGACCGCAGTGTGACGAGTAGATCTATCACGTGTTCTAACTGCGAATCATCTACATCATCAGTACAAGGCAAGTTCACAGTTTGATCATGCTTTCCAATAGCCAGTTTTCATTGCATTAGTTATGTCCTCAAACACATTGCATGAGTAGGATCTCTTAACTTGTGGGACTGGGAAGTAGATTGAGGTAGAACCTATTACCTGCATTATTTTCAAACCCCTGGGAGTTACTTCTACATTTGCTTAGGTTTCCATGCTATGCTCGTAGACGTGGTTTGGGTTTGAGTGAAATCCTTGACAGATGTGAGTTGTTAATTAATGGTTCAACTTAAGGTGGCTACTTGAATACACATCTGGGTGGATTGGTTGGGGCACCCTGGGAGTGAACCAGTGGATTTTCCCGGACACCTGGCGATGCCAGTGTTGTCCTTGGAAATCCCGGGGTACCGTGTGATTGTCCTATTGGAATGCCACCAAGGCTCAAAGGGATCATATAATATTTTTCATGCCTAGAAACTTCCATGTGCAGCCACAAGCCATTATGGGCTCTAGCATAGTATGAGTAAGTTGTGTGAGCTCTTTCGGTGGTATACTAGCAGATGTAGGGGGAATGTAGGTGTACCGGTCCACCCGGGGTACAGAGTGAATGCTTCTGAAAGACTGTGTCTCGGTCATCCGTTTCTCAAATATCATGCAGTGCGAGAAATCCAACGGAGGCGATCGAGTCTTGTGGGGAAAGTGCACAAACCTCTGCAGAGTGTACAAACTATTCATGAGTAGCCGTGTCCCCGGTTATGGACATCTTTGAGTATCTAGAAGTGGATTATTTGTTGATCTCAACATTCTATTTAATTAATTTGTTGGGTTAATGATTACTTTAATTTGGGATTGAGATGGAGGAACCATTCTCAATTGTTCATGATTTTAATTTAACAAAGTAGTTAAATAAAATGCATTCCTTTGTTGTAGGGAAAATTTGGCTTTACACAAAAACTTTAACCTTAGAGCCTCCACCAGCCAAATATGCATGTAGTTGTAGGCATTATTCATCATCCTCATTACAGTGTGGATTTGCCAGTACATTCAATGTACTGACCTAAATGGCTGCAACGTCTCATGTTGCAGGAATTATTCGACGAGTAAGTGTTACGTTAGGGTTGCGCTCTCTACACTCAACTTTGCCGTTGGTGTTGATGGGAATCCACAACCTTTGTTGCTTCCGCTATGATCGATTGAGGTAACAATATTTACGTTACTTATTACATGTGATTTGCCTCTGTTATAATCCTCGAGTACTGTGTGTGTCAGCATACCGATCCAGGGATGACACTTAAGCACAGAGACTTGATCCATTCGGGTCGGGTCGCTACAGTTCCTGGTTACGGTGGGTGGTCGGGGCCGAGCGATGCACGTTTCTCTCGTACACTCACGCGCATGGATGCGAGGCGTTGGGCTCAAACTGAACCCGAGCGAGGCGTTGGGCTCTAACTGAACCCGAGCGATTGCACTGCAGGCTACGCGTTACTGAACCTGAGTGATCGATCGATGGCTGTTAACTGAACCCGCTCGAGCGATTCCTTCGCTACTGCTGCTAACTGAAGCCGATCGATGCTGCCTTTGGATGAACAGTGAAC
>LR738709.1:641153229-641220687 GCA_902687465.1 Secale cereale | reverse complement strand
TCAACACACGTGCAGCTCGGGGACGTCTCCTCCTTCTTGATCCAGCAAGGGGGAAGGAGAAGTTGACGGAGAAACCCAGCAGCACGACGGCGTGGTGGAGATGGTGGTGGAGGAATTCCAGCAGGGCTTCGCCAAGCACTGCAAACTAGACGAAGATATTCGTGGGAGAGAGAGGGCAGCGCCGAGGCACGAACTTGTGTTGCTGCCCTCTCTCTGCCTCTCTTTATATAGGGGGGAGAGAGGGGAGGGGGCGCCCCTAGGGTTCCCCCTAGGGGGCGGCGGCCAAGGCCAGATGGGGCGGCCAAGGGGGGGGGGCTGCGGCCAGGGTTAGGGTTTCCCCCCCAGGCGCCTTGCCCCCCAAGACTTAGGGGGTGCGGCTACCCTAGGGCGGCCCAGCCCCTTTGGCGCAGGTGGAGGGGCCTAGGGGGGGCGCACAGCCCCTGTGTGGGCTGTTGCGTCTCCCCACTTATGGCCCATAGGGCCCGTAACATTTACCGTGGCCCCCGAAACACCTTTCGGTTCTCCGATTCCTACCCGATGTTCCCCGGAACAATTCCGGACTCCGTTCACTCTCATCCCATATATCAATCTTCATCCCCGGACCATTCCGGAGACCCTCGTCACGTCCGGGATCTCATCCGGGACTCCGAACAACCTTCGGTTACCATGCACTGTTCTCACTAACAACCCTAGCGTCACCGAACCTTAAGTGTGTAGACCCTGCGGGTTCGGAAACTATGCAGACATGACCGAGACACTCCCAGGTCAATAACCAATAGCGGGATCTGGATACCCATATTGGTTCCCACACGTTCCTCGATGATCTCATCGGATGAACCACAATGTCAAGGATTCAGGTAATCCCGTATACAGTTCCCTTTGTCTCGTCGGTATGTTACTTGCCCGAGATTCGATCGTCGGTATCTCTATACCTAGTTCAATCTCGTTACCGGCAAGTCTCTTTACTCGTTCCGTAATACATAATCCTGTGACTAACTACTTAGTCACTTTGAGCTCATTGAGATGACGTATTACCGAGTGGGCCCGGAGATACCTCTCCGTCACACGGAGTGACAAATCCCAGTCTCGATCCATGTCAACTCAACAGACACCTTCGGAGATACCTGTAGAGTACCTTTATAGTCACCCAGTTACGTTGCGATGTTTGGCACACACAAGGCACTCCTACGGTGTCAGTGAGTTACATGATCTCATGGTCATAGGAACTTATACTTGACATGCAGAAAACTATAGCGATAACTGATACGATCAAAAGCTATGTTTAACGTTTGGGTCTCGTCCATCACATCATTCTCCTAATGATGTGATCCCGTTATCAAATGACAACTCATGTCTATGACCTGGAAACCGCGGTCATCTTTGATCAACGAGCTAGTCCTAAAGAGGCTTACTAGGGACACAAAGTTTGTCTATTTATCCACACATGTATTTAAGTTTCCAATCAATACAATTATAGCATGGATAATAAACGATTATCATGAACAAAGAAATATAATAATAACTCTTTTATTATTTCCTCTAGGGCATATTTCAAACAGTCTCCCACTTGCACTAGAGTCAATAATCTAGCATTACAAGGTAATGAATCTAACACCCATAGAGTCTTGGTGTTGATCATGCTTAGCCCGTGGAAGAGGCTTAGTCAACGGATCTGCAACATTCAAATCCGTGTGTACTTTGCAAATGCTTATGTCCTCCTCCTTGACTGAATCGCGGATGGAATTGAAGCGTCGCTTTATGTGTCTGGTCCTCTTGTGAAACCTTGGTTCCTTGGCTAGAGCAATGGCACCAGTGTTGTCACAAAACAGAGTCATTGGGTTCAATGCACTAGGCACAACTCCAAGATCTGTTATGAACTCCTTCATCCAGACACCTTCCTTTGCCGCCTCCGAGGCAGCTATGTACTCCGCTTCGCATGTAGAATCGGCTACCACGCTTTGCTTGGAACTGCACCAGCTTACCGCTCCCCCGTTGAGAATATATACGTACCCGGTTTGAGACTTAGAGTCATCCGGATCAGTGTCAAAGCTTGCATCGACGTAACCCTTTACGACGAGCTCTTGATCACCTCCATAAACGAGAAACATTTCCTTAGTCCTTTTCAGGTACTTCAGGATATTCTTGACCGCTGTCCAGTGATCCATACCAGGATTACTTTGAAAACTTCCGGCCATACTTATGGCAAGGCTGACATCTGGTCTTGTGCACAGCATTGCATACATGATAGAGCCTATGGCTGAAGCATAGGGGATGACACTCATCTTTTCTCTATCTTCCGCAGTTACTGGGCATTGAGTCTTACTCAACTTTGTACCTTGCAATACCGGCAAGAACCCCTTCTTGGATTGATCCATTTTGAACTTCTTCAAAACTTTATCAAGGTATGTACTTTGTGAAAGTCCTATCAGGCGTCTCGATCTATCTCTATAGATCTTGATGCCCAATACGAAAGCAGCTTCACCGAGGTCCTTCATCGAAAAAATCTTGTTCAAATACCCCTTCACGCTATCCAAAAGTTCTATATTGTTTCCAATCAGCAATATGTCATCCACATATAATATTAGAAACGCTATAGAGCTCCCACTCACTTTCTTGTAAATACAAGCTTCTCCGTAAACTTGTACAAACCCAAACGCTTTGATCACCTCATCAAAGCGAAGATTCCAACTCTGAGATGCTTGCACCAGCCCATAAATGGAACGCTGGAGTTTGCAAACTTTGTCAGCATTCTATGGATCGACAAAAACTTCCGGTTGTATCATATACAACTCTTCCTTAAGAAAACCGTTAAGGAACGCTGTTTTGACATCCATCTGCCAAATTTCATAATCGAAATATGCAGCTATTGCTAACATGATTCGGACGGATTTAAGCATCGCTACGGGTGAGAAAGTCTCATCGTAGTCAACTCCTTGAACTTGTGAAAAACCCTTTGCCACAAGTCGAGCTTTATACACGGTGACATTGCCGTCAGCGTCCGTCTTCCTCTTAAAAATCCATTTATTCTGAATGGCCTTCCGCCCTTCAGGTAATACTTCCAAAGTCCATACTTTGTTTTCATACATGGATCCCATCTCGGATTTCATGGCCTCTAACCATTTATCGGAATCCGGGCCCACCATCGCTTCTCCATAGCTCGTAGGTTCACTGTTGTCCAACAACATGACCTCCAAGACAGGGTTACCATACCACTCAGGTGCAGTGCGTACCCTTGTCGACCTACGAGGTTCGGTAGTAACTTGATCAGAAGCTTCTTGATCATCATCATTGGCTTCCTCTTCAACCGTTGCAGGCTCCACAAAAACATCTTTCTGTGCTGCGCTACTCTCTGGTTGAAGCAGAGGTTCAATAACCTCATCAAGTTCTACCTTCCTCCCACTCAATTCTTTCGAGAGAAACTCTTTCTCGAGAAAGGACCCGTTCTTAGCGACAAACACTTTGCCCTCGGATCTGAGATAGAAGGTGTACCCAACTGTCTCTTTTGGGTATCCTATGAAGACACATTTGTCCGCTTTGGGTTCGAGCTTTTCTGGCTGAAGCCTTTTGACATAAGCATCGCAACCCCAAACTTTGAGAAAAGACAACTTAGGTTTCTTACCAAACCATAGTTCATACGGTGTTGTCTCAACAGACTTAGATGGAGCCCTATTTAAAGTGAATGCAGCTGTCTCTAACGCATATCCCCAGAACGATAGTGGCAAATCGGCAAGAGACATCATAGAACGCACCATATCTAATAGGGTTCGATTACGACGTTCGGACACACCATTACGCTGTGGTGTTCCAGGTGGCGTCAACTGTGAAACAATTCCACATTTTCTTAAGTGATTGCCAAACTCATAACTCAGATACTCTCCTCCTCGATCAGATCGTAGGAACTTGATCTTCTTGTTACGATGATTCTCAACTTCACTCTGAAATTGCTTGAACTTTTCAAACGTTTCAGACTTATGCTTCATCAAGTAAATATACCCATATCTACTTAAGTCGTCAGTGAAGGTGAGAAAATAACGATATCCACCGCGCGCCGTGACACTCATCGGGCCACACACATCAGTATGTATGATTTCCAATAAGTCACTTGCCCGTTCCATTGTTCCTGAAAACGGGGTCTTAGTCATCTTGCCCATGAGGCACGGCTCGCATGTGTCAAGTGATTCAAAATCAAGAGACTCCAAAAGTCCATCAGCATGGAGCTTCCTCATGCGTTTCACGCCGATATGACCCAGACGGCAGTGCCACAAGAAAGTGGTACTATTGTTATCAAATCTACATCTCTTGGCATCAATGTTATGAACATGTGTATCATCACTATCGAGATTCAATAAGAATAAACCCCCTACTTCGGGTGCATGACCATAAAAGATATTACCCATATAAATAGAACAACCTTTATTCTCTGATTTAAATGAGTAACCGTCTCGCATTAAACAAGATCCAGATATAATGTTCATGCTCAACGCAGGCACTAAATAACAATTATTCAGGTTCATAACTAATCCCGATGGTAATCGAAGAGCGAGCGTGCCGACGGCGATCACATCAACCTTGGAACCATTCCCCACGCGCATCGTCACTTCGTCCTTCGCCAGCCTCCGTCTATTCCGTAGTTCCTGTTTAGAGTTGCAAATGTGAGCAACCGAACCGGTATCAAATACCCAGGCACTACAACGAGAGTTGGTAAGGTACACATCAATAACATGTATATCACATATACCTTGCTTGTTGTTGTTGTTGGCCCCCTTCTTGTCTGCCAGATACTTGGGGCAATTCCGCTTCCAGTGGCCGTTCCCCTTGCAATAGAAACACTCAGTCTCTGGCTTGGGCCCAGCCTTGGGTTTCTTCACTGGATGAGCAACTGCCTTGCCACCCTTCTTAGAGTTACCCTTCTTGCCCTTGCCATTCTTCTTGAAACTGGTAGTTTTATTGACCATCAACACTTGATGCTCCTTCTGGATGTCTGACTCAGCGACTTTCAGCATCGCAAACAGCTCGGCGATGGTTTTGTTCATCCCTTGCATGTTATACTGCTGCACGAAGCTCTTGTAGCTAGGTGGGAGTGACTGGAGAATTCTGTCAATGATAGCCTCCTCCGGGAACACAAGTCCCAGATCAGCTATGCGGGTATAGTACCCAGACATCTTCAGTAAGTGCTCACTGACAGACGAATTCTCCTCCATCTTGCAAGCAAAGAATTTATCGGAGGTCTCATACCTCTCGATCTTGGCATTCTTCTCAAAGATGAACTTCAACTCTTGGAACATCTCATATGCTCCATGACGTTCAAAACGCCTTTGAAGTCCTCCTTCCAAGCTATACAACATGGCACACTGCACTACTGAGTAGTCATCCGCACGCGACTGCCAGGCGTTCATAACGTCCACAGAGGCCGGAGCGGGGGGTTCACCTAGCGGTGCATTTAGGACATAAACCTTTTGGGCAGCTGTGAGGATGATCCTCAGATTGCGGAGCCAGTCCACAAAGTTGCTCCCATCATCTTTCAGCTTAGTTTTCTCTAGGAACGCATTAAAATTCAGGGGAGCTACTGCGGGAGCCATCTACAACAAAAGATTTGCAAAGACATCTTAGACTATTGTTCATGATAAGTGAGTTTTAACTAATCAAATTACTTATAACTCCCACTCAAATTGACATCCCTCTGGTCATCCGAGCGTGACATGATCCAAATCCACCAACCCAAGTCTGATCATCACGTGAGATGAGGTGGTGTCAATGGTGAACATCTTCATGTTGATCATATCTACTATATGACTCATGCTCGACCTTTCGGTCTTCCGTGTTCCGAGGCCATGTCTGTACATGCTAGGCCCGTCAAGTCTAACCCGAGTGTTCTGCATGTGCAAAACTGGCTTGCACCCGTTGTATACGAACGTAGAGTCTATCACACCCGATCATCACGTGGTGCTTCGAAACGACGAACCTTCGCAACGGCGCACACTCGGGGGGAACACAATTTTATCTTGAAATTTTAGTGAGGGATCATCTTATAATGCTACCGTCGTCCTAAGCAAAATAAGATGCATAAAAGGATTAACATCACATGCAAATCATAAGTGACATGATATGGCCATCAACTCGTGCTTTTGATCTCCATCTCCAAAGCACCGGCATGATCTCCATCGTCACCGGCGTAACACCATGATCCCCATCATCATGATCTCCATCATCGTGTCGCCATCGGGGTTGTCGCGCGCCCACCATGCTCTTACTACTATTGCTACCGTTTAGCGATAAAGTAAAGCATTACATAGCGCTTAATGATTGACACGCAGGTCATACAAAAATTAAAGACAACCCTATGGCTCCTGCCGGTTGGCGTATACATCGACATGCAAGTCGATATTAACTATTACAACATGATCATCTCATACATCAAATATATCTCATCATGTCTTTGGCCATATCATATCACATACATACCCTGCAAAAACAAGTTAGACGTCCTCTAATTTGTTGTTGCATGTTTTACGTGGCTGCTATGGGTATCTAGCAAGAACGCTTCTTACCTACGCAAAGCCACAACGGTGATATTTAAGTTGCTATTTAACCTTCTACAAGGACCGCCTTTGTCGAATCCGATTCAACTAAGATAGGAGAGACAGACACCCACCAGCCATCTTATGCAACAAAAGTCGCATGTCTGTCGATGGAACCGGTCTCATGTATGTGGACATGTAAAGTTGGTCCGGGCCGCTTCATCCCATAATGCCGCTGAATCAAGAAAGACCAAGGAGGGAAGCAATCTAAGCATCAACGCCCACAAACCCCTTTGTGTTCTACTCGTGAAAACATCTACGCAAGATCCTAGCTCATGATGCCACTGTTGGGGAACGTTGCATGGGAAACAAAAATTTTCCTACGCTCACCAAGATCAATCTAGGAGATGCATCTACGAGGGGAGAGTCGGATCCACATACCCTTGTAGATCGCTAAGCGGAAGCGTTCAAGAACGCGGTTGATGGAGTCGTACTCGCCGCGATTCAAATCGCCGAAGATCCCAGCACCGAACGGACGGTGCCTCCGCGTGATCAACACACGTGCAGCTCGGGGACGTCTCCTCCTTCTTGATCCAGCAAGGGGGAAGGAGAAGTTGACGGAGAAACCCAGCAGCACGACGGCGTGGTGGAGATGGTGGTGGAGGAATTCCAGCAGGGCTTCGCCAAGCACTGCAAACTAGACGAAGATATTCGTGGGAGAGAGAGGGCAGCGCCGAGGCACGAACTTGTGTTGCTGCCCTCTCTCTGCCTCTCTTTATATAGGGGGGAGAGAGGGGAGGGGGCGCCCCTAGGGTTCCCCCTAGGGGGCGGCGGCCAAGGCCAGATGGGGCGGCCAAGGGGGGGGGGGCTGCGGCCAGGGTTAGGGTTTCCCCCCCCAGGCGCCTTGCCCCCCAAGACTTAGGGGGTGCGGCTGCCCTAGGGGGGCCCAGCCCCTTTGGCGCAGGTGGAGGGGCCTAGGGGGGGCGCACAGCCCCTGTGTGGGATGTTGCGTCTCCCCACTTATGGCCCATAGGGCCCGTAACATTTACCGTGGCCCCCGAAACACCTTTCGGTTCTCCGATTCCTACCCGATGTTCCCCGGAACAATTCCGGACTCCGTTCACTCTCATCCCATATATCAATCTTCATCCCCGGACCATTCCGGAGACCCTCGTCACGTCCGGGATCTCATCCGGGACTCCGAACAACCTTCGGTTACCCTGCACTGTTCTCACTAACAACCCTAGCGTCACCGAACCTTAAGTGTGTAGACCCTGCGGGTTCGGAAACTATGCAGACATGACCGAGACACTCCCAGGTCAATAACCAATAGCGGGATCTAGATACCCATATTGGTTCCCACACGTTCCTCGATGATCTCATCGGATGAACCACAATGTCAAGGATTCAGGTAATCCCGTATACAGTTCCCTTTGTCTCGTCGGTATGTTACTTGCCCGAGATTCGATCGTCGGTATCTCTATACCTAGTTCAATCTCGTTACCGGCAAGTCTCTTTACTCGTTCCGTAATACATAATCCCGTGACTAACTACTTAGTCACTTTGAGCTCATTGAGATGACGTATTACCGAGTGGGCCCGGAGATACCTCTCCGTCACACGGAGTGACAAATCCCAGTCTCGATCCATGTCAACTCAACAGACACCTTCGGAGATACCTGTTGAGTACCTTTATAGTCACCCAGTTACGTTGCGACGTTTGGCACACACAAGGCACTCCTACGGTGTCAGTGAGTTACATGATCTCATGGTCATAGGAACTTATACTTGACATGCAGAAAACTATAGCGATAACTGATACGATCAAAAGCTATGTTTAACGTTTGGGTCTCGTCCATCACATCATTCTCCTAATGATGTGATCCCGTTATCAAATGACAACTCATGTCTATGACCTGGAAACCGCGGTCATCTTTGATCAACGAGCTAGTCCTGAAGAGGCTTACTAGGGACACAAAGTTTGTCTATTTATCCACACATGTATTTAAGTTTCCAATCAATACAATTATAGCATGGATAATAAACGATTATCATGAACAAGGAAATATAATAATAACTCTTTTATTATTGCCTCTAGGGCATATTTCCAATAGGTGGATGAATAGGACCCCGTGGTGTTGCCTCTGGATGAACAGGACCCCGATCGATCGAGCCGGTTGGGGCTGGATGAACAGGACCCCGTGGAGGGCTGGATGAACAAGACCACCCCGTGGAGGGCAGGATGAACAATAGATGGTGGAGGGCTGGATGAACAGTAGCCCGTGCAGGGGTGGTCGAACAGGAGCTCGTGGAGAGGGCTGGTTGAACAGTAGCCGATGGAGTAGCGCGCGGTGGAGGTTGGATGAACAGGAGCCCGTGGATGAACAGTCGCAGGTGGAGGCTGGAGGAGGTCGACGGTGGATGAACAGTAGCCCGTGGAGGCTAGAGGGGGTCGATGGTGGAGATGAACAGTATCCCGTGGAGTCCCGTTTTGCCACACTCCCGCAGCCGCGTCTCGCCCAGCGCGTCGCGCCTCGCCGCCCCACTCACCTCGCTCGCCCACCCCTGCTCCGTGACGCCGCCACGCTGTCTGCTTCGCCGCCGGCCAAAAGCCCCGCCGGAGCTCCGGTCCGGTCCGCGCTCGAACCGCCTCCCCGGTTTTCTTCGCCGAACCGGCTGTTTTTCGTTGGAAAAAAAACCCCATAGGTATAAACCGCCCCGACTTTTCTGTTTAGTTAGATTTTTTTGTGTTAGATCGGTTTTATTTTTTTAGATCTAACTATCTAGTGAACGTTCGCCAGTTAGGACTAGAAAACGAACGTTCGTTCGATAAGCTTTTCTTTTTCTTTTTAATTTCTGGCCAGGGACCCGTCTGTAATTAATTCTTTTACAGATTAGCCCCTAAACTTCTAACGGTCACAACTTATTACTCGTTGGTCCAAATCCAACGAAACCAATGCCCACGTCTTCGTTACGATCCCCTCTTTCCAGTAAAACAACTTAAACATGTTTTCGAAAGTTTTAAAATTTGAATTCAACAAGATTTGAGTTTGAACTTCGTTTGATCATAACTTGAGTTTTATAACTCCGATTTAGTTGATTCTTTTTGCAAATCGAAGCTCTTGACCTAAACTTTCTGATAAGGCCAAATTCACATAATTTTGGTACTGTTAGAAATTGTTTTATGTTTCAAGAGTCATTCGTTTTGTTTTTGAAGTTTTCGGAAGTGTTTATTCGTTCCGTCCGATCTTTCTGAGTGATTGCTTATGTGTGGTTACCATTGCTTGCTTACGATAGATTGACCGGAGTGCGACGAGTAGATCTATCATGAGTTCTGAGTGCGAATCATCTACATCATCGGTACAAGGCAAGTTCACACTTTGATCATGCTTTCCAATACCCAGTTTTCATTGCATTAGTTATGTCCTCAAACACATTGCATGAGTAGGATCTCTTAACTTGTGGGACTAGGAAGTAGATTGAGGTAGAACCTATTCCCTGCATTATTTTCAAACCCCTGGGAGTTACTTCTACGTTTGCTTAGGTTTCCATGCTATGCTCGTAGACGTGGTTTGGGTTTGAGTGAAATCCATGACATATGTGAGTTGTTAATTAATGGTTCAACTTAAGTTGGCTACTTGAATACACATCTGGGTGGATTGGTTTGGGCACCCTGGGAGTGAACCAGTGGATTTTCTCGGACACTTGGTGATGCCAGTGTTGTCCTAGGAAATCCCGGGGTACCGTGTGATTGTCCTATTGGAATGCCACCCAGGCTCAAAGGGGTCATATAATATTTTTCATGCCTAGAAACTTCCAGGTGCAGCCACAAGCCATTATGGGCTCTGGCATAGTATGAGTAAGTTGTGTGAGCTCTTTCAGTGGTGGACTAGCAGATGTAGGGGGAATGTAGGTGTACCGGTGCACCCGGGGTAAAGAGTGAATGCTTCTGAAAGACTGTGTCTCGGTCATCCGTTTCTCAAACATCATGCAGTGCGAGAAATCCAACGGAGGCGATCGAGTCTTGTGGGGAAAGTGCACAAACCTCTGCAGAGTGTACAAACTATTCATGAGTAGCCGTGTCCCCGGTTATGGACATCTTTGAGTATCTAGAAGTGGATTCTTTGTTGATCTCAACACTCTATTTAATTAATTTGTTGGGTTAATGATTACTTTAATTTGGGATTGAGATGGAGGAACCATTCTCAATTGTTCATGATTTTAATTTAACAAAGTAGTTAAATAAAATGCATTCCTTTGCTGTAGGGAAAATTTGGCTTTACGCAACAACTTTAACCTTAGAGCCTCCACCAGCCAAATATGCATGTGGTTGAAGGCATTATTCATCATTCTCATTACAGTGTGGATTTGCCAGTACATTCAATGTACTGACCTAAATGGCTACAAAGTCTCATGTTGCAGGAATTATTCGACGAGTAAGTGTTACGTTAGGGTTGCGCTCTCTACACTCAACTTTGCCGTTGGTGTTGATGGGAATCCACAACCTTTGTTGCTTCCGCTATGATCGATTGAGGTAACAGTACTTACGTTACTTATTACATGTGATTTGCCTCTGTTATAAATCCTCGAGTACTGTGTGTGTCAGCATACCGATCCAGGGATGACACTTAAGCACAGAGACTTGATCCATTCGGGTCGGGTCGCTACAGTTCCTGCTTACGGTGGGTGGTCGGGGCCGAGCGATGCGCGTTTCTCTCATACACGCACGCGCGTGGATGCGAGGCGTTGGGCTCAAACTGAACCCGAGCGAGGCGTTGGGCTCTAACTGAACCCGAGCGATTGCACTGCAGGCTACGCGTTACTGAACCTGAGCGATCGATCGATGGCTGTTAACTGAACCCGATCGAGCGATTCCTTCGCTACTGCTGCTAACTGAAGCCGATCGATGCTGCATCTGGATGAACAGTGAGCGTTGTTGGGGGGGGGGTTGGATGAACAGTTCCCGGTGGGGGTGGATGAATAGGACCCCGTGGTGTTGCCTCTGGATGAACAGGACCCCGATCGATCGAGCCGGTTGGGGATGTATGAACAGGATCCCGTGGAGGGCTGGATGAACAGGACCACCCCGTGGAGGGCAGGATGAACAATAGATGGTGGAGGGCTGGATGAACAGTAGCCCGTGCAGGGGTGGTTGAACAGGAGCCCGTGGAGAGGGCTGGTTGAACAGTAGCCAATGGAGTAGCTCGCGGTGGAGGTTGGATGAACAGGAGCCCGTGGATGAACAGTCGCAGGTGGAGGTTGGAGGAGGTCGACGGTGGATGAACAGTAGCCCGTGGAGGCTGGAGGGGGTCGATGGTGGAGATGAACAGTATCCCGTGGAGTCCCGTTTTGCGGTACACCACACCCCTCCCGATGAACAGGACCCCCGGTTCGACCGTAGCGCTCCAACACAAGTCCGTTTCCTCCGTTTTGCGGTATGCCACACCCCTCCCTATCAACAGGACGCCCGTTTCGACGGTAGGAGGTCTGTTTCGTCCGTTTTGCGGTACGCCAGACCCCTCCCGATGAACAGGATCCCGTTTCGACCGTGACCGGTCGAACACAAGGCCGTTTCCTCCGTTCTGCATTACGCCATGCCTCGTTTCCATCGGCTGTTCCGTCCAAGCCGATTGGCTCCCACGCGTTCCGTTGCCTCCCGATGAACACGACGCATTCCATTGCCTCCCCATGAACACAATGACGACATAGTTCCTCCATTCCGACCCAGACATGTACACGAGCCCTGGCCGTACGAATGTGCGAGGAGGAGTTCGAGACCCTACCCGTATGTACGTACGTGGCCGTATTTTCTTTCTTGCACACTGGCCGCCATACGTACGTGTACATGCACTACAAAAAAAGTACACTTCGTGATGATACGTGTTTGTCTCAGTAGGTCACGTTTTCTGTCATGCATGTACATCCATGAAAAATTTATGACAGAATCAAGACAGTCATACCTGTGTTGTCGTAGAAGTGTTCCATGAGATTACCAAAAGGATCATCACGGAAGTGTCCACTTACATGATGATAAATCACGCATCACAGAAATGCTTTCGTCAAGGGTGACCGACACGTGGCATCCACCGTAACGGAACGCCGTTAATCTATCGGGTCCGGTTTTGGATCCGATAACCCGTTAACAGCCCCGACCAATGGGGATTTTCCACGTGTAAAATCATCATTGGCTGGAGGAAACACGTGTTGGCTCACCGTTGGGACAGATGTCATCCACTCATTGGACCAAAAGCGCCAATGATACGTCGACACGTGGCACGGCCCAACAGAGGCCCATTCTTGTGAAAAGGCCGGCCCATTTGACTTGGTCAAAAGGTGGCGGGCCGGCCCACAGCAAGCGTGTTAACGGCGTGTTCGCATATAGCCCATTTACATCCCGCTAACCCAGGGCCCGTTTACGGCCTATCTGAATTAGGCCCAGTAGCGTCATCTTGGCCGTCCAATATAAATCCAGCCCGTTTTAACTTCCGGCCCATGTATGGCCCGTGACGTCTTTTGGCCGATATGAGACCCTTAGTAACCCATGACCCATTAAAGGTCCGTGGTAAAACTGGCCCGTAATGAATAGTGTATCACTTTATACCCATTAACGGCCCATTATTCCGTTGGGCCGTTTCCAGCTCATGTTGTCTTTCGGCCTTCTCAGGGTCCATTTATTCTTGGGCTCAATTCCAGCATTCGTTTACTTTCGGCCCGTTATTGTCATTTTCTGCTTGTGGGCCAAACACAGCCCGTGGTTACAGTCGGCCCGTTTGTGGCCCGTTAATACGTTGGGCCGTTTTCATAACGTCATCAAAGAGGGCCCATTTATTCTTGGGCTCATTTCTAGCATTCGTTTACTTTCGGCCGGTACTGTCATTTTCTGCTTGTGGGCCAAATACAGCCCGTGGTTACAGTCGGCCCGTTTGTGGCCCGTTAATACGTTGGGCCATTTTCATTGCGTCATCAAATATGGCCTATTAACGACGACCCATTATGGTCGGCCCATGAATGGACGATTTCAACTCTAGCCCATTTACTGCCATAATGTGGTCTGTTATTGACCCATGTTTGGCCAACCGATCATACGGCCCGTAGAAGGCCCATTGATGATTTGGCCCGTAGAAGGCCCATTGTGTCTACGCCCCGTAGAAGGCCCATTGTTTCTACGGCCCGTAGAAGGCCTATTGTTTCTACGGCCCGTAGAAGGCCCATTGTTTCTATGGCCCGTAGGAGGCCCATGTTAACTACAGTAAATATGTAGCCCACTGTTAATGTGGCCTAGTTTTAAAAATAGGTTATTGTGGCCACTAGAAAAACATAGAAAAAGAACTGCAGTGACTACAAGCAAACAACTAAACAAGACAATAAGGAAATAAATAAGCAAGCAATTAACGCGAGCCTATTACAGATATTACACATATTACATCCACTGGGCAACAAGGTTCGCCACCAGTGCAAATATAGGGAACAAAGCAGCATATTACATACACTGGCCGTACAAATTGGCCACCAGTGCAAATAAACGCGGCAGCAAAACATGATCATAACTGAAACAACTTCAGAAGAGCTCAAGAAACGTGGTATCCACCATGCTAGCAATAAGCTTAGCAAGGTTATTAGCTTTGTCCTGTTTGGCGCTAAAATCCTCCAACAGCTTGCTATTGCACCAGAAAGTATGCATCTGAATGCTCCAGGGACTTCCGCAGTCCTTCCGCTTCTTGTCGCAGCACAGCTGATCGATGTCTTTCAGCTTGTAGTTGAGACTCAAGAAACTGAACTGATTCAGACAGTGAGTTTGAATATCTTGTGCAAGCGGTAGTGGCCAGTAACTCCAACACTAAACCAAGACAGGACTTTGGGGTTGTCTCACTGTCTTCGAGATAGTCTTCCTTAGCTATTTAATCAGCTTTGTTGGAGACCAACAAGGATGTGTCACTATCCTGAACCTTATCTGCATTACTTCCTTTACCATTGCTTAATAAGGCACTCTTCCCCAATATTCTATCAGAATTCTAAAAGAATAAACAAGCAGACACATAACGATTTAGCATGTACTAGTATATGAAACTCATTTGGGTGAACCAGTTCATTAGTGAGGTGGACATGATTAAACTACCAAGTCTTCTATTGCCAAGTACTAGTACAAAATAAAAGCATCAAACAAACATATATCTGTGTCCTATGGTCACTCCATTGTCTTGCCAAATCAAAATAGAGACACGGTTCAAATCATATCAGTTCAAGACAAAGCAGCAGTGAAAGAATACAAAGCGTGGGAAACTACACGGCACAACAAGATTTTAGATGGGTACCACGGGTCTACATGTACAACAACACTATTTGCTTTGTTGTGATGCTAGTAATATTCATGATATGAGAAGTCAACTGTATACACAATTGAAATTGAAATCCACAGAGCTATTGATAAGAGCAAGCCTGTTAAAGAAACATGCGTGAATATACCTGCTGTGCCATTGGAGTTTCGATTGGATCCAATGTAAAAATAAGTTTGTATGAGTAAATACAGTGATACAAGAGCAAAGCAGTATGCATGATAGCAATCATAGTTAAAAAAGGCGCGCCTAAGCGAGTGCTTAAGATCGCCTAGGCTCTAGGCATTGTCGAAACGCATTGCGCATAACTACGCTTAATCTGTGCATAAATGCGCATAAGCATGCGCTTTGGTTAGTAAAGCGCAAGGCAGTGGCAAAATGCACAATTAACGCCTAGCGCCTTTTGGAACTATGATAGCAATGGAATCTTAAATTAGAACAGTTGTTCTTCAGGTTTAGGCACTTGTTCTACATGAACAGAGTACAGTAAGACGCAATAATATAGTACTTAAAAATAGAAAATGAGCTCATAGACCTTACCACATTCTTGGTTCGGGACCAGTATAGAACAAGGCGTTCCCAGTCATCGTCCAGTAAATGTGTCTCAGGAGAACGGAAGGGAATTTGATGAGTTTCTTTGCCGGTGAAGTACGTTTTCTTCAGGTAATTCCGATACTACCACCAAGCATTCTTGAAGATAGCAGAGGTATTAGCACAGGTTACCTCATCCTGAGTTTCCAAATCGGTCCTTCTCTATAGAGAAAAATGGGAAAATTTGCTGTATTATAACCATCATGGAGGTTGGATGTATGGGACAAAGCAAAGTAATTGCCATGAATAACATTACTTACACATAACTCCTGGACAAACACATGCATCTGGCATTTTCCTTCATCTTCAGTATAATATTTCCAAGATGGGAAGATACACACATACGATTTAACAACATCAAATGCGATAGATGCTAAAGTACGACTAGTTGGTTGTGCTTCCACCACAGGAATAGGCATACTAACTGGTGGAGTTGGGGTTCGCCGTGGTAGTACTGGCCCTTTGGGCACTGGAGCTGCCTTACTAACTGCTCTTGTTTGGGAGCTCTATGGTGGAGATGGTGCTGTGTCAACAGGAACTGGGTTACTATCTGCTGGAGTTGGGGTTAGACTGGGTGAAGCTGGTTCTCTGTCCATCGCAGCAGGAGTACAATCTGCAAGAGTTTGGGTTATGTGTGGTAGGGCTGGTTCTCGGGCATGTACAACCGGGGTGCTAACTCCACCAAGAGGGAGCACTGGTTTATTTGAAGACCGTGTTTTTAGTCCGCTAGATGTTGGCATCACCCGCTCCAATTCAAATGGCTGATAAACAGGAAACATAGTTGAATGTACATACATTGTATGATAGAAAGATGTAATAGATAGTGTGGAAAAAAGAGGACATGAAATAGTTGACATGTATATTTTTTAACTAAAACGGATAGCATGACATAATTTCACATATATGATGTCTATCTAAACTGGATAGCATAGCATAACATAATTCAAAGATATGATGAATAAGTAAAATGCCGTGCCAAGGTAGAGCATACACCTCGGTGGGAGAATATGACTGGTCATCTGTCTCTGAATCCATCTCTGAGGAGCTATCGGGATCCAACAAGAGATCCGTTTCGACAGGTAGCACTGTATGCTCCGAAGGCCTTATTTTCACTCTAGATTTTTCAATCTCCCACCCAAATGGCTAATTCACAGGAAGAGTAGTTTAATGTACAAACATTGTCGACAAGATATCATTCAAATATATGATGCCTGGTTAAACAGGATGTCATTGCACATTTCACATAGATTATGGCTGGCTAAAAGACATGGGACTGCAGAATTCCCATATATGATATAGAAACTAAACAGGTGGCGACATAACATGTCTAAACTAAGCAGGTGACATATATGATGTCAAAAGTAGGCACTGCAAGGCAACATATGCATGATATGACTAACATCATCATGCCAAGGTAGAGCAAACACCTTGGGGGTAAATAGGAGTGGTCAGCGGCGTCTGAATCCGCCTCAGAACAGATATCTTCCTCTGGATTACAATCTGAAGAGGGGTGGGGAGGGTTTGCCATTGAACCCACCATGGAGCGATGTCTGCATGACATTGTATTACCGCGCAAAACTCTTCTCTTTTTCTCTACATGTTCAGCATGACTGTGTACAACATCTGACATGCATACGAAAAAATTTGTTGAGATTATGTAAGGAGAGCATGCAGAAATTTAGAGTGATGGTAAGAACCAATGGATGGATCCAAAAATAATGATAGCAGGCTGATTATTGCTTTAATTTAATAAAAAGACAGATGATGATTGCTTTAGTATTTGTTTCCCACCCAAGATGAACAACATAGGCATACCCTAGGTCAACCAGATATTAGACAGATATACTATTCATTGCTTCCTCGATATGTGCCCCACAACTAATTTAGAACTCAAGTTTGAACATTAATTTGGACCTGACTTGAAGTCCAAGAGGTGAAAATGACGATAAAGTAGCAGGTAATTTTAAGCAATGCATAACATAAGCAGCATCAAAAGAGTGCGACCTCTCTTGTGGACCCTTGTACTCCTCGGGTTCATCTGATGAGTCGATGATGGTGATGCCGCTGCGGTGGGTGCCGGCGGCAGGGAAGGAGATCTGAGGCGGCAAAAGACGGTCATGAGTCATGATCTCTGGTTTGGTGGATGTTTCTGTCGATGGAGCACCTCAGGTGAGGTGGACGACGTCGCGGCAGGAGTAGGACAAACCACACATAGTTCCCTTCGACACCTACGTGTAACTGAAGTAATTCTGTCATGGCTCATTTGGCTTGCATGATTTTAAAAACGCAGGGATAGGAAAAACACCGGAATAGGATAGGAATGCACATGGTAAACAGAGCATTTGTAAACACAGGATTTCTGTCAACTTGGGTGTTTGGTTTACAGGAATTGGAAGAGCAAAGGAATGCAAAGAAACATGGCCAAAATAAAGTGAAACCATATGAAAGCGTGTACAGTTAGAATGTTATTCTGCCACTAATGCACTTGGTCTTGTTTTCATGTATAGGATTTTGAAAAGTAGGTCCAGGTGGATGTTTTGCTCAATTGAAATCAAAAAAATGCATGAATAATTGAATAGTAGAGTGCCATTGGAAAATTCCCTATTGCTATGTTTTTCCATCGAACCAAAATAGCCCCAATGGATCGACATGAATGTATAGTAATAAGTGATGCAACAAGTGTAAACCTCTTTGGCGTAGCCGTGTCGACCTCAACATCATTGGGTTGGTCGCTGAAGCAGTTGAGTCAGAGGTGGTTGTCGGAGGTGTGGAGGAAGATTTGAGGAATCTGTAGACGACGTCCAGGGCACTGCTCTGTTGTGATGGATCGTTCTGTTGTTGGAGCAGCCCCGGTGAGACGTAAGACGTCAAGGCTGAAGCAGCACAAGACATACATCATCAATCTCAAGTGGGATTCTAATAGCATCTCCAATAGATGATGTAAAATAGATGTAAAATTTACATCACCAAAAACCACCTGACTACAACAGATGAGGTAAAAACTGTTGACTCTGAACTTAACTGTCGAAACAGAAATTTACTGTTGAATCTGAATGTTACTATCGAAACTGAACGCAATGGTAGCAGAGAGGCATTTGACATGTAGTTTAGGGAGGGCCTGCAGTTCATCTTCAACCTGCACCCCCTTTAGCCGCCAGCCACCACTGGACGAACCGCTGGCCCCAGCGCCGACTCACCGCCCCGAAACAACTCCCCACAGCCGGTCCACCGCCGCCCTGGCCAGCCCTATAGGCCCCCCGCCCCCATGATACGTCCAAAACGTATCTATAATTTCTGCTTGCTCCATGCCTCTTTTGGGTGATATTGCTATGATATTTATACATTTCCATACACTTTTGATCATATTTGGACTAACCTATTAACTCAGTGCACCCCAGTGCCAGTTTCTGTTTTCGGCTGTTTTTGTATTTCAGGTTTTCCCATTACGAGAACTGCCAGAAAAATCCCGGAAAAATTATATAAAAAATCAGCATTCCAGAAGCTTCCCGGCACCCGAAGTACAGCCGGAGGGGGGCCACCAGGGCTCCAGGCGCCCTGGTGGCGTGGCCCCCCTCCTGGCCGCGCCGGGGGGGGGGGGGGCGCCTGGGCCCCCCGAGCCTCCGCTGATGCCCCCCTTTGGCATATATTTATATCATGTCCCGAAACCCTCGAGACGGGAACCCTTTTTCGCGATCTCATCTCTGTTCCGCCGCCGCCGCGCTTCCAAGATCGGGAGCACCAGGAGAACTCTTCCCGGCACCCTGCCGGAGGGGAGGATCACCACCGGGAGCTTCTCCACCACCATGGACGCCTCCCGGATGAGTTGTGAGTAGTCTCCCTTGGACCATGGGTCCATGACCAGTAGCTATGTGATGTTCTCCTCCCGTTCTTGTGCTTCACTAATTAGTCCTCGTGAGCTGCCCTACATGATCGAGGCACATATGTAATCCTTATGCTGTTGCTATGATGAGTTTGCTGGGATCTGATGGATTGTGAGATTATGTTCAGATTGTGTTTGAGTAATATATTTGATTCACCTCATTTATATTTATGTTCGTAAGTAATTCTTGCATGTTCTCCGTTGTTATTTATTGCTTTGGCCAAGTAATAGGTAGTGACTCCAAGAGGGAACGTTATGCTTGATTGTGGGTTCATGGCCCTCGATGACTACCTTGAGTGACAGAAACATGAGTCTAGGGGATGTGTTGTTGCCACAAGGGGGAAAACAACGGTGCTTGTGCCCGTGGGTGCAAGGATTGTTTACTTTACGCAAAGTTCTTTTAATGCAGTTGTCTGTTGCTTTGAGTTTACACTATGGGTGGGACTCGCAACTTAATACCAGCGAGATGTTCTGGATAGATATCTCAAGGTGGATGATTAGTAGTAGATGCAGATGGATTTCGGTCTACTTGGCTTGGCGTACCGCCCATGCTTTGAACCTCTACCTTTCTTGCAACTTAGTCAGCATTGGTTTGCGCACATGGTCCTGTCAATTGCCCAGCTGTAATTCGTTTACCTCACATAGCTGTTTTATCATCTTTTGGGAGAGAGACATCACTAGTGAACATCATGGGACTCCGGTCCATATTACCATCATTGATCACATCCGCTATTTACTTTCCGCTTTTTACTTACTATTGCAGCAATACCTATCACTATTATCACTTGCGTTTGATCCTTTGTAAACGACAAGGCCGGAGGGATTGACAACCTCTCTGTACTCGTTGGGAGCAAAGTTATTTGTATCTGTGTGCAGGTCCACGTTGATTGCTAATATCTGGCGCCGTTAGCAGTTGACACCTTGTTGAAACTGGGAGTCTCAGGGAAATCGATCCTTGGTATCTTTGCCAAGGGAAAACTTCCGCTACACTGCATCTCAAACCTTCCACTTGGGGTAACCAACGAGGGGCGAGAAGCCATCACCCCACCCTGAACCCTAAGATAGATAGTGGGGTACCTCTCCGGCGAGCCCCCGTCCCCGCTGCGGGTGGTTCTTGATTAACTCCGGCGAGCCCCCCACCCCCTGAAAATTGAATGACCTAAAAGTCGATTCAGTCGACTGAAGTGTAGCTAAATCGGAGCAGAGCAACAACACGAGCGAGGGGGAGAGTAGCAGCAGCAGCAGCAGCGTGAGTGATCGAGCGAGAGCCGGAGCAGTAGCAGCAGCACGAGCGAGCGAGCGAGAGCCGGAGCAGCAGCAGCTGGGCGAGCGAGCGATCGAGCGAGAGCCGGAGCAGCAGCAGCAGCAGCGCGAGCGAGCGAGAGCCGGAGCAGCAGCAGCAGATCCGGCTGGTATGGATGCCACCGCCGAAGGGGCCTCGCACTAGGGGAGAGCCTCCGTGGAGATGTCGCCCGCGGCACCGACTTCAAGGTAGCCGCTCCATGGAGGTGCGGGATGGAGCACCGTCAGCGCCCGTAGGTCGAACTAAGGAGAAGGTGCGATGCGATGACTATACAACCTCTTTGGTGGCGCCGAGTAGGCCTCGGCTTCGTCCGAGGAGTCGGTGAGGATGTTGCGGTTCCGGTGGAGCAGGTTAAGGCGGCGCTGTGGGGATGGAGCAGCCGCGATAGGTGAGGCGATCGTCGGAGCAGCTCCTTGGAGGTGGAGGACGGGGCGGCTGAACCGGCGGGACGACGAGATGGACGACGGATCCTCATCCGGGGAGGTGGACGAGGGACGTCAAGCTGTTGCGGTGGACGACGTCGTCGGCGAACAGGCTCCGGCTGGGCAGCGGTGAGGTGGCGGACGAAGGAGGGTGGGGTTTCACAAGTGGAGCGGAGAGGTTATGGCGGCCTGGGATTTCGAATGGCAAAAAGGAGGCGATGGAGACGCGCTTGTCCAAAATGTAGGGTGTGTTACAAAAGTACCCCCCACCGATTTGAACCCTTTCGGCTCACGGTTAGAAGGGGATTTCGCATGTCGGGATTTGGCAGCTAGAGGGAGTTTTCGCGCGCGTTGTAATTTCGGGATAGCAAGGCGCGGGTTGTGAAGGCGCTAGTTTTGGGAGCACGATATATGAATTTTTGGGGCGCGGGTTGAATTTTAGGGACAAGCCTAACGTGTAATATTGTACTTGTATGTACCAAATCAATTCGCACTTCCCTCAACCAAAAAGAAAACGAAAAAAAATAAAACTATTCACACCAAACAAGGAGAGTGTCTTGCCCCGTTTTACTATAGAAATTCTATTTAAAGATACTCATACCAACAATTTAGTGCAATTAAATGCTATTCGGTAGTATGACTCCATGTTATGTCTAATTAAATTTTTTCGCTTGCTGTATAATGCATGTAACCTACTCATACCAACATTTTAATGCATTCCAAATGTCTATACTACCGCTGCAATTTGAACTGAATTTGAATTCGTTTCTCTATTTCAATAACAATCTACAATCATGATTGTTGCCAACTTCAACCATCATTCGTGTATTACCTTAATAACACACCACATGATTATTATAGACATAGATATGAACTATGTGTACTACATGAACTCGAATTCTATTTTTTGAATACACTTGATGTTGATTCCAAATAATAGTACATTTGATGTACTAACTATATATTCATAATCTAAACCATGTTCCATACGTGTACACCGTGCTTATCACACATAGTATAGTGCCCCGCCGCCTACATTATGACAAATATTTAGACCTGAGTTGCAAAAGCCGCACATTAGCCCAAATTATGATCAACGTTCTATATGTTATACGTAGACCGGTGCTGGAGATGATGCTGCTTTACACTTGAACAATTTTGTTGAACTCTGTGATATGCAAAAGTACCGAGAAGTAGACGGTGATATTGTTAAGCTTAAGCTTTTTCCTTTCTCCTTGAGAGGAGGAGCTAAAATTTGGTTTCAATCTTTGCCTAGAAATAACATAGATTCATGGGACAAGTGCAAAGATGCTTTTATTGGAAAATACTATCCACCTGCTAAAATTATCCAACTGAGAAGTAACATAATGAATTTTAAACAATTGGATAATGAACACGTTGCCCAAGCTTGGGAACGTATGAAATCTCTTATCAAGAACTGCCCTACTCATGGTTTGACTACTTGGATGGTTATCCAAACTTTTTATGCAGGCTTGAACTTTACCTCGCGGAACTTGTTAGATTCGGCCGCGGGAGGAACTTTTATGTCAACTACACTTGGTGCTGCCACAAAGCTTCTCGATGAGATGATGACCAATTATTCCCAATGGCACACCGAACGCGCTCCAACAGGTAGGAAGGTAAACTCTGTCGAGGAGATTTCCTCCCTAAATGAAAAAGTTGACTTGATCATGTCTCTACTTTCGAAGCAATCTTCTATTGATCCTCGTGATGTTCCTTTAAATTCTTTGATTTCTCAAGAACAAGTAGATGTGAACTTCATCTCTAGAAACAATTTTAATAACAATGCTTATAGGAGTAATTTTGGTAGCAATCCTAGACCGTTCCCCTCTAATTCCTATGGGAACAACAATGCTTATCCTAGTACCAAGAACTCCACTACTGAACTAGAGATTATGCTTAAAGATTTCATCACTACCCAAAAAGCTTTTAATAATAGTGTAGAAGAAAAACTAAACAAACTAGGTGATCTCTCTTCGAAGGTAGACAATTTAGCCAATGAAGTAGAATTGCTTAAAATTAGAACTTCTCCTCTTGAGGAGAGGAAGGTCACTCCTATGAATGCCATTCAAGTGCAAATTAATGAAAACATTAGGATGATGGCTAAACTTAAAGAGAGATGGGCTAGAGAAAGGGAGGAAGAAGATAGAATTAAGAGCCTTCCTACCCACCACACTGTTGCTACTATCCAAGTTGTTGAGGATATCCAAACTCTTAGCACCCAATGCACTCCTGGTCCCAATGGACCTATTAATGGTGATGCTATGACTATAGAAACTACCAAACAAGTGAACCTAAAGGACACCACTACCACCTTACTTGATAGTAGTGACCTTGATTTTGATAATTGCACTCTTACCGAAGTTATTGATTTCCTTCACAAGATGTCTAGAGATCCCCACACTAGCACGCTTAATCTTGCCTTCACGGAGCATATCACTAATGCTCTCATCATAGCTAGGGAGGAGAAACTTAGAGTAGAAGCCTCCATACCTAGAAAGCTAGAAGATGGTTGGGATCCTATGATTAAAATTAAGTTGAATAACTTCTCTTGCTATGCTTTATGTGATGTTGGTGCTAGTACCTCTGTTATGCCCAAAAGAATATATGATATGCTTAAACTGAAACCTTTTGATTCTTGTTCATTTGGTGTTCGTCTCGTTGATTCTTCCATAAAGAAACCTTTGGGGAGGATCAACGATGTTCTTATCATTGTCAATGACAACTATGTTCCCGTTGATTTTACTATTATGGATATTGAATGTGAACCGTCGTGTCCAATTATTTTGGGACGTCCTTTTCTACGCACCGTTGGTGCTATCATTGAAATGAAAGAGGGGAATATAAAATTCCAGTTTCCTCTCAAGAAAGGGATGGAACACTTCCCTCGAAAGAAGATTAAGTTACCTTTTGAGTCCGTTATACGGGCTAGCTATTCTTTTACTCTTGATAAGACTTGATCTCTTTGCATTATGCCTAGCTTAAAGGCATAAAAGAAAGCGCTTTTGGGAGGCAGCCCACATGAATAAAATTTTATTTTTCTTTTGTTGTGTCTTGATGTTGTTACTACAGTAGCATCATCATTGTATCTTTGCTTTTCAACTTTGTGCCAAGTGTAGCCTCTGATTGCAAGAAAGTTCAAAAGTTGTGACGTGCTGTCCAGGAAACAGATTCTGTCCTTGGATAGATAAATTCGTATAAAATCACCAGATCATCTTTTTAGTCTGAATTTTTTCGACAGCGTGCTCTATATAATTGTCTTTCGTGCGTCTGTTCTGAGTTTTTTGATTAGAGTTGCAGAAGTGCCCCGAAAAAATCATTTACTACCTGCTGTTCTGTTTTTCACACATTCTGTCTTGTTTTGCCTTTCCTTCATTTTGCAAACCTAGAGCTTGCTTTTTCTTTGCAAAAACCTTTTGGCAATCTTGAGAAACAGTAGACCTTCAAGAATATCTTTATTTCCAGCAAGGAACAATTATTTTATTAAGGGTATTAACCTCGCTAATCAGATTATGATGAGTTATGTATGAAGGGAGTTTTCAAGTGTGCGAGGGAAGATGATAAAAAGATCCAGGAGTGTCAAACGCTCAAGCTTGGGGATGCCCCCATGCACCCCCAAGAAATATTCAAGGAGACTCAAGCGTCTAAGCTTGGGGATGCCCCCGTGCATCCCCTTCTCCATTAACATTATCAGTTCGTATTTCGTTCCACTATATTTTTATCACTTCATGTGTTATGTGCTATGCTTGGAGCGTCTTGCTTTTAGTTTTCTTTAGCTTTTCATAACGAGTCGGAACTCAGCTTTCTTTATGTGGGAGAGAAACACGCTCCACTTCTACCTAGAACATAGCATAGAATTTTCATGTCTATCTTTGCTGTGTGTGTTCTTTGTCTTTCAATAGCTACTATCGTGCTTACCTCTTAGTTTTCATGCTTATCTTTTTAAAAGAGCTTTTATTTAGTTGGTTGCTTGAACTCTCTTTAGTTATCATGCTTACCTTATTAAGAGAGTTTTCTTCCGTTGCATTGGTTGATATGTCTATGATAAAGATGCTACGTGCAAAATGGTGCTTAGTAGTTCATGTTTTCTTATGGTTAGTCTCAAATAGCTGGGGGGTTCCCAATGTGTTATTGGAGTACCAACATGATTTGTTTGCCTATGATGTGGTATGGTTTAGTAATATCTTACTTCAAGAATTTATTTTGATTGACTTGGCGTATGTTCACGCATATTTAAGACTGTAAAGAAAGTCTGTCAAGCCTTGATGATCTTTTGTTTCTGAGTAGCGATATAACTTCCATGCCTGATTCAATGTTGCTTTGTCGCTCTGCATGATTATGACCGTCATTGCTCTCTTAGTTGGTCGCTCCCAGTCTTTTGCTAACCTCCACCTATACTAAGCGGACTGACTGCTTGTGCATCCAAAATCTTTTAAACCAGTTATGCCATATGAGTCCACCATACCTTCCTACATGGTATTTACCTGCCATTTCTAACGGAGACTTGCATGTACCATCTCGAAATTATTCAAAGAAAAGCATTCCTATTTTGTGCCTCTGTTTTAAGTTCATGAGGAAGTAGTAGTTAATTCATGATCTTTTTAAGTTGGACAAGCTTCACCCCGGGATTGCATGTATAATGTGCAAACCCATAATACGAGAAGGAACTGGCATTGAGTGCGCCCGGCTCAATATTAATATAACAAACAAACCCTCCTTCACGCTTTGTTCATGAGAAATCAGAAAACTTTGGCAGTGATAAACAAAGGAGATTAACAGGATGTGATCGTCCTCATTCGGGAGCCGTTCCTCGAAACTTGTCCATCTCAAGAAGTCATTGAGTTGTCTGCTAGCATTCGTTGACGGAACATGCATAATCTAAAAAAATATTATTACCTCTGTTTTTAAAACCAAGAGCTCTGGTACATGTTTTGTCTTTGTTTCCGACTACGGGTTTTCAACCTTGCCAACAAAAGCCACGGTTCGAGAGTCTCCACCTTCTTTTAAAAGCACCAACTACTGAGAGCATGATTGTCATTCTGAGTGTAATGTGCATTGTCCCAAAGTAGCATTGTCTTTTGCATGATTGTGATATCGTTTATTTTGAAATCATTGTATCTAGTCATCACTTAAACCTTGGAGGTGCCCCTGCATTTATGTTTTGCTTCACTAAAGGGGGCAAGCGAGATATTACTTTATCATATTTGCACACCATGCTCATTACAAATCTATTTGATGTTTCAGTATCATATTGTAAAACTTTCAGTTCTTTGTGATTTTCTCATGAGGCAACTTAATTACTACAGATTCATTGTCTCAGTAAGCTTTTGTCATGTGACTATGAAAAAGTCCTATATGGTTAATAGCATGTCACCACAGAAATTATTCTTGTTATCATTTACCTACTCGAGGACGAGCAGGAATTGAGCTTGGGGATGTTGATACGTCCAAAACGTATCTGTAATTTCTGGTTGCTCCATGCCTCTTTTGGGTGATATTGCTATGATATTTATACACTTCCATACACTTTTGATCATATTTGGACTAACCTATTAACTCAGTGCACCCCAGTGCCAGTTTCTGTTTTCGGCTGTTTTTGTATTTTAGGTTTTCCCATTACGAGAACTGCCAGAAAAATCCCGGAAAAATTATAAAAAAAATCAGCGTTCCAGAAGCTTCCCGGCACCCGAAGTACAGCCGGAGGGGGGCCACCAGGGCTCCAGGCGCCCTGGTGGCGCGGCCCCCCTCCTGGCCGCGCCGGGGGGGCGCCTGGGCCCCCCGAGCCTTCGCTGATGCCCCCCTTTGGCATATATTTATATCGTGTCCCGAAACCCTCGAGACGGGAACCCTTTTTCGCGATCTCATCTCTGTTCTCCGCCGCCGCGCTTCCAAGATCGGGAGCACCAGGAGAACTCTTCCCGGCACCCTGCCGGAGGGGAGGATCACCACTGGGAGCTTCTCCACCACCATGGACGCCTCCCGGATGAGTTGTGAGTAGTCTCCCTTGGACCATGGGTCCATGACTAGTAGCTATGTGATGTTCTCCTCCCGTTCTTGTGCTTCACTAATTAGTCCTCATGAGCTGCCCTACATGATCGAGGCACATATGTAATCCTTATGCTGTTGCTATGATGAGTTTGCTGGGATCCGATGGATTGTGAGATTATGTTCAGATTGTGTTTGAGTAATATATTTGATTCACCTCTTTTATATTTATGTTCGTAAGTAATTCTTGCATGCTCTTCGTTGTTATTTATTGCTTTGGCCAAGTAATAGGTAGTGACTCCAAGAGGGAACGTTATGCTTGATTGTGGGTTCATGCCCCTCGATGACTAGCTTGAGTGACAGAAACATGAGTCTAGGGGATGTGCTGTTGCCACAAGGGGGAAAACAACGGTGCTTGTGCCCGCGGGTGCAAGGATTGTTTACTTTACGCAAAGTTCTTTTAATGTAGTTGTCTGTTGCTTTGAGTTTACACTATGGGTGGGACTCGCAACTTAATACCAGCGAGATGTTCTGGATAGATATCTCTAGGTGGATGATTAGTAGTAGATGCAGATGGATTTCGGTCTACTTGCCATGGCGTACCGCCCATGCTTTGAACCTCTTCCTTTCTTGCAACTTAGTCAGCATTGGTTTGCGCACATGATCCTGTCAATTGCCCATCTGTAATTCGTTTACCTCACATAGCTGTTTTATCGTCTTTTGGGAGAGAGAGACATCACTAGTGAACATCATGGGACTCCGGTCCATATTACCATCATTGATCACATCCGCTATTTACTTTCCGCTTTTTACTTACTATTGCTGCAATACCTATCACTATTATCACTTGCGTTTGATCCTTTGTAAACGACAAGGCCGGATGGATTGACAACCTCTCTGTACTCGTTGGGAGCAAAGTTATTTGTATCTGTGTGCAGGTCCACGTTGATTGCTAATATCTGGCGCCGTTAGCAGTTGACACCTTCTTGTTGAAACCGGGAGTCTCAGGGAAATCGATCCTTGGTATCTTTGCCAAGGGAAAACTTCCGCTACACTGCATCTCAAACCTTCCACTTGGGGTAACCAACGAGGGGCGAGAAGCCATCACCCCACCCTGAACCCTAAGATAGATAGTGGGGTACCTCTCCGGCGAGCCCCCGTCCCCGCTGCGGGTGGTTCTTGATTAACTCCGGCGAGCCCCCCACCCCCTGAAAATTGAATGACCTAAAAGTCGATTCAGTCGACTGAAGTGTAGCTAAATCGGAGCAGAGCAACAACACGAGCGAGGGGGAGAGTAGCAGCAGCAGCAGCGTGAGCGATCGAGCGAGAGTCGGAGCAGCAGCAGCAGCGCGAGCGAGCGAGCGAGAGCCGGAGCAGCAGCAGCTGGGCGAGCGAGCGATCGAGCGAGAGCCGGATCAGCAGCAGCAGCAGCGCGAGCGAGCGAGAGCCGGAGCAGCATCAGCAGATCAGGCTGGTATGGACGCCGCCGCCGAAGGGGCCTCGCACTAGGGGAGAGCCTCCGTGGAGATGTCGCCCGCGGCACCGACTTCAAGGTAGCCGCTCCATGGAGGTGCGGGATGGAGCACCGTCAGCGCCCGTAGGTCGAACTAAGGAGAAGGTGCGATGCGATGACTATACAACCTCTTTGGTGGCGCCGAGTAGGCCTCGGCTTCGTTCGAGGAGTCGGTGAGGATGTTGCGGTTTCGGTGGAGCAGGTTAAGGCGGCGATGTGGGGATGGAGCAGCCGCGATAGGTGAGGCGATCGTCGGAGCAGCTCCTTGGAGGTGGAGGACGGGGCGGCTGAACCGGCGGGACGACGAGATGGACGACGGATCCTCATCCGGGGAGGTGGACGAGGGACGTCAAGCTGTTGCGGTGGACGACGTCGTCGGCGAACAGGCTCCGGCTGGGCAGCGGTGAGGTGGCGGACGAAGGAGGGTGGGGTTTCACAAGTGGAGCAGAGAGGTTATGGCGGCCTGGGATTTCGAATGGCAAAAAGGAGGCGATGGAGACGCGCTTGTCCAAAATGTAGGGTGTGTTACAAAAGTACCCCCCACCGATTTGAACCCTTTTGGCTCACGGTTAGAAGGGGATTTCGCATGTCGGGATTTGGCAGCTAGAGGGAGTTTTCGAGCGCGTTGTAATTTCGGGATAGCAAGGCACGGGTTGTGAAGGCGCTAGTTTTGGGAGCACGATATATGAATTTTTGGGGCGCGGGTTGAATTTTAGGGACAAGCCTAACGTGTAATATTGTACTTGTACGTACCAAATCAATTCGCACTTCCCTCAACCAAAAAGAAAACGAAAAAAATAAAACTATTCACACCACACAAAGAGAGTGTCTTGCCCCGTTTTACTATAGAAATTCTATTTAAAGATACTCATACCAACAATTTAGTGCAATTAAATGCTATTCGGTAGTATGACTCCATGTTATGTCTAATGAAAATTTTTCGCTTGCTGTATAATGCATGTAACCTACTCATACCAACATTTTAATGCATTCCAAATGTCTATACTACTGCTGCAATTCGAACTGAATTTGAATTCGTTTCTCTATTTCAATAACAATCCACAATCATGATTGTTGCCAAATTCAACCATCATTCGTGTATTACCTTAATAACACACCACATGATTACTATAGAGATAGATATGAACTATGTGTACTACATGAACTCGAATTCTATTTTTTGAATACACTTGATATTGATTCCAAATAATAGTACATTTGATGTACTAACTATATATTCATAATCTAAGCCATGTTCCATACATGTACACCGTGTTTATCACACATAGTATAGTGCCCCGCCCCCTACATTATGACAAATATTTAGACCTGAGTTTCAAAAGCCACACATTAGCCCAAATTATGATCAATGTTCTATATGTTATACGTAGTACTAGCAAGATGCCCATGCGTTCCACAGAACATCAACATGATCAAGGGGAGGCCTAATGTGCAAATATGGAGAGGGGTGTGGGTATCTTTTTTCAAAATTGCCATAGTTTCCTTCCTATTCGTCAGATATAAATCGGAGGGCCTATATTGCAGGATGGCACCATCATCAACAACTCTATTTTTTTATAAGAGTAGAGATAAAATATATTATATGTAGTATAACATGTTTATAACCACACCATGTGTATAACTGTTATATATATTCACACATGCGTCGGTTTAAAACACTATGATAAATTCTTCAAATATCGGAATTCGTTTTTTATAATGAACTATGATCTCTATTCGTCTTTTACACCCACACAATCCTCTTATCTTTGTAGCTAGCTAGCGCTAACTTTCTCTCGTGCATGCAGACGCCCGCATCCCTCTCGCCCTCCCTCAGCATTCTCTAGCTCCATCGCGCAAATTCGTCTTTTCACTTTAGGCCGATCACCCACGGTGTGTGTAGGCCCCCCAACTCCTTCTTTACGGCACACATCGATCGATATGCCTCTCTAGCCAGGTGTGCCTAGCACAAAACACAAGCTTCCCCTCTTCTCTTATCACCCTCCATGCCTCACTCCGCCCACTCTCTTCGTCGATCTCGTACTTGCACACTCCTCCCCCCTCAATATAGTATGACTCTCGCACCAGTTCCTAGATGCATCACTCTCTCTCTCTCTATCCTTCTCATCATGCCTCATTTGCTTCTAACACACACATGCATGTATACCGATCGGTCTCCCAACATATACCTAGGTCGACTTTAACTATTCCCCCCCATCGATCGACGTACCTCACAAGTTATGTCTCTCCTTTCTTTGACAAAGGACGATTGATCTTCCTATGTAGTTATGTCTGCTTACCACAACCATATCGCCCCCCTCATCATTCGTGCATGCCTCCTGACCCGTCTCTCACACGCACATGTACAGACAGGCAGCCATCTCCTCTCTTATTGATATTGCAGGCGTGCCCTCCGGTTGTCTAGCAAGCCTATCGCACCATTTGTTAGAAGTAACACCACTACCACCCCCTCCAACACCCTAGCTCCGTCTCTCTCCCAACCTTATTCCTCTCCTACACATATGCATGGATGCCGATCGATCTCCCTTAATACATGAGGTAGATCGATCTCCCTTAATACATGAGGTAGGCCTCTCTCCTCCTCCACACATATACAAGCCATTGTACCTCTATAGTTACTTAGGCCTCCCTCCCCCCCACCACACACCGATAGTCGAGCGTTGCAGGTAGGCATCCATGCCACAGAGACAAACTGCACCTGTCCTCTCTCACGTTCCAGTAGGCCAGCCAATCTATATCTTTGACGTGGGCACACACAAATTCAATGGCACTCTTTATCGATCGCGCGCGCACACACACACATCATCCCTCTCTTCGATTCTGTGGACACCTCAAGCCGATGATACCTCCACTCTCTTCTCGTGGATCGCCCCCTCTCTATATATGACATATCCAGGACTCTATTTCACACACATTGCATATGTTACATTTTTTGATTGATCCCACCCATCCAAAGAAAAATTCTCACGAACCCACACACCATATCTCTATACGTTTGTATCTCTCTCACACAACCCCACGTAGGTGGTGTACGTATACAAGAAGAGAATAGGTGCACCGTGCACGTACTCACGCTTCGTGCCCAACCACACCCGCGCGGGTACATGGTGGAGCTCATTTCTGTACAAAATGGCAGCCCATGTGCGAATTTGAACGCGTGTAGCGGTTGTTTACCTATGGAGGTCGTGTACCACGCATGTACAAAACAAAGTTTGACTTGATGCGTTGGCGCGTTATTTTTAAACAAAGTTATATCGCTCAATGGCACGTACACAGAATATAAAATGATTTTTATGGAGAAAAAGGTAGTCTGCTCCACTATATACAATGGAGCCTCCCTGCCTGGTTTGTCTCTCTTCAGAGTATCTCACACAAGGCTGCAGTGGCCTCTCTCTCTCTCACCGTTGGTCACTGATCCGGCCGCATCCCGTCCACCAGCGGAAAGGGAGGACGTGCATCATTTCTCCGTTCGATTTTGCCGAGGCAGCACGTCCCGATCTGCGGTACACATCGTTCTCTCTGACCAAGCTCCGGCATGGTAGGGCCTACGCCACCTGCTCGCCGCCGCAGTATGGGCAGATTCTGCCTGCCGCGGCTCACCTACTTACGTCCCGATGACCTCAAGGTATCCCCTCCGGCCTTGCTCCACTGCCCATCTTCCCACGTCGCTGCATGTGGATCTTCCATAGTTCTTTGCCCAAAACGTAGCTCGTCCGACGTACTTTCCATATTGCAATCTCGTCCTCACACCGTTTTAGACAAACACAACCGTGTTGTTATCTTCCCTTAGGACAAGGAATATGCTTCTTTTTTGTCAACGCATGTGTCATCAACTGTTATTGGCCAGTAATTGTTTCCTTTCTACCTATTTTTTGCAAATAGGGCTATCCATTTCACCTCGTTGCTATTGCGACCTTTTGGTGAACTATACAAATCACTTTTTTCTTAAGAGTGTTTTGTGCAGTTCTACCAAAATGTCACACGGGCAACGTCTCTACATTTCAATGCGACTGCACAAAGGGAGTTTGGTTTTGCTCTATCCTCCTCATCCAACTCCGAGCCTAATCTTCTCCAACTAGTTAGTCTTAAGAGAGACTGCAAAGGTGACCGGCTTCTATTTGTGTGTTTATTGTTTCATCAGCAGTCCTCTATTATCGTAATCACACTTAATATCTTTGGAACAGGGACACTCAGCTCTATTTTAGTGGAACTGCACAAAATGATCGGAATGTTGCATGCTCCACACAGCTACTTTTTTTCCCAACATGCCTTGTTGATTTAGACAGAGCTGGGGGGACGTTGCTGCCAATGAAAGCATGGATCAATTTTAATTTAACACCTTCTCACAACTTTGTCTTCAATTGTGATGTAAATATTAGCTCTGATTAGCAAGGAAGTTAGTTTTTTATTGTTTCCGAAAGAGCATCGATGGCAAGACACACGAAACAAAAGCTGAAAGCTCACACCATTGTACAATTTCATGTCGCTGGAAAATTATTTGTATAGTACATCAATTATGTAAACAAATGCTGGAAGCTTGATAGCATTGCCAGAAGCCTGTTCGGCATCTGGGTCCATGTGCCATGCACAAAATTATACTCCTTCATTCCTAAATATTTGTCTTTTTACAAATTTCAAATGGGCATATTTTAGAGTGTAGATTCACTCATTTAGCTTTGTATATGTACTCCCTCCGTTCCTAAATATTTGTTGTGGCACCTAGGGTGAGAGCAACCGGTTTACCTTGCATTGCCAGCCCAGAGACCTTGTCTTCTGGCAACACACAACATCTTGGTATAGAAAACAACCGCTTTATTGATACTAGCGGACCATAGCTTCATATTTTTTTTTGACTATGTACCATAGCTTCATATTACAACAGGTAGCGAGGCCGAGCGGCACACACGGTGTGGCTAGACAATATGTACATTATTTAATGAACATAAATGGCCTCGGGCATAAACTACGCAGCAGCTGAACGACATTGTAGCGGAACTCCATCTCACTGGGACACCGATGTGGATACGGACTAGACACAGACGACACTCCTTTCCAATGAAACTTTCCTGAAATCTGGCATGACACGCCAGGTCAGTACTTTGAATGTACTTGCAAGCTTACAGCAAAACAAAATCATAATGACAAACAATATCTTGATAATTACTCAGTATTAAATGTGCAGCAACAAACTTAAGCAGATATTCACTAACATGCTATGCTCATGCCTTTGCATAAATAAAACCTCAGTCTAGCTTACTCATGATGATTTAATATAACTACAAGTTTATTCATGTCAACAAGATATAAGATCATGATCTTTCCGGTAATCACCAACCTGTCCATACTGAGTCTCAAAACATCTCAGTGGCTCTTCCACCAATTTATTTCAGTGCCACAATTTTAGAACTTAGTGAGCAAAATTTTATTATCTGTTACGGATGATGTGACCTACTTTCGAGCGTGTCCGTGACCGTGGACTCGGCTATCGATAGATTAAATACACTCTGCAGAGGTAGTGCACTGTACCCACACCACGGAACCCATGGCCTCGTTCTCCCATTCGGGTGGACCAACGACATTCCGACGAAACCCGTCCATTGCCATGTCACTCCTCCGGCTACTCCGACTCGTTTCCCACTGGAACAGTCATGGGTGGCCCTGTGCCTACCAAAGGCACACCGACCACCGTCGTGGCCAAACAAAAATTATCCCAAACGGGAACTCGGTACCATAAAATTAACTACAAGCAGACAAGATTATGTCTGCTTACCGGGCCAGGGTACTGCATGCCCATAACCTTCCCTATCTGGAGGTACCGACAGAAGGTATGTCAATGGACAGAATCAAGACCTTCCCATAAAGATTAATAACTTAAACCAAACTCCAACTTTCTGTAAAGTAAATGAAACTAATATTTACAGCAACCAAAAGAAATTATTTAACAAAATAATTAACATGCATAATATAAATCATTTTTTCAAGTTGGAAAAATCACAAATATTGAAATGGCACTATGAAAATGTTGATGTGGCTTGCCTTAGTTCAAATGAGGCTCACAAGCCTCCTGGTGATCCTCAAGACAAGTTTCTTCTTCTGAAAATAAATAAAAGTTGAAAAAGAAACTATCAAGATTCATTCAAAAATTCACCTGAAAATCTACACAGCACCAAATAGTTTCATTTTTGGTGTGCTGCAAGATTTCTTTACCAGGAACACAATGCAGAAAGAATCAATTCATTTGGACTTAAGGTTAAAAATTTATTGTAGTTTGAAGTTCTTTGGAATTTATTCAAATTCAGAAATTTAAATAAATAGAATAGGGGGGGGGTGAGGTCGAAGGCGTAAATGCCCAGAGCGCCACCGCTCATACCGCTTCGTGCGGGAGTGGAGAGGCTGACTAGCGGGCCCTGCTAGTCAGGTGGGAGGGAGAGAGGGAGATGGGCAGAGGCGACCGCGGCTTCGTTGGAGCGCACGCCGATGACGCTGCCCCTTGGCTCAAACTAAAAGGATAGATTGACGGAGGGGGTCGAGGCGCACCTGCCCGTACCCGTAGGGTAGCTGGAGGTGGACGAAATGCGTCGGAATGGAGCTTAGAGGCGGAGGCAGAACAGAGGGCTCGCTAGAGTTGAAGAAGACGACGAGCTACGGCGCCTCCAGCAGCTCCAGCTAGGTGAAGAGGCTCCACCAGAGAGTGGCGAAGGCTCTGGTGAGGTCGCATTGGACGGAGAGAGCTTGGAGCTAACTTGGCGACCCGAGGGGGATCGCCGGTGAGCTCGGGCTCGGGAACGGTGGCTTGAGGCCTGCCCGGCCGAGCCATGGGGTTCTACTCGATCTGTGGTCGTGTAGGAGTGAAGCTGGGTGCTCGGAGCGGCTAGGGAAGGGTGTATATACAGGCGAGCTAGAGGGGGGGGGGAACGGTGCTCCGCCGGTGACACCTGGCTGCGCCCGACAACGAATTGGCGTCAGTGAGAGGGGGGAGAAGAAGACGGAGTCACGTGGGAGCTGTGGCCGAGCGGGGACGAGCACAGGGGCACTGGGGGTGGCGACGAGCACAGTGCGCACCGCACTGTGCCTTGGCCGGACCGCGCCCTTGCTCACTGCGGCGAGCTCCGGCGTCGGCGAGCGCCAGGGATGGACTGTGGAGATGAAGACGACGATGGTGGCGAGGTTTGGCGCGCTTGGGCAGGCTCAGAAGCGAGGACGCGCTCTATAGAGCGCTCGACGACATCCAGAGCGCGCCGACTGACTGCCATGGCACGGTGTACACGCGTGGTCACTGCACGAACCAATGTCTGCGGGCTGATTTGGTGCCAAAAATCGTGTCTGGCATGTTCTTCGTGGTAGATAGGAGAGTTACCCATGGTTGGTTTAATCCCAGACGCAGTAGAATGAAAGTAACTAGCCTGGTAAGTTTCCGGACAGAAACTTTGAGAGCTTACTGAGGTAAAATGGTGAATAGTTGGAGGCTATGTATTGGAGGCTAGTCAAGAGTTACTAAGGTGAATATGCACAAGGAGTTTCAGAAGAAATGGAGCAAGTAAAATAGTAGTTGTTGTAGAAACTACCAGAATAGAAAAGATTTTATGTAGCAAAAATATTTCAAAAAGTAGTGCAATATTTTTGCTCAGAAATGTGTCTTAGGGTCCAGAGAATATTTAGGAATTTCCTCAGAATTTTATGAGCCAGAAAAATAGGGGTTGCTTTGGAGCACAAAGATTTTAGCTAGGGTTTTGGGGAGTAAAATGAATATTTTTCAAATAAGAAAAATATTCCATTAAGTATATTGGGGTGGTCCAGAGGTAGATGATAGTTTGAGATGGATAGGAGGCACTTGGGTGAAAGTCAAGGGTACCCAAGTGTTTTAAGTCCATATGAAATGATTCAAAAATCCCAAGGATTGATATAAATTCAAATAAAACTTTGGCAAATAAAAGAGGGCAAAAATCAGGCTGTCACATTTGTCTTTCTAGAGATTTCAACAAGTGACTACATACGGAGCAAAATGAGTGAATCTACACTCTAAAATATGTCTATATACATCTGTATGTAGTAGTCCATTTGAATCTCTAAAAAGACAAATATTTGAGTAGTCACTCGTTGAAATCTCTAGAAAGACAAATACTCCAGAGTATATTCAAGAACCGAGGGGGTAGTGCACAGCCGCATGGGAGACTCAGATCGGTCGTTGCGCCGCATTAATAGTGAGCAATGAGCAGTGAAATCATAAGCCCCACCTTTCCCACTGTAAGTTGCTCGGAAGAAGCAACCATCAATACACTCTTCTTTGAATCTGCTCAAACTACTCCATCCGTCACTGTTTATAGAGAACGCTTCAGAAAAAGAGAAAATCTCTGGTACCAATTCGACTAGCGATCGGCCTGAAAAATAGCATTGGTAGTTATAGCACGACGTCTATTACTAGAGGAAATAATGCATACACACATGCATGCAGTGTGTCGGTGTACTAAAGTAGGGGTACCTTAGTATCCCGACTTGTGCACGGGCAGTAGCAGCGTCCCGTGGTCTGGCTCACCACGCGCCCGCCAAAACCCACTCTGGACCCCTTTGAAGCCATTCAAGAACAAAGTATTCAAGTTAAGAAACAAGACCCCGGCAAGAGGAGCTTGCCGGGAAGGCCGTGCCAGGCTCAAGGTTATCATTCCAGCACAAGACCCTGGCAAGAGGAGCTTGCCAGGAAGGCCAAAGAACAGCACCTCAGAAGATATATCGCGGCGCATCATGCGCCCCGACAGGACCCGGAGAGCGACAAGCTTCCGGGCCCGGCAAGGTAGCAACCCCGGCAAGGTGCTTGCCGGGGAAGGCTTACACTGTGTGCCTGCGCTACAGCTCATCTGGCCACGCGTCGCCCTGGGGCCCTTCCAGGGGCACGTGGCAGATGGCTATGCAGCTTGGGGTACACGGTGGCGAGCCGCGGTGATGAGGCCATCGTCGTGGCGAACGGAGACGCCCGGGCGGACGCTTTTGGGGTGACGGCGACGGGCATTCAATGCCTTTGTCCCCCACCGTCTGGGTTAGGTATAGATCACTGTACGTACACTATGCGTACACTGTTCATGCACTGTTTCATCTACCACCAATTTTACACTTTTACCCTCCTCTACGTTGACACCTGTCGGTGACCCCTTTGAGCTATAAAAGGAGGCCCATGTACAACGTAGAGGGGGTTCGATCCCAGAAACTTGATCACTCCATCGCTCGGTGCAGCTAGTACTGTAGATCTTAAAGCTCCCGAGCTCAAGAACTCAATACAACCAAGGCAGGAGTAGGGTTTTACGCATCTGTGCGGCCCGAACCTGGGTAAACTGCCCGCGTGTGCTCCCCGATCTGCTCTTCGTGCTCCCTCCGCTCCCTTGCCGTACCGTAGAAGGGGCTCCGGTCCCATAGGTGTTCGTGGGCGGTCAGTTTCCCCGACATCTTTGGCGCGCCAGGTAGGGGGGCGTCGAAGTTGTGCGAACCTGATCCGGCGCTCACGCGGGCGCAATCTTTAGCAACTTTTCCAGCTTCATCAGCCTCATCGACTACACCAACATGCCTCCGAAGAAGAAGGCTTCGGAGGTCGGAGGCCCGTCCACGTCGATCCTACCACCACCAGAACCGAACGGTTGGTGGGGGAGACGCTGGCGGGAGGGTGGACGCCGGCGAGGACACTCACGGCGTCGCCAAGTCCAAGGACAAGACGGACGACCGGGCGAACTCCAAGACCTCGGCATCCGTGCACGCACCACGTCCCTCTCAGGAGGTGCCGGACCAGCAGCGGTGTGGTACCGGGGGTACCATACGCTTGCTGGGGCATGGCCAAGCCGGCGGGTCGCGGGATGCTCAAGGCCAGCGCGCCGGCACGAGCAAGGCGCGGTCACCGGGGCGTGGACCTGCTCCTTCTAACGTGGTTAGAAGTCCGAGCATGTCTCGCTCCTCGCACCGCTCGCCACCGCTTCCCTCCTCTCCAGCAGAAGCCCTAGCTAGGGCTCAACAGCTCCTCGACTTCCCTCCAGCGGCGGACAAGGCCGAAGACTGGAGGGCGACGATCCAGAGCCTCATCGCCTTCGCCAACAACGACGCGCCGCAACAGCCGGCAACATCACGGCCGCGGCAAGTCGACCAAGCGAAGGCCGATGGGGACAAGACCGCCGGGGGTGCAACTACTGTGCACTCCCCGCCGCGAAAGCAGAAATCGCCACCCCGCCGGATCAACGTCGACGACGACTCCACAGCGTCGTCGGATCCGCGGGCTCGCCGCGATCAGCGCCAAGTCCTCGACGACAGGCGACAAGAGGATGCTCGAACTCGTATCGAGCGTCGAAGAGAAGCCCGAAGACAGTCCGACCAGCGCGCTGGGACTGCTGTCGACATGCACGCGCCCGGTGAACCAGGCGACTTGCCGTACTCGACAGGTTGCCCTGCGTTCACCCGAGAGCTGCGGCAAGTCCAGTGGCCCAGCATGAAGAAGTTTAAGCCCGACGTACCCGAGAAGTACGACGGCAAGACACACCCCTCGGAGTTCCTAAGCATCTACACCATTGTGGTGCAGGCTGCCGGGGGACGCGACGAGAAGATCTTAGCGAACTACTTTCCGCTCGTGCTTAAGCCAAATGTCAGATCTTGGCTTATGCACTTGCCGGAGAACTCCATCTCTTCTTGGGCAGATCTGTGCCACCAGTTTGTCGGCGCCTTCACGGGCGGCCACAAACCCCACGGCCAGGAAAGCGATCTCCACCTTCTTGCCCAGAAGGAGGAAGAGTCCCTGCGCAAGTACATCCAAAGGTTCAGCCACGTTCAGCACAACATCCCGGATGTCCACCCTGCCGCGGTTATCAGCGCGTTCCATCAGAATGTGCGTAACCGCCGGATGAGGGAGGAGATGGCGATGACCAAGATCCGGGACGTCAGCGAGCTTTATGCTCTGGCTGACAAGTGTGCCCGTGCTGAAGAGGGGAGGAGACTCCCCGGAGAGGATACTGGAGCAGGAGGAACGGATAGCGAGGATGCTGCCCCGGCAAGGAAAAACCAGCGGCGGAATAACAAGAAGAAGAAGAACAAGGAGGTGCTGGTTGTCGAGCAGTCCGGCAAGGAGGCTGCCGCCAAGAAGACACAGGCTGGTGGCTCCGGCAAGGAGGCCGCCCCTGTAGCGGCAGCCGACAAGCAGGACGGCTCCGACAAGCAGTACTGTAAGATCCACCGCACCAAGGGCCACGATCTCCAGAACTGCAAGAGGGTAGAGTACCTCGTAGAACAGCAGAAGGCTGAATACGAGCGTCGCGACAAGGAGAAGGCCCAAGGGGGCGGGGGAGAGCCCAGCAAGAAGCGTCCGTTCAATGGTCGGGGAGGACGCCGCGGCAAGGCCAAGCAGCGGCAAGGAGACAGACCTCCCCGGGGCCGCGACAAGGATGAAGACGAAGACGATGACGAGGACATGGATGACGGAGATAACAGCGAGCAGGAGTTCCAGAAGGCCACAGAAGTTCTGTGCGTCGATGGAGGTGCCTCTCTCCACACTTCCCACCGCCAACTCAAGCAATGGGTGCGGGAAGTGAATGCAGCTGAGCCACCCGTCGAGTCGCGCAGGCTGCTGAAGTGGTCCGGCACGCCCATCATCTTCGACCTTGAGGACCACCCTGACCGCACAACTGCGGTCGGGTGTTTGCCGATGTTGGTTTCGCCAACTATCCGCAACCTCAAGGTCACCAAGATGTTGGTTGACGGCGGGGCCGGCCTCAACTTGATTTCCTCCGCTGTGATCAAGAAGCTGCAGATCCCCGACAGCGAGCTCGAGGAAACCGGGACGTTCCAGGGAATCAACCCGGGAAGGAGCAAGCCGAAGGGGAAGATCACGCTGCCGGTGACCTTTGGCGGAGAGCTTAACTTCAGGACGGAGAGGATCACGTTCGACATTGCCGATATCCCATTACCATACAATGGGATACTTGGCCGTCCTGCGCTCGCCAAGTTCATGGCAGCCTCCCACTATGCTTACAACATGCTCAAGATGCCAGGGCCAATAAGCGTCATCTCTGTCCCCGGCGACAAGAAGGACGCGCTTATCTGCGCTGACAAGATCTACCGGGACGCAACAGCCGCGGTAGACAGCAAGGCACTTGCCGCTGAAGCTCTCGGGGGGAAGACCAAGACCAAGTCCGGCAAGAGCTCTGGGGCCCACTCCGGCAAACGCACCTCTTCGGAGTGCTGCGCTGTCGTCGAGGACGCACCATCGAGCTCCACCAGCAAGTGCAAGAAAGGAATGGCAGCTCCACCGGCAACCAAGAAGGTGTCCGCCAAGGAGGACGGCACTGGTGGTACCTTCACCATCAGTGCTACGCTCGAACCCAAATAGGAAAGCGCGCTCGTTGCCTTCCTGCGGGCGAATGTTGACGTGTTCGCATGGCAACCGTCTGACATCCCCGGCGTTCCCAGGAAGGTAATTGAGTACAAGCTTGCTGTTTGTCCTCACGCGCGGCCCATCAAGCAGAAGGTCAGGAAGCAAGCGGTGGAGCACCAAGAGTTCATAGCTGAAGAAATCAAGAAGTTGGAAGCAGCAGGCCTTGTTAGGGGGGTACTACATCCCACGTGGTTGGCCAATCCAGTTGTCGTGCGTAAGGCTAATGGGAAGTGGAGACTTTGTATAGACTTCACTGATGTGAATAAAGCTTGTCCCAAGGATCCATTTCCCTTGCCGCGCATTGACCAGATCGTTGACTCCATGGCCGGATGTGAGTTGCTTTCATTTCTTGATGCATACTCTGGATACCACCAGATATTCATGGCTGAGGAAGATGAAGAGAAGACTGCATTCATTACTCCATGCGGCACATATTGCTTCATACGCATGCCCTTTGGATTGAAGAATGCGGGCTCAACATTTGCAAGGGTGGTCCACACTGCTTTTGAGCCACAAATACACAGGAATGTAGAAGCCTACATGGATGATATAGTGGTCAAGAGCAAGAACAAGGATACCCTGATACAAGACCTAGAAGAGACTTTTGAGAATCTGCGCAAGATACAGCTCAAGTTGAACCCCGAGAAGTGCGTTTTCGGAGTCCCCTCCGGCAAGCTTCTCGGGTTCTTTGTGTCCCAGAGGGGGATTGAAGCCAATCCCGACAAGATCAAGGCCATCGAGCAGATCGAAGCCCCGAAGCGCGTCAAGGACGTGAGGAGGCTTGCTGGTTGTGTGGCTGCCCTCAGCAGGTTCATTTCAAAGTCAGCAGAACGCGCCCTGCCTTTCTTCAAAATCTTGAAAAAGGCAGGTCCTATGAAATGGACTCCGGAAGCGGAGGCAGCGCTGCAAGACTTGAAAGGATACCTGTCCTCTACTCCGATAGTTGTCGCACCTAAGCCACAAGAGAAGTTGCTGCTATACTTAGCAGCAACCAATCAAGTGGTTAGTGCTGCGTTGGTGGCAGAGAGGGAGGCAGAGGAAGAACCCACAGCCCCGGCAAGCACTTCCAGCGACAAGCAGGGGGCTTCCCCGACAAGCTCTGGCACCGACAAGGACAAGTCTGCGCAGGAACAAGGAGAAGTGCGAAAGAAGATGGTGCAGCGCCCAGTTTATTTTGTAAGTTCCCTCCTGCAGGGGGCTAGGTCAAGATACTCTTGGGTGCAGAAGTTACTTTTCGGTCTCCTCATGGCCTCATGAAAGCTGCGCCACTACTTCCAAGCACACGAGATAACGGTGGTCACTCGCTTTCCATTGAAGAGGATATTGCAGAATCCAGAAGCAACAGGCAGGATCGTCGAGTGGGCACTAGAGTTGTCGAGCTTTGGTCTCAAGTTTGAGAGTACCTCAACTATCCAGAGCAGAGCTTTGGCAGAGTTCATAGCGGAATGGACACCAACACCAGACGAAGAAGTCCCAGAGACAAACATCCCCGTCCAAGAAGCAAGCAAGGAATGGATAATGTACTTCGATGGTGCCTTCTCGCTGCAAGGCGCCGGTGCTGGTGTGCTACTTGTCGCACCCACCGGGGAACACCTCAAGTATGTTGTCCAAATGCACTTTCCCAAGGAGCAATCGACAAACAATACTGCTGAGTATGAAGGTTTGCTTGCCGGCCTCAGAATTGCGGCCGAACTTGGGATCAAGAAGCTGATTGTGCGGGGAGATTCACAATTGGTGGTCCGACAAGTAAACAAGAGCTATCAGAGTCCTTTGATGGAAGCTTATGTCGATGAAGTGAGGAAGCTTGAAGAACACTTTGAAGGCCTGCAGATGGAGCACGTTCCAAGAGCTCAAAATGATATCGCAGATGGCCTCTCAAAGTGTGCTGCAATGAAGTTACCTGTGGAACCAGGGACCTTCATGCTCAAGCTAACTCAACCATCCGTTACACCATCAGTTGGGCAAAGCAAGAAGAGGAAGTTGGTCTCCGGCGACTACTTGCCGGCGGATCTTCCTGAAACCGCCGCCAAGGTCCCCAAGATCAACGACCAAGTTGCTGAGGAACAGTCTGCTCCTGAAGACCCAAGGGTCTGTACAGTTGAAGCAGGCATTCCCGACAAGTCTTGCCCCGGCAGGCTTGCCGGGGGACGTTCAGCTCCGGCAGAGCCGCAGGTTCTTGCCGTAGAAGCCGACGTCCCCGCAGCAGCACTGATGCCTTTTGTCCTTGTTGTTGAGCCTCAGGCTCCAGCATGGGCACAGCAAATCGTCCGCTTTCTTCAAACTGGGGAACTTCCCGAAGAACCAGAAGAGATAGAGAGGATTACCAGGCAGTCAAGTATGTATCAGTTCGTCGGCAACGAGCTATACAGAAGAAGACTCAATGGTGTCAGATTGAAGTGCATTTCCCGGGAAGATGGACAGAAGCTGTTGGCAGAGATACACGGAGGCACATGTGGTCACCACATTGGCGCAAGAGCACTTGCCGGGAAGGCATTCCGGCAAGGTTTCTTCTCCAGAAGCCCTCCAAGATGCAACTGCACAAGTAACCAAGTGTGAAGCGTGCCAGTTCCATGCTAAGCAAATACATCAGCCAGCTCAAGCTCTCCAGACGATCCCTTTGTCCTGGCCCTTCTCGGTCTGGGGGCTCGACATTCTCGGCCCTTTCCCCGCGCTGTCGGGGGCTTTGACTACTTGTACGTTGCTATCGACAAGTTCACGAAGTGGCCGGAGGTGGAACCAGTGAGAAAGGTGACTGCATAGTCAGCAGTGAAGTTCTTCAGGTCAATTGTTTGCCGTTTCGGAATCCCTAACAGGATCATCACCGACAACGGCACACAGTTCACAAGTCGCACCTTCATGCAGTATGTCCAAGACCTTGGCGCCAAGGTCTGCTTTGCTTCTGTTGCTCACCCGAGGAGCAACGGTCAAGCAAAGAGGGCCAATGCTGAAGTGCTGCGTGGATTAAAGACAAGAACGTTCGACAGGCTGCACAAGTGCGGAAGAAACTGGATTGAGGAGTTGCCGGTGGCTCTTTGGTCAATCAGGACGACACCAAATCGAGCCACCGGGCAGACACCCTTTGCTCTTGTCTATGGAGCGGAGGCAGTTCTCCCCACGGAACTCGTATACGGGTCTCCTCGAGTGCTCGCTTACGATGAGCTTGAGCAAGAGCAGTTGTGGCAAGATGATGCATTGCTCCTCGAGGAGGAACGTCTCCAGGCTGCTGTACGAGCTGCTCGATACCAGCAAGCTTTGCGTCGCTATCATAGTCGCAAAGTCAAGGCCAGGAGTCTCGAGGAAGGCGACCTTATTCTTCGGCGCATTCAGTCCGCCAAGAATTCCAACAAGTTGACGCCGAAGTGGGAAGGCCCGTATCGGGTGAGACAAGTCACAAGGCCCGGCGCTGTCCGCCTTGAGACCGAAGAAGGCGTACCGGTGAGCAATTCCTGGAACATCGAGCATCTTCGCAAGTTTCACCCGTGAGGCGCGGTTGCCGTGATCCGCTCCGGCAACCACCTTTTGTACAAGTCTTGCCGTTGTTGCATGTAAACCTTTGTACAAAGCCGGGCGCAGACCCTGTGCGTCAGTAAAACTTTTGTGCTTCGCACTGTTTGTCATTTCATGCTTTTCTTTTTACTTGCATGTATCATCTGACATTTTGTGCAGTGCACATCCCCGGTAAGCAGTAACAAGCCGCAAGCCTCCATACTTGTGTTTCTTCCTCTTTTCCTTTCTCTCTTAAACAGAAGAAGTGTTCCTCGCGCACAAGTTTGCCGGGGGGGAGGAGATAGAGGTATGGACCAAGTGTTGTTCAAGAAAGGGAAGCCTTGCCGGGAAGCAAACAATCCATGAAAGCTAAGTTGCCAGAGTTTGAGCAATTCAAATTTTTAAAATTTCTTAGTTGTCTTCCTTGAACAGCCACACTTTGTATGGAAAACCTGTGCGCAGAGGAACCTATCCGTGGCTAGCCGCACCCTTACTTTGTTTCGAGCACGCTCAACGGCTTAAGTGAGCTGCGACAAGTGTCGCGCCCTTACTTCGTTTTCGAGTTCGCTCAACAATCTAAGTGTGCTGCGACTAGCTGCGGCAATGTTTCTTGCCGGCGAAGGCATTGCTAGCAGGCTGCTAAGAGTCCCGCACTCAGCGCTCGCGGCAAGGGTTCCTTTGCCGGCAAGTTCCCTAAAAGTGTAGGGTGGAAAGCATACAAAGTGAAGGGACTAAACAGGGGAGATAACACTGCGTTGATTATCCAAAATAAAGTTATATTACAAGATAGCTTGCCGCTGTTCTAACCAACTACTACCCATGACTTAATCGACAGCGGCAAAGGAAGCAGAAAGAAAGGGGCCTAGTCTCTTCGGTCTCCGTCGACCCTCTTGATCTTGCCCGCCTTGGCTACGATGTGGGCAACTTGTGCCTTCAACGCCTCTTGGTCAGCTTCGGGCGGCAGGGTCCGGAGGAAGTTGACGAGGTTGATCCCGGGGTTGCGGTAGACGATCTTCGACAGCACCCGCTCCATAGTACCCGTGCAAAGCCGGCGTGCCTCGTCAGCCAGCTACGCGGGGATCTTCTCCCGTAGCCACGCGAGAGCCGGCGCCACTCCTCTGAAGAACAGGCTCAGCTTGGCGCTGTGAGGGAGGCTCGCGTCGGGGGAGTACACGAGGTGCTCCGCCCTCAGCGCCACCATCTCCTTGTCGATGTTGGCGGCGGAGGCGACGAGCTCCTCGATCCACTGCTCCACCGTCTGCTGGAAGTTGTTCTACGACAGGGCGGCACTGTCCAGCAAGGCCCTCTCAGCACGGAGATCGTCCTTCAGCTTCGTCTCACGGTTCCGGGCGGCGTCAAGCGAATCGGTGAGGGTGGAAACCTTCAGCTCCAAGTCTGCAATGGAGTCCTTGGCGTCGTTGAGCTCTTTGCCCTTCTCGGAGAGACGGACTTGCAGCTCCGAGTTGGTATGGGCGTCCTTCTCCCGCGCCACGTTGAGCGCGGCAACCCTGTCCTCGCTCGCCTTCAAGCTCATCTCCAACTGCGCCACCCTGGCCTCCAGATCCCTCTTGGCGGTCTCTGCGGCAGCAGCGGCATCCCTCGCCTCCTGCAGAGCCCCGCCAATGGCCTGCTCGCGAGCGGTGAGGTCGTCCTCGTGACTATCGAGGTCGACCTTCCGCTGGTTGAGCTCTCCCTCCCGCCGAGACAGATCCTCGGCGGCCAGTCGCTGCTGCTCCTCCACCTCGGCCTTCTCGAGGAGGAATGCTTGGTGTGCTCCGGCAAGCTCTTCACGCTCCTCTGCCAAGTTCCGGAGGGCCGCCTGGTTGGCGGCACGGAGCTCCGCGGCGCGCTTCTCTAGATCAGCACCAGCCTTGGCAGCCAGAGCCTCTCGGGACTCCAGCTTGGCTTGCCTGGCCCGATACAAACCCAGGAGTCGACGTAGGAGTTGCTCTTCTTCGGGCTCGTCGCTGCTGCCGGGCGCGTCAATAACCCTCAGCCCGGCGGAGGCGAGAACTTCTCCGTCGAAGGTCTCCCCCTCCGCGGGTGCCCTTGATGAGGACGCCCACGGGACTTGGATAAAGACCCCGTTGGCGGCCTCCAGATAGACACTCAACCCAGCCGCGGGGGCGGAGGGGTCGGCGGCCGGTGCAGCGTCCGGCGCTCCTGCGGCCTCAGGGCCAGCAGTGCGGTCGCCGGTCCCTTCCCCAGCTGCGGCGTCAGCGGTCGGGGCGGTCTCCTCGGCGGTTGGCTCGTCAGCACCAGCCATTTCCTCAGTGGTAGTGGCGTCGCCAGCATTGCCGCGCACGTCCTCCTCGGCGATGGTCTCCGTCTCCATCGACTCCGGGGCGGGCGGATCTGACAGAAGAAAAAGAAAAGAAAATTCGTCAAGAAAATATCCAAAAAGAAGAGTCCAAGAGGAAGAAATTGCAAGGGTTACCTGCGCGGGCCTCTTCCGTAACGGGGTCCCTCGCCGGGGAGTTCTCCCTTGGCGGCGTAGAAGAAGCCCTCGCCGGCGGAGGTCCGCTGGCGCCTTCCCTTGGCGGGGTGCTCACCCTTGGCGGAGTACCCATCCTTGGTGGAGCAGTGTCCCTCACCGGGGAGCTCATCCTTGGCGGGGAGGGTGGAACAAGCGGCTCATCGGGGGCGGCCTCCTGGTGCTCCTGCGGCTGCGGTTCCGTTTCTGCACAAGACAACAGGCAAACGAGACGTTAGCAAGGACAAGCTCAAGCGCGCCCATCAAGCAGAAAAGTGAACAAAGGACTTACGCTGGGGGCTGCGCTGGGGGCTGCTCTCCGGAGTAGCGGGCTGGTCTGGCAAGCTTGTCGCTGGCGCGCCACCTGCCGCTGCGACGGGCTCGTCGTCCTCGAGGTCAACCACAGGGATCTTGGCCCTCTTCGCCATCCTCTGGGTCAGGGTCCTGGAAGCCAAATAAGATCAGAACCAGGCAAAGAAAAATCAAGACAAAAGCAACAAAAATCGAAGGAAATAGGAATTGCAAGTGCTTACTCTTCCTCCTCTTCGTCGGAGCTGAGGGCGGAGAAGTCAAACTCCGCCTTGTGTGCTCCAGCGCGAGGAGCTGGAGGAGAAGGCTCCCTCGGGCGCTTGGCGGGCTCCGGAGCCGCGGGTTGTGAAGACCCCGCGCCGGTCGTCGCTGAAGACCGAGGGGCAGAAGGAACACCAGAGCTACTCCGGGAAGATCCCCCTCCGCTCGTCGCTCGGGCACGGGGCGCCTCCTTGACGACCTTGCTCGTCGTGGTGGCACGCGTCGCACAACGCTTCGGCTGCTGTCGGGGCGCCGGTGGCCTCGCCGTCTCAATGGCCTTGCGGAGGCGCTTCTTCGGCTGTGGCGGGGGACTTGGTTGTGGCGGAGAATTCTCTGAGGATGAGGAGGCGTCGTCGTCAAGGTTCAGTGACCCGCCCGAGTCTTCGTCAGAATCGCCCGATTCGGCGTCCTCCTCGGCTGGCTCACTGGACTCGGAGCCCTGCCCGGCAGCCTCGCTCGTCCCGGCAGGCTCCCCGGCAGGCTTCCCGGCAGGCTCCCCGGCGAACTCCTCGGGCGCAATCTTCAACAGCTTGAGGATCTCTTCCTCCTCGGCTTGGCTCACCGCGTCCGCCGCTTCCGCTTCCTCCACGGTGTACCCAAACTCACCCGCGGCCGCCGCTGCGGCGGCCTCCTCCATCCTGTTGGCTATATATGCCACGTCCCGGTCGGTGGTCGCCCGGGTGAGGCCCTTTTTCTCCTCGGGGTTGCGTGGCCGTTCAACCAGATTATCAAAGAAGGTCTGCACGGTCTCCTCTAAAGGCGTCAGCCAAGTAGGAACAACCCCGTAGGAGTCACACTCAGGCATTGCCGCGCGGATGGCACTAAGGGCAGAGTTGTTGCACAATGGAACTACTCCGTCCGACGGTCTGAACCACTCCGGGTGCTTGGGGTCATGTTTGAACAGCTCCCGGACCATCCCCTTGAGTTCCAAGATAGTGAAGTTATAATTCAGCCCGGGGCGCAGCCTCATGCGATCTGCCACGTTGCCGAACTCCCAGGCAGGCCTCTTCCTTTCCTGCAGAGGGGCAATGCGGCGGCGGAGGAAATCAGCTCCAACTTCACCTACAGTAAGGTTGGCGGCCCGGAGGCGAAGGATCCTAGCAAGGGCAATCTGCAGCTTATCGTCCTCCGGGGCCAAGTCACTCCAATCCTTGCCGCGCACTATTGTAGTCCGGCGCGGCGAGGTAAACTGCTCGGGTTCATCTTCCATGACCCAGCACCAATCAGCCCTCCACTCTTCCCACTTGCCGCGGAGCTCTCCGATCAAGTACGCCTCCTTCTTGCCGAGCCTGAAGATCCAAGAGATACCGCCGGAAAATGGAGATCCGGACTCTACTCTAGGTGTGAAGAAGTGGCGGAAGAGAGCTACGTTTGGGTGGACCCCAACATAGTTTTCGCACAGATGTGCGAAAACGGCCAAAGTGAGGACGACATTCGGGGTGAAGTCTAAAAGGTGGAATCCATATGTGTTCATCACATCGCAGAAAAACTCTGAATACGGAGGACAGAGACAGCAATGGAAGAACAAAGCGAAGTAGTGGTAATCTCCTGGGTACAAGTCCATGGCTTCGGCGGGGAGGACTCTGGTGCGCGGGTGAGCCTTCGTCTCCCTCGCCCAGAACAAGTAATACTTGTCCCGCAGCTCCCTCACGCCGAGCCTCGGCGGGAAAACCACCATCTTCCTCCGCATGGCTGCCAGCTTCGCCGCTTTGTCGGACTTCTCCTTCTTCGCCTTGTCGCTCTTCGACTTGTCGCTCTTCGACTTGTCGCTCTTCGACTTGTCGCTTTGTCGGACTTCTCCTTCTTCGCCTTGACTGCCAGGGGGGTCGACGGCGCCGCGGATGCTGGAAATGGCGGAGGAGGGGGTGGAGCTCGGCTCTCTGTCGACCTTTGGGGAGGCGGAGAGCAGCGGGGGTTTCTGGAGATTCAAGACACAATGAAGGCAATGGGGGGAAACTGCCCCTGCTTCCTCTGCTTTTAAGGTGGAAGTGGGGGACGTTCCGCATTTTCCCATTAAAGAAACATGCTACGATCTCTCCCACGACGCCTTAATCGACGCGTGCCGTTAGGAAGAGATGCGGCAGATGCGGAGAGGGAAACGACGCGCCGTGGGCCGCGTGTGCCCGTGCACTGTTCTGGGCCTGGCCCAACAGCGCTCGGCACCGTGTATGGCCCAGGCCCGGGGGCTCCTGTCGGTGTACTAAAGTAGGGGTACCTTAGTATCCCGACTTGTGCACGGGCAGTAGCAGCGTCCCGTGGTCTGGCTCACCACGCGCCCGCCAAAACCCACTCTGGACCCCTTTGAAGCCATTCAAGAACAAAGTATTCAAGTTAAGAAACAAGACCCCGGCAAGAGGAGCTTGCCGGGAAGGCCGCGCCAAGCTCAAGGTTATCATTCCAGCACAAGACCCTGGCAAGAGGAGCTTGCCAGGAAGGCCAAAGAACAGCACCTCAGAAGATATATCGTGGCGCATCATGCGCCCCGACAGGACCCGGAGAGCGACAAGCTTCCGGGCCCGGCAAGGTAGCAACCCCGGCAAGGTGCTTGCCGGGGAAGGCTTACACTGTGTGCCTGCGCTCCAGCTCATCTGGCCACGCGTCGCCCTGGGGCCCTTCCAGGGGCACGTGGCAGATGGTTGTGCAGCCTGGGGTACACGGTGGCGAACCGCGGTGACAAGGCCATCGTCGTGGCGAACGGAGACGCCCGGGCGGACGCTTTTGGGGTGACGGCCACGGGCATTCAATGCCTTTGTCCCACACCGTCTGGGTTAGGTATAGATCACTGTACGTACACTGTGCGTACACTGTTCATGCACTGTTTCATCTACCACCAATTTTACACTTTTACCCTCCTCTACGTTGACACCTGTCGGTGACCCCTTTGAGCTATAAAAGGAGGCCCATGTACAACGTAGAGGGGGTTCGATCCCAGAAACTTGATCACTCCATCGCTCGGTGCAGCTAGTACTGTAGATCTTCAAGCTCCCGAGCTCAAGAACTCAATACAACCAAGGCAGGAGTAGGGTTTTACGCATCCGTGCGGCCCGAACCTGGGTAAACTGCCCACGTGTGCTCCTCGATCTGCTCTTCGTGCTCCCTCCGCTCCCTTGCCGTACCGTAGAAGGGGCTCCGGTCCCATAGGTGTTCGTGGGCGGTCAGTTTCCCCGACACAGTGCTTCCACCCCGGGTACACACATGCATGCACTTACTCCACTCCATAGTACTACATCGAGAGAAAATTGTGGTTATCACGCCCTAAGGCTACTGCCAATGCATGGGTGCTTAGATGAGGTGCTAAGCACATTAAATAGTTTAGCAACTATACTCCCCAATGCATAGGTGCTTAGTTTATGGTTCCTAAGCTTGCTTTATTTAATGATTTAGCAACTAAAGATCTTCATGTATTGGTGGGCTTCATTTCTTTAGATATTTTGTCTAGGTTCACGCGCTTAGTATTGTTTCTTCCTGGGGTCACCACACTCATCTCTCTCATCTTAAATAACTTGCCACGTCAGATTTTTTGCCTACGTGGAAGGCTTAGCACCTGTACAAGGTGAAGCATTGGGAGGGGCCTAGTTAATTGAGCATTAAACCAAACGCGTCTAAAGTTTCTCTGGTGGTGCAAATGCATTGAGAGAAATGCATCATAATGAAGCGCGCCCTGTAAACTGTGACGGGGGGATGAGTAGTATGAAGGTGCAAAACCAAGTACGCGTACGGCCAGTCGGTCAGCGCACCTCCTCTTGGCATATCACTGACATGTGGGACCGAAGTGTGAGCAAACCGATCTCAACTGATGGCAAAATGGCCAACCCGCCGTTCCTTGAGAGAGACAAGGAGCGAGAACACGCAGACGGACTCGCACGGAGGCCAAGATATATTCGAGCATGGTTGATCGATATCATCATTACATGTTGGGCTGCCGTTTTCCGCCCTTCTCCAGAATAAATGTGTACTTTATCAGAGATTAAGAAAAATAAGAGTACAGAGGCTCCACCATGCGGTTCTAGTAGTAGTACTACTCGTACTACTAAACCTTGTGCTTGGCTCTTCGCCTCTTCGTGAAGTCGAACAATGATGGTACTCCGCATGTTCGGTACTACAGTGTATGCCTCTGGCAATCTGACGCCGAATGAACTGATGCATGTCCACCGCCTGGGCGAGGGTACATTGCATTAGTCAAAAGGCGTAAGCGTGCTTCACCTTGTCCTACAAGCTTCTCCTCATTCTGCGAGTTGACGGGACACACCAACAAGTAGTGCTAGTCCATACTTCCTCCTTTCCGGTTAATATGGCTTAATCTTTTTTTGCAGGTAAATGAGAGAGCTTTATTCATATATAAGCATTCTGAGGACGATCAGCCAAGACACTGGTCACTAGGAAGCGAGGTACCCCGCAAAAAAAGAAGTAGGAAGCGAGGTGTTTCATCAAGCCAGCTCTCGGCCACATTCAAAGTGCAGCAAGCACGGTTTGCACAAAGATGTGCCGCAAGGTTTGCTGACATGTTTACATGCTGAATAACAAAGAAAGGGGAAATATTACCGAGCGCTCCTATTTGTAACAGGATATGAGCCAGAATTAAGCGAGAATTGTGGCGAGTTTTCCATGCAATCAACTTCCATTATAACATGCGAGAACCCTCGAAGAGAACCAAATGTGTTGAAGATTGCTTTATCACATTTTAAAAATATAATAAGAGTGCAGACGCTCCTCCATCCGGTTCCTAGTGTACCTCTATAGACTACTATAAACTTTGCGCTTGGCTGTTTACCTCTTCGGGAAGTGCAACAATAATAGTACTACTAGTATAGTGTATGCTTCTGGCAATCTGATACCGAATTAACTGTTGCACGTCCACCGCCTGAGCGAAGGACAACTTGCATTAGTCAAAAGTTTCCCCTTGTCCGGCGATCCACTGCGCGCAAGCTTCTCCCGTCCTGCAATCTTCTCCTCGTTCGGCAAGTTGACGGGACACAACAAAGTAATGCTAGTCCATACTGCCTCCTCTCCGGTTAATATGACTTAATTTCAAACGAGATAAATACACTGTCTGTCACTGTATATTTGTAAAAATACCGTCATTGGACTTCATAATACTCTCATTGCGCTCAATATATACATTTTCCGGTGTTTATACGGTCACTAGCTCACCCTGGCTGAGTATGTGTGTGCATGTACGTGTAGGTTGAGCACTTGAGCATGACCGTGTGTGTTCAGTCGTGTGCTCGGACATGCATGCATTAGGGCGTCGCGCGTGTTTTGGCGTCCATGTGTACGTGTGACTGTTGCATACACGTAGGGGGAGTACGTGTAGGGGCCACTAAAGGAGCAGTCAAATCACACAGTAAGTTAGTCGGAAGAAGCAACCATCATTTCACTCTTCAATGCCGGTGCCAGTGACAGGTCACGTCCGCTCTGGCCGGGCATGAATGCGGCACTGACCGTTTCGTGCGGGAAGCACACGCGGGTGATGAAGAGGGTTCGGGTTGGTCAGGAGCGGCCGTGGCAGCGGTCCGGACGCCCGCAAACAAGAGATGATGTACGTTAATATTGCAACGTATATAATTAACAACATAAATAATGTGCCAGTTGGACAAATATGATTGGAGATGGAGATGGAAATGGAATTTTACATAAACACGTATATGCATGTCTATGTCTATGTGTGTGTGCGTGACGACTCTCGCGACCTGGAAGCGGGGGCGTGTTTTTGATCGAGTTTTCTTTCTTGGTACGTTAAAAAAATATCTGCCAATTTTTGTTTATTTTTTCCGGGAACGCGCGTATTCTATTTAAAACCACTGCTATGGAGAGATTATTTTACTCCATTATAGCCTCTTGTTTGATAGAGTTTCTCGTGTCTCGCTCTCTCACCCTCTCCATATCAAAACAAGATGACAGTGTCCACACTATCTCTCTCCTCACCGGTGGTCACAAATCCGGCCGAATCCCGTCCGCTGCGGGAGGTGAGGAGGTGCAGCATTGACGTTGTCACCGTCGGCGATGGAGGAAGCCGATGCGCACCGTCCTCTTGGAGCCGGCGCTGGTGCGGACGAAGGTCCTCCGCGCCCTTGTTCACTGCCGTCGTGTGGGCAGATCCCGCCCGCCCGCCTAAGGGACATCCCGCCCACCTGAGGTATAACTTCTTGTACTGGTCCAGCTCCCCAGGTCGCTGCATGTGGGTTTTCTTCTATGCGACTACTCCCCCGCTCCCCATGTATAGTAGCTAGGGTTCGTCGGCTGGTCCAACATCACCTACTATTAGAGAGGAAATGCCACTTGAAAAGTTGTTCTGATTTATGCCTCGGTGGAGGTATACATGTTGTTTTGACAAAAAGTACATGGTGGTTGTGCGAAAATTGTCCATATGCTCCTATTGCTGCTGCTAATCTAATACTATCACTGGTTAAATGAAGAAATGCTTTTTTTCTCGGGTATCCTGGTTTAGTTCCCATCAAGATAATCATGATGCTTCTGTTTGTTGGTGTACTTTTCATAATTCTTATTGAAAATTGAGATGTCATTGTTAATCTTGTAAAACAAAGTAACAACACTATTTCCCTTTTTTATATTTTTGGTAACAGCGATGCGTATCTCCATACCCGGGCATGTCTTCCTCAATTTTAGTGGAACTGCACAAAATTATATGGCCATTGTTGTTCAGCCTCACTGCCCTCTGCCACGTGATTCTTCCTTCCTCGAGCTTGACTAATGAGAAGAAACAGACCACAGTGAGGATTTGTCGAACTTCATAGGTGCCTCACCTAAACTTGATGCCAAATGGATGATGCATCACCACGATGACCTATCGATGCTCATGGTTGCGCCTCATGGTTGCGTCGGCTGGTGAAGCTGATCGATTTTCATTGAAAAACAAGCTGTCTTCCATCAGTACTCTTTGTTTGTTACCCACAAAGGTGATATCCTTCGTCAGTTCACCTTGGTTGCGTTGGAGACGCAGTCGTCTTTCACGTTGGTGCAATTTTATCACACAATTGGCTATGAACCAAATGTTTCCTCAAAGAAGGATCGACGTTGGTACTATGAGCATAAGTTTTGTATTGATTTCTAAGCCTTCTCACAACTTTGTCTCCAGCTCCCCTGTAATTTTATTTGTCCAGCTATTAACTTTGATTAAAAAAATGGTGTGGACTAAAAACCCGGATGGACGTAGTAGCCCTCCATTTTTATTTACTCTGCATATTAGATTTGACTGAAGTCAAACTTTGTAAAGTTTGACCAAGTTTAGGCCGAACACAACAAACCATAATTATTAGAGAGGGAAAACTGTACATACTCTCAAACATTTCCGATAATTGAAATTAAAATTCTTTATTTGTACACACTCTCACACGTTTCCGATAATTTGGCTCATGTGTGGTTGTTCACTTAAGGCCTTAAGGGAGGGTAGTGTACCGCACGTGAAGGACATGAAGTGCGACCATGACGCATGGATCGTTAGTTCATCGGAAGTACGTAGTAGTTATCTTCACTGGTACGTTAAATAAAGAGTTTCATTTCGTACTTACACAATTTAAAACGATTGTTATGGAGAGAATAAGAAAACCACTCCACTATATATTAGTCGTATACACGAGTACTATATGGACGCAGCTTCATTGACTTTAGTGCACCTGCCTTTGGGTTTATGACAGGTGGGCCCAAAATTCAGCTGGCCCACCTATCATACAGCCAAAAGCAGGTGCAGTTAAGGCACGGGAGCTCAGTCCGTACTATAGTATATGTCGGGGATATACCCCGCGGTATGAACCGGCCGGAAATATAACCCGGCCGGACTTGGCAGTTTACTTAAGAAGGTTTACACTTGGCAATTTATTGGTAACCCGGAAGGTGGATCATGGATGACAAGGCCCAAGGCCCAGAGGGCCGGTTCATATTAATAGTGGGCCGGTTTATGAAGAAAGCACAAGGGATATTCTCCTACAAAGGAAGCAAGACTAGGATTCCTTGTAATAAAGCAATCCTAATCCTACTAGGACTCTACATGTAACCCGCCCCTTCAACATATATATGGAGGGGCAGGGCTCCCCAAAGAGAGACAAGTTAGACAAGAGACAAGTTTAGACAAGTTCTCACAAGTTTCTAGGGTTAGACACAAAGAGCCGGTTTACCGGCGACACCACGAGGATCATAATGAGACCTAGCCTCAAACAACACGTAGGGTTATTACCGGATGATGTTTCCCGGGGCCCGAAGCTGTCTAAATCCGTGTCTTGCATCGCGTCTCTCGATTCCGCTCAACCCCTCTCAAGCTACTACATAGATGCGCGGCCTCACGACTAAGTCCGTTAATCCGGACATTTGCCGTGTTATTTCCACGACAGTTGGCGCCCACCGTGGGGCTGCGCACGGTGGTGTTGAGTTCTTGAAGGGATCTTTCATATGGGATCGAGAAGCTCGTGATTGATCAGATGAAGAAAAAATTATTTTGTGATCAGAATCATGATTAACTTGGAGTTTACAACACGAAGTTTGCGATCGAAGGTTAGCGCTCCTTCATCCATGCCGCCAGATGTGACAAGGCGATCCGATGAAGCCGCTTCTAGGACAAATCCAAGATCAACGAGGAGTTGATATACTACGGATATAGTACAAATCATTCCAAAGATTACGGCCGGATCCGCCGAGTTCTGTAGAATTGCTGTTGTTGGGTTACAAGCTGAAATCCTGCGGAGATCAACTACCAAGTACGACTAGTACTTTGCAAAGCCAATCAGAGATCACTACAAGACTGGATTTGGATCAGAGTTTCAAAAAAAAAGGGGAAGAAGGCCACGACTTGGAGGAAGACACGGACAATCATACGACAACGACTAAGAGTCAAAGACAAAGACAAGGACGAGTTGTTCGACTCGGGCTCTGCATCCGTGCCGTCCTGCACCCGCCGATGCAGCCATGCCTCGCCGGCGCGCTTCCGCGGTCGAGCCGCCTCCGCCGGTCGCCGCTGTCGGGTCTGCGGGTGTGAGCCGTCGAGTTCCCCTCGCTCGCTGTATCTTTCAAATCCACCGGATCAGGCCTGAGTCGCCACATCTGCCGCGCCAAGTCGCCCTTGCCGGTGGCGGTCCCCACGGCCCTGCGCTGTTTCCGTGTCTGCACCGCTCCCGACGGATTGGTTTCCGCTTGCTGCGTCAAACGCCACTCCTGCTCTAGGCTTCGGCATAGAAATCACTACTGCTCACCAAAACCGGTCCCATACGCCCTGATGGTTGCAGCTTTGCTCGCATGTCGGCCGCGGTTGAGCCTCCGTCTCCACAGCCCGCCGCCGCCGGTCGGTGTCATCACCTCAATCGTCGCTGCTTCGCCAAGCTGTGCTAAACCGGTCCCATACGCCCGTACTGGAGTCGCCCAAATCGCCTGCGCCTCTAACTTCTAAGCAGTCCCTGCTAGTGCAGCCTCGTCGTCGTGGACTCGTCTGTTTTCGTCGCCAGGCCGACCTTGCTCTGTTCTCAAAACGCCTCCGCTCTGAGCTTCAACTCCGAGTCGTCGTTGCGATTTTCTGTCGGGGTCCGAGTCACCTCGAATCGCCTCTGCCTATAAGCCGCCGTGCTGATCCGTCTCAGCCTGGGATGGCCGATGCAGCTCCGAGCCGCTGCGTCTGTATTTCTGGCGTGTATTACTGAGGAGGGAATCGATCTCATCTAGCTCGGGAGGCACTCTTCTTACCAACTCAGGCTGGCGTGTACTACTGAGAAGGGGATTGTCTCCTTTTCAACAGTACACATCAGATCAATTCTTTTGTGGAATAGTCAAAAGGCACTACGGTGCATTATTCAGCACTGGCGTCTTCATATGATATCGAGGACGACTATTAAAAGCAACAGCCGGATCATCATCAGGGGATGCCGCGGACGCACGTTCAGCTGTGTTACGTGGATCCACGAGCATGCGTATTGCGGTCCGGTCTACATTAACACACCGGTGCCACACCCGTCCTCACAAACTGGACCAGTGGATACGCGTGCGAGTTGCTACCCCCGTCACTGCGTTCACATCAATACGCGGTCGGTTCATCTGTTCTCCAGGCGAATCATGTGATATCTATCCTAGTTAGTCTTAATACATATTAATTCATCCGAGCAAAACTACCTCGCCCTGCTGTATTTTATATGCAGAAAAATTATTCATTATAAAATGGTATTATACCACGGAGGTGGAGGCACGCCAAACATTGTTCGACCCAAGTGATCGTCGTTGTTCCACGGATTCAAGCGCCGGTTTACAACGCCTTGGCCGTCTTTCACGACCGCGCCGGTTTACAATGTCGTGGCCATCTTTCGCGACCACACCGGTTTATGATGCCGCGGCCATCTCTCACGACTGCGCCGGCTCACAACGAGGAAGACAACTAGCCCGCCGGCGCCGGCCGACCCATCTGCTATTTGAGCAAATCAGGTGTTATCCTTCTTATATATTTTATCATTTTATTTCCCTTGAGCACCATTACACTACCCTATTGGTGTTTTCTATATACAGGTAAAATCGTTGTTATACTGCGGATATAAAACACGCACTGGCAACGTTCTACAATGGTGTTTTCATCTGTGTCGCATTACTTGATGAAACAGACGGCCGGTTCACGCATCCGCACTGGTTTACAACACGGAGGACAACTTGCTCGTCTCCGCCGGTTTACAACCCCACAGCAGGTTTAACTGTTTGAGCCGCCTCTGATGCTGCGGTCGTCTTACTGCCCGCCCTGCGATCCGGTCTATTCGACATACCTGTTAGGCTAAACAGACACCGATGAGGATCATAAGGTCCAAATTCACTCAGGTGATATCCATCCAAAGTTTATTTCTCTTGATGTATATCATTTTCATCAAGAAAACAAGATGCTTTGAGCAAACTATTTTATGCAGAAGGGACCAAGCTAGGGGGCTACGGATCACATATGAATCCTCGACGAAATCTTTTCTGGTCCGGTCTACATAATGTTCTTGTCCTTAGGGATCCACCTTTGATGGCAGATGTAATATTCCTGTCCCTTGCTGGGCCAAATCCCTTTGATGGCAAAAGAAAAGTTCTTGTCCTTAGGGATCCACCTTTGATGGCAGATGTAATATTCCTGTCCCTTGGTGGGCCAAATACCTTTGATGGCAAAAGAAATAAACCTGTTCTTGTCCCTAGGGAACCTTCCTTTGATGGCAGATGTAATATTCCTGTCCCTTGGTTGATCATTCCCTTTGATGGCGAAAGAAAATCTGTTCTTGTCCCTAGGGTACTTCCTTTGATGGCAGAGGTAATATTCCTGTCCCTTGGAAGCCGTATACCCTTCGATGGCAAAAGAAAATCTGTTCTTGTCCCTAGGGTACTTCCTTTGATGGCAGATGTAATATTCCTGTCCCTTGGAAGCCGTATACCCTTTGATGGCAAAAGAAAATTTCTTGTCCCTAGGAGTACATCCTTTGATGGCAGATGCAATATTTCCTGTCCCTTGGAGCACATCCTTTGATGGCAAAAGAGTACATCCTTTGATGGCAAAGTTCTTGTCCCTAGGAGAACTGTTAGTCATAGCCCTTTGGGTCGTACCCTTTGATTGGCACATAGGGAGCCTGGCAGCTCGCAAAAAGCCTCGACTACATGGTCTTATTTGCAACGATGTTTTGAGTTTTGTGATTTTTTTCAAAGTTTTTCATGGGTAACCAAGTTTTTTCCGGGATTGGGCAACTACAAGGTTGACCATATATTTACAAAGTTAAAGTCTGGGTCATGAACACCAGCGAGAGTTAAACCGGCGTTCATCGTAACCTGGATCGGCCTTCATGATGAGCCGACAAAGAGCCAACAGATTGGCAGTACATGATCAGTTATAATGACCGGTGTTCATTAAACCGGCCTGGCTTTCGACTATAAGTCGCCAGTATGAGATAAAATAATGACCGGTGTTTATTAACCCGGCCTAGTTGTGATCAAATATCACTGGAACCGGTTTTCAAACCGGATTATATTATTCAAATCTTTAATAGCCAACATGGCTGGATTTTTATATTATGATTGAGGTTATCAAAGTCGCATTAAGCGCAATGGATATTATTTCATCGGTGGAAGTGATTTATTCTACAAAGGAATAGTCCCGAGTTGCTGCAGGCTTACAACCCGGCACTTGGGGGCTACATTATTCAAATTGAGTTTACATCAAATACACAAGTCTCATGTCGCTGCAAGCATGCACCATGACACTTGGGGGCTAATGCAAAGTCATTTTTTTTGCTCACTTTATTGAAGACCCGACTCATCACATTATAATGAGCCGGCCCTTGGGGGCTACCAATCGCTCCTGTCAACAATTCAAGGTACACAAGTGTTAATCTATTATATTGAAGGGTCCACTGCTCAGTTGGTAAAGCACAAAGCTCTTAACCTTGTGGACGTGGGTTCAAACCCCACTATGGAAGTTACATTATATAATGTTATTTTCAATGATTATATCTACAAAGTCCCTGCTTATTATTGCATGATAACCCGACACTTGGGGGCTACATGTTGCTATTCAAGTTTACATGATCATATTTTCAAAGTCCCTGCTCATTATTTCATAATGACCCGGCACTTGGGGGCTACGTAATATGGAATATTCAGTTTCATAGTGATTGGGATGAATAATCCGGATTTCTTCAAGATTGTACAATGCTATTTTTCAATGATCACTAGTAGAAAACAGGGCATTGGTCCAGCCCATTAGCCCCGGTTCAATCTAGAACCGGGTCCAATGGGGGTACTGGACCCGGTTCGTTAGCCCAGGGGGCCGGCCGGGCCACGTGGGCCATTGGTCCCGGTTCGTCTGGACCTATTGGTCCCGGTTGGAGCAAAAAACCGGGACCAATGGCTCTTGCTCCTGGCCCAGCACTATTGGTCCCGGTTGGTGTTATGAACCGGGACCAAAGGCACCCCTTTAGTCCCGGTTTGTAGCACCAACCGGGACCAGTGAGTTGCCTATATATACCCCCTCACTCAAGAGCAGAGCTCACTGCTCTGTTTTTTTTTGGCCGAGGGGGAGAGGGGTTAGTGGTGCTCTAGCTCACCTCCTATGCACACAACGTGTTCGGTGGAATGCCCGAGCCACACTAGTTAAGCTTTTCTCCTCTCGAAGCTCTATTTTCTCCGAGATTTGTCTAGGTTTAGCGGTCCGTCACGTCCCGTCCCCGTCTTCACCGCTGTCGATCGCCCCCGCCGATCTCGTCACCGGCACCACCGTGGTGAGCCTCTTGTTATGTCCATGCTTTTCTTACTTTTATTATTGCTTTAGATAGATATTTGTCTAATTTTCTTACGTTTATTATTGCTTGTTATTATATAGTGCGATGGTTTTGATATCCGCCCACGTGGGCCCTCGTCCGGTCTACGATTCGGATGTGGTATATTATCTTTAATTTATAACTATTTGTTTTAGTGTTTATGATAGTTATGCCGACCAACCTAACATGCATAGATGTTTTATTATGTCTAGGAGGTAGTTGAACCGGAAATTCCAACCGACCCTCTTGTGGAGAGGTTAAATTTAGTTGAAGAGGAAAACATTTCGTTAAAGAAAAAATTGGAAAAAATGGAGGAGGAGAAGATGGAATTGGAGTTGCATGTTGCGGAAGTTATCGATGATAACAAGATCAAGATGGACCCTATTGTCGAGAGGTTAAATTTAGTTGAAGAAGAAAACAAATTCTTGAAGGAAAAAATAAAAAAAAATTGTGGACGAGAAGATGATATTGGAGTTGCATGTTGCGGATGTCGTCGATGATCACAAGATCAAGATGGATGCAATGCGGTTGAAGATTGAAAAGATTAGAAAATATGCCATTCATACCGAGGCTTGGTATCATTATGCCGTTGGATCAATTGTTACCTTGGTTGCGATTATGATAGCATTTGTTTTCGCGTTGAAATGTTTTACATAGTTTCGATGTGTATGGAGAGCTATATGTTGTTAGATGAGAACTATATATGTATGTACTTTGGTTTTAATGTGATGATGAACTTTTATCCATTTGGTCACTTAATTATCTATTTATGATGTTCTGTAATGGTTTTTGACACACTTAATTATATATAAATGCACGCAGATGAACCGACAATGGATGTACGGTGACAGACACACCTCCGAGTACATTAAGGGCGTGCGTGAGTTTCTAAATGCGGCTGAGGCAAACAAGCAGAATGGTTTTATGTGTTGTCCATGCACTAAATGTGTGAATACGATGTCTTACTCTAACCGGAAAATCCTTCACTCCCACCTGCTTTACAAGGGTTTCATGCCACACTATAATGTTTGGACGAGGCACGGAGAAATAGGGGATATGATGGAAGACGGCGAAGAAGAAGAGTACGATGACAACTATGTGCCCTCTGAATACGGCGATGCTGCAATGGGGGGAGCTGGTGAAGATCAAGAGGAACCAGACGATGTGCCCAATGATGCTGCAACGGGTGAAGCTGCTGAAGATCAAGAGGAACCAAATGATGATCTTCGCCGGGTCATTGTCGATGCAAGGACACAATGCGAAAGTCAAAAGGAGAAGCTGAAGTTCGATCGCATGTTAGAGGATCACAAAAAAGGGTTGTACCCCAATTGCGAAGATGGCAACACAAAGCTCGGTACCGTACTGGAATTGCTGCAGTGGAAGGCAGAGAATGATGTGGCTGACAAAGGATTTGAGAAGCTACTGAAAATATTGAAGAAGAAGCTTCCGAAGGATAACGAATTGCCCGACAGTACATACGCAGCAAAGAAGGTCGTATGCCCTCTAGGATTGGAGGTGCAGAAGATACATGCATGCCCTAATGACTGCATCCTCTACCGCGGTGCATACAAGGATCTGAACGCATGCCCAGTATGTGGTGCATTGCGGTATAAGATCAGACGAGATGACCCTGGTGATGTTGATGGCGAGCCCGCCAGGAAGAGGGTTCCTGCGAAGGTGATGTGGTATGCTCCTATAATACCACGGTTGAAACGTTTGTTTAGAAACAGAGAGCATGCCAAGTTGATGCGATGGCACAGTGAGGACCGTAAGAAAGACGGGAAGTTGAGAGCACCCGCTGACGGGTCGCAGTGGAGAAAAATCGAGAGAAAGTACTGGGAGGAGTTTGCAAAGGACGCAAGGAACGTATGGTTTGCTTTAAGCGCGGATGGCATTAATCCTTTCGGGGAGCAGAGCAGCAATCACAGCACCTGGCCCGTGACTCTATGTATGTATAACCTTCCTCCTTGGATGTGCATGAAGCGGAAGTTCATTATGATGCCAGTTCTCATCCAAGGCCCTAAGCAACCCGGCAACGACATTGATGTGTACCTAAGGCCATTAGTTGAAGAACTTTTACAGCTGTGGAATGGAAACGGTGTATGTGCGTGGGATGAGCACAAACAGGAGGAATTTGACCTAAAGGTGTTGCTGTTCGTGACCATCAACGATTGGCCCGCTCTCAGTAACCTTTCAGGACAGACAAACAAAGGATACCACGCATGCACGCACTGTTTAGATGACACTGAAAGTATATACCTGGACAAGTGCAGGAAGAATGTGTACCTGGGCCATCATCGATTTCTTCCGACCAACCATCAATGTCGAAAGAAAGGCAAGCATTTCAAAGGCGAGGCAGATCACCGGAAGAAGCCCGCCATGCGTACCGGTGATCACGTACTTGCTATGGTCAATGATTTACACGTAATCTTTGGAAAGGGCCCCGGCGCACTAGCTGTTCCGAATGACGATGAGGGACACACACCCATGTGGAAGAAGAAATCTATATTTTGGGACCTACCCTACTGGAAAGACCTAGAGGTCCGCTCTTCAATCGACGTGATGCACGTGACGAAGAACCTTTGCGTGAACCTGCTAGGCTTCTTGGGCGTGTATGGAAAGACAAAAGATACAGCTGAGGCACGGGAGGACCTGCAACGTTTGCACGAAAAAGACTGCATCCCTCCGAAGCAGTATGAAGGTCCTGCCAGCTATGCTCTTACTAAAGAAGAGAAAGAAATCTTCTTTGAATGCCTGCTCAGTATGAAGGTCCTGACTGGCTTCTCGTCGAATATAAAGGGAATAATAAATATGTCAGAGAAAAAGTTCCAGAACCTAAAGTCTCATGACTGCCATGTGATTATGACGCAACTGCTTCCGGTTGCATTGAGGGGGCTTCTACCGGAAAACGTCCGATTAGCCATTGTGAAGCTATGTGCATTCCTCAATGCAATCTCTCAGAAGGTGATCGATCCAGAAATCGTACCAAGGCTAAGGAGTGATGTGGCGCAATGTCTTGTCAGTTTCGAGCTTGTGTTCCCACCATCCTTCTTCAATATCATGACACACGTCCTAGTTCATCTAGTCGACGAGATTGTCATTCTGGGGCCCGTATTTCTACACAATATGTTCCCCTTTGAGAGGTTCATGGGAGTCCTAAAGAAATATGTCCATAACCGCGCCAGGCCAGAAGGAAGCATCTCCATGGGCCATCAAACAGAGGATGTCATCGGGTTTTGTGTTGACTTCATTCCTGGCCTTAATAAGATAGGTCTCCCTAAATCGCGGTACGAGGGGAGACTGACTGGAAAAGGCACGCTTGGAAGGGACTCAATAATATGCAGGGACGGATATTCTTGGTCTCAAGCACACTACACAGTTCTACAGAACTCTACATTGGTGACCCCGTATGTCGATGAACACAAGAACAGTCTGCGCTCCAAACACCCGGAGAAGTGCGACGACTGGATTGCACGTGAACACATCAGGACTTTCAGCAGTTGGTTGGAAACACGTCTCAGAGGTGACAAAACTGTTTGTGATGAGTTGTACTTGTTGTCCAGGGGACCATCTTCGACTGTATTGATTTACAAAGGATACGAGATAAATGGGAATACATTTTACACGATTGTCCAAGATCAAAAGAGCACCAACCAAAACAGCGGTGTCCGCTTTGATGCAACAACCGAGAGGGGAAAGGACACATATTATGGTTACATAGTGGACATATGGGAACTTGACTACGGACATGATTTTAAGGTCCCTTTGTTTAAGTGCAAATGGGTCAATCTGTCAGGAGGCGGGGTACAGGTAGACCCACAGTACGGAATGACAACAGTGGATCTGAAAAATCTTGGATACACTGACGAACCGTTCGTCCTAGCCAATGATGTGGCACAGGTTATCTATGTGAAGGACATGTCTACCAGACCGAGAAAAAGAAAAGATAAGGAAGCGAATACATCATACGATGAGCCAAAGCGCCACATAGTTCTTTCAGGAAAAAGGGACATCCTGGGAGTGGAGGGCAAGAAAGACATGTCTGAAGATTATGAAAAGTTTCATGAAATTCCTCCCTTCAAAGTCAAGGCTGACCCAAGCATCCTGATAAACGATGAAGATTATCCATGGTTACGGCGCAATAAGCAAATGACACAAGCGAAGAAAAAGTGAAGAGTTTTTTCCGCAACTATTATGATGATACCATGCCAACTTTGTAACAAACGAGTATGATAGCATTGTCCGTTTGTACTATTCAAATTTCAATACTACTTGCACTAACAGAGAAAGTTTGTAATTGGTTTTACCAGAAAGAATTAAAAAAATAAAGCAAATAACAAAAGAAAATAAATAATGCAGAAAACAAAACAAAAAAACTTGAAAAAAAATAGCAACAATAAGTATTTTGTTGTAAGTATAAACAAAATAAAATAAATAAAGCAACAAAGTAAATAAATAAAGGAAGTAAAATAAATAAAACAACTCTAAATACAACAAAAAACAACTTAGAAATAAACAAAGAAAATAAAATAAATAAAGCAACTCTAAATACAGCAAAAAACAACTTAGAAATAAATAGCAACAATAAGTATTTTGTTGTAAGTATAAACAAAATAAAATAAATAAAGCAACAAAGAAAATAAATAAAGGAAGTAAAATAAATAAAGCAACTCTAAATACAGCAAAAAAAACTTAGAAATAAACAAAGAAAATAAAATAAATAAAGCAAATCTAAATACAGCAAAAAACAACTTAGAAATAAATAAAGCAAAAAAGGAAAAAAAAAATTGGGCGCTGCCCAGTGAGCCTGCAAGGCCTATAGCACAGGATCCACCTGTACTATAAGGCCCAGCAAACTCACAGGGCAGCGCGCAGAGTTAGGCCCAGAAGCCTGCATTTGAGAGGAGCTCGAGATGGTGGGAGCAGCAGCCCTTATAAACCACTCTCGAGCTCCCTCAGCTAGCGAGGTGGGACTAAACATCCCACCGCACCCGCGCCAGCACAAGGCCTTTGGTCCCGGTTGGTGGCTAAAACCGGGACTAAAGGGTGGCATTAGTTCCGGTTGGTGGCTGAAACCGGGACTAATACCCCCCTTTAGTCCCGGTTGCTGCCACCAACCGGGACTAAAGGCCCCTCCTTCCCGCCCTTTGGGCTGCTGAAAAGGGACCTTTAGTCCCGGTTGGTGGCACCAACCGGGACTAAAGGGGGGTATTAGTCCCGGTTTGTGCCACCAACCGGGACTAATACTGCTCCTATATAACCATGACTTGCGAAATTTTGGGCAGTTTCCTTCTTCCGCGCCCCCGACGCCTCCCTCTCCTTCCCCGCCCCCGTCGCCCCGTCGCCGTCGCCGTCGCCCCCGTCGCCCCGTCGCCGTCGCCGTCGCCCCCGACGCCGCCCCGACGCCGCCTCGTCGCCGTCGCCCCGCCCCGCGACCCCGTTCCGCCCCGCCCCGCGCCGTCGCCGCGCCCCGGCCGGCCCGTCGCCGTCGCGCCGCGCGCCCCGCCCCGCCGCCGTCGCGCCGCCGCGCCCCGTCGCCGTCGCCCCGCCCCGCCCCGCCGTCGTCGCGCCGCCCAGCCCCGCCGCGCGATGTGAGCGGGCTCCCTTTTTTTTATGTTTATATAAATATATTGCTGTATATATATATATAGTTGCTGTATATATATGTATATATATGTGTATATTGTTTTTTATGTTTATATAAATTGCTGTATATATAGTTGCTGTATATATATATGCATGTGTATATATAGTTGCTGTATATATATATGTATGTGTATATATATATTTTTTTTCTTAGAAATTTGCTAAATATATATGTTAAATATATATGTATGTGTATATAAATATTTTTTTTCTTAGGAAGTTGCTGTATGTGATGTGTGTATGTGATGTATATATATGTGTATGTGGCTATATAGTTTTTTGTTTATAGATGCTAAATATATATAGAAAGTTTTATATATATGCAAAAGTTACAAATTTAGAAAAAGAAGGATAGGAAAGAAGAAAATAAGAAAGAGGAAAGAAAGAAGAAGAGGAGAGGAAGAAGAGGAGAAATAAATAAGAAGAAGAAAAAAAAGAAAGAAAGAGGACAAGAAGAAAGGAATAGAGAAGAAGAGAAATTTTCTCTTCTCTTCTCCTCTATTCCTTTCTTCTTCTCCTTTTTTTTTCTTTTTTTTTCTTCGATCTTCTCCTCTAGCGGTTCCTTTTTTCTTCTTCTTCCTCTTTTTTTTTATCGGATATGTCTATGTCGATATACACCCTCCCCGATAACTTCGACATTAGGGGGGGCCGGGGTCGAGGGTCGTCGAGGGACTGAGGGACCGGTCGAGAGATCGCCGAGGGGCCGAGGGTCGTCGAGGGGTCGAGAGGCCGAAGGTCGAGGGGTCGAGAGGTTGCCTAGCAGTCGGGGGTCTAGGGTTGTGGATCGCCGAGCAGTCGGGGGTCAAAGTATTGAAGAATTCCATGACTTCATCATTTGCCAGAAGTAACCGGGGCATTTTGGTACAAAGTTACGCAAAGTTATTCTGGAACGGAGTTCCTGATAGGATAATCCGTCTTTTGTTACGAATTATTTTATCTGGGACTCCGTTCCAAAATAACTTTGGAGAGCTTCGTACCATCATGCTACTGTTACTTTCGCCTAATGACGAAGTATTGGTTTTGTTGAATCCTTTGACACTCGACAAA
>LR738709.1:641116016-641152979 GCA_902687465.1 Secale cereale | reverse complement strand
GGGGGGTCGAGAGGTTGCCTACCTGTGTCAAAGTATTGAAGAATTCCATGACTTCATCATTTGCCAGAAGTAACCGGGGCATGTTGGTACGAAGTTATGCAAAGATGTTCTGGAACGGAGTTCCTGATAGGATAATCCGTCTTTTGTTACGGATTATCTTATCGGGGACTCCGTTCCAAAACAACTTTGGAGAGCTTCGTACCATCATGCTACTGTTACTTTCGCCTAATGATGAAGTATTGGTTTTGTTGAATCCTTTGACACTAGACAAAATGTGACATGAGGGGGTCTAGGGTTGTGGATCGCCGAGAAGTCGGGGGGGTCGAGAGGTTGCCTAGCTAGTGTCAAAGTATTGAAGAATTCCATGACTTCATCATTTGCCAGAACTCCATTAATATATCCATCTGTCATGTTTGAATAATAATTGGCATGTTGTAAATATTTGTAGAAACAATGGACCACAACACCCGAGACCTAGCACAAGAAGCGATGTTGATGGACCTAATCGCAGACGGACAAAATGCCGTCTTGTCGTTTCTCAATGACACCGATGACCAGGTCGAAAAAGAGCTGCAGCTGGAAGATCTAGGCTATGATATTGATGGATCCGGTGACCCAATGCACATGGAAGAAGTAGACCGTGAGGACGGCTCCGGTGACCCAATGCCGGTGCAAGAAGGAGACCGTGATGCTGGCTCCGGTGACCGAACCGAGTCCGGCCAGGAGGTATATATGTTAGTTAAGCATGTGCTGACTAGTTAATTGATTCATTCATTAACTCTCGTCTTTGTTCCTTTTTATAGCCCTCCGGATCGAGCAAATCTTCGGTAAAAAGACGAGGAGCGAATAAAAAGTTGAGGCCGGATGAAAAGTTTGAGATCTCAGAAATCTCGCGCTCCGGCGAGCCGATTGCACCCATCCGGACAAAGAACGCATTTGTTAATCAGTGCGGGGTTCTGGTTAGGGACAAGATCCCGATCAGCATCCATCAATGGTTAAAGCCGGCTGCAAACGACGCTCAGGTGACTTATGTCACTGATATGTAGAAAGAAGATCTTTGGACTGAGCTGAAGTCAAATTTCGTCCTACCGCGAGAGGTTGATCCGGCGAACCCAGTTATAGAGGAGTTAATCAAGTCTGCTGCACTTTCGAAGATGGCAGACCAATTCAGGGCATGGAAGAAAAAACTGAATACGTTTGTCAAAGATAAAAAAGACTCCAGAATTCGTGGGCATATATGAGAAGATCAAAGATGACTGGCCCGCATTTGTGGCCCATAAGAAGTCGGAAAAGAGTCAGAAGATGTCGGAGACAAACCGGATAAATGCTGCGAAGAAGAAGCATCACCATCGCACGAGGTCGGGCGGCTACCTCGTAGCCCGGCCTAAGTGGGCCAAGGCTGAGAATGATCTGCTTCAGAAAGGGATCGAACCAGAGTCAATGCACTGGCCAGACCTTTGCCGGACTTGGTTCTTCGGGGCTGGTGGAACCTTGGACCCTGTAACAGGGTGGTGCATTTGGACGGACAAGCAATTGGAAACACCACTCAAGAAGATGCGGCAGTATATCAAAGCAGCGCATGAAGGGACGTTCTTCCCCGACAGAGAGAACGACGAGCTGACAATGGCCCTCGGGAATCCTGAGCACCCTGGACGGACACGAGGCACGCCAGGCTCCCTTTCGTGGCGTGATGGGTTTCCGGACGCAGGAGGCTACAAATGCCACGACAGGAGGAAGAAAATGTAGCAGACCGAAATCCAGGCGCTGCGGGCCAGAATACAAGCGATAGAGGAACGGGGAGCAAATCGGGAGAAAAGAATTGTCGAAGCTTCCCCCGAAGCTACCCCGCCATCTCAGCGGAGAAGCAGCGTGGCTTCCACCGAGCTGCTTCAGCCAGAGCCTGCCTTGACGGCTACTGCCAGGAATCCTGTGGATGCTATCACGCAGGCACAAAATTGCCACCTTATGGCGCAGTGGATGAATCTGAAGGTCAAGGCGGCTGCTGGCTCTGTTTATCCTTCTGGACCCGACGACACTTTTCACTGCCGGCCGATTCCAGAAGGATATTCTAGGGTGATGGTCGACGAAATAACGGAGGGATTTGAGGAGCTCCAGCTTGACCATCCTACAGGTGAAGGGGAGACTCGGCTGGGTTCTTCACTGAAGACTCCATGCCTATGGCGGAAGGACCTAATCAACATTCTCAACTGGACGCCTCCGCCTCCTCCTCCTCCTCCGGCGAGTCAGGGCACTCCGCCTCCTCCACCGCCTCCTCCTCCGGCGAGTGACCATCAGGGAACTCCGGCTCCTTCTCCGGCGCGTGGCGGCACTCCGCCTCCTTCGCCGCCGGCGCGCCCGAGTAGCCAGCCTGCTCCTCCTTCTCCGCCTAATCAGCAAGGGCGGAAGAGGCCTGCCGCCGCTCCGGCTGCTCCTGCTCCGGCGCGTAAGCAAGTAAAAAAGACAGCCGCTTCGTCTGGTCCGGCGACGTCTACCAGTACAGCCAGAGGCGGGAGGCGATGCAGATTCGGTCCTTCTCTCACGCCTCTAGAGAAGTTACCGTACGAGAGGTCCGACGAGGAAAACACGAAGATCGCTCAAGGCGAAGTGAAGGACTTTTTTGAAGGGTTGAAAGCACAGAGACATCCACCTCCGGAGGAGAAGATAGATGTGGTGAAAGCACAGTGCACTCTTGCTGCCCTGAAGCAACCACCGCAAAGTAAGCTGCAGGACAACTATGACCGCATGATCCAAAAGTCATATCAAGCAGCGAAGCGGTCGGGAAGTACTAAAAGTGATCAGCGGTTAGCAGAAGGGCGAGCTGGGAAACAAATTGCCCAGCTCGGCGAACAAGCGGACCAATCGTGCCCCCCGCTCAAGGTGTCTAGCGACATGGTCGCTAATGATCCGAGGATGGTGCCCGGTTATACCAATCTTGCAGATTACACGTCCGACGATGTACACTATGATTTCTTGGAAGTGCAGATAGAAAGATACGAGTACAAAAAGCCTCTCGTCAAAAATGAAAGATCTCTATCAACGAATATGCGAAGATTTCATGATTGGTACTTGAAAATCTGCAGAGAGTCTGGGGGGGAGGGATAACTTGTATTTGAGAGTTAAACCGGAGCATGACCTCGTTGGAATTGACCTGTTGCCTGTTCCATTTGAGGAGTTCTATCAGTTTTTCAATCAATTGGCCCTCGATAAAACAACGGTCACCTGCTACTGTCTGTAAGTAGTACTACTTCTGTCATTAAGTCTCTCTATATAGCTGATCTTCATTGCATGTATTTATAATTATCCTCACTATATATTATGCAGATTGAAGATCGTCGAATTGAAGAAAAGACAAGTAGGTGATATTGGGTTTATTAACACATACCTCATAGATGCAACCGAGGTTAAATTGCGTCCCGACGATACCGAGACCAACTTGCTACGATCGTTGGTGGTAAATGAAAACAAAGATATAATACTCTTTCCTTACAACTTCAAGTGAGTGTTACTGTCTTGTGCATATTTGGTTTCCCTTATATATCAGTCAAGGTTATAGTGATGTAATTGATGATCTCATGCATTCGTGCGCAGCTTCCACTATATTCTCTTAGAGATTAAGCTTGAGAAGGGAGTAGTAACTGTCTTGGACTCTAAACGTAAAGATCCCGAGGAGTATGCGGACATGACTCAAATGCTAGCCAGGTAAGTTAAATCGATCAATATTATCCACCATGCATATATATCAGCAACTTCATTTCTGATATCAACTAATTGTTTTCTTTGTCTGGCAGGGTTTGGAGAAAATTCACCAAAAAAGCTCCGGGACTGCCGAAGAAGCTACAATTTAGATACCCAAAAGTAAGTACTATATAGTAGCATGTTCCGCGCGCGCATCTCCTATATCTTGATTCAAGCGCTAGTTTCATCAATACCAATTTGGCATTATTGCTTATCAGTTTGATTGACCTCTATTTCTTGTAAAGTGGTTGTGGCAGGAACCCGGGAATGATTATTGTGGATACTACATTTGCGAGTCCATCCGCCACATGACCTGTGAGCGGGGCTACACTGAAGAACAATTTGAAGTGCGTAAGCAATCAATAATATTCACAAATTTATAGCATCATTTCATGTATTGACCCCCTACTTCAAATTAGATGTTTCGGATGCGGGATGAACTCCTAACACCAGATCGTCTGCGAGCAATTCAAGAGGAATTGGCGGCATTCTTCCTTGAACACGTGATCGCTGAAGACGGAGAATACTATGTGGACCATGCATCCATATGATAGGAGATTATTTTTGTAAGAGATAATTATTGTATATATGTGCCCGGTAGTGTCGGATAGATATACGAGAACTTGTTGTTCGACCAATCTCTCGGAGAAGGAGAGGTGGTCGATATTACTTCTCTCTGTATGCATATATATATATATATATGTTGATTATACGATCTTCTGTTTCCTTCGTTTGCTTTACTAGCTAGCTAGCTAGCTACCGTGTCTAGTCATCTCTATACGTATGTGTAGTACGTAGCAAGCACGGACATAAGAGAGGACACTTCTCTCTATTAATTAGCTAGCTAACACAATATGAAACACCTAAATTAACCCCCCAAAACCTCCAACCCCCCCTCCCCTTTCAAAAAAAAAACAAAAACCACAGCCACAGAAATGCTGACGCGTGGATGCCTTTTGGTCCCGGTTGGTACCACCAACCGGGACTAAAGCCCCTCCTGCCTGGGCTCGGTGCACAGGCCACGTGGACACCCTTCTGCCCCGGTTCTGGATTGAACCGGGACTAAAGGGTCAGAGCATTAGTACCGACCCTCTTGTCCCGGTTCTGGAACCGGGGCTAAAAGGCCCAAATGAACCGGGTCTGATGACCCTTTATCTACTAGTGGATGTATATACAAAGTCCCTGCTCATTATTACATAATGACCCAGCACTTGGGGGCTACAGGTAATATGCATATAAAGGAGGAACATCTTCAAATTATCAGTTTTGGGTAAATCCGGAAGATCAATCATAACCCGGCATTGGCAACAATCATAACCTAGCAGTTATAAACAGTCATGACCCGGAATTATCATTTTTTATAACCCGACAATGGTGGTAGTCATAAACCGGCAAGTTCTACATTTCCAAACCGGTTGGATATCAATTGAATATTTGAAGATCAATATTTTTTGTCAAGTCAGAGCATTGAAAGGTTGATTCGAATGAGTTCTGGATTTACAATATTTCTATGCAAGCAAGCTGATTATGGAGCGGGTCTGTTGACCCGGATTTTCTAGAAGAAGGAAAGGACAAAGGACTTAAGGATGGTCAGGTGCCGGTTTACAAGAAATTCTTAACCCGGAGCACAACCTGTCAGATTTGTTCTTGTGTTATTTGGCAGCATAAGTTTACCATGGATAAATCCAAGCTAAACTTGGGGGCTAATGTCGGGGATATACCCCGCGGTATGAACCGGCCGGAAATATAACCCGGCCGGACTTGGCAGTTTACTTAAGACGGTTTACACTTGGCAATTTATTGGTAAACCGGAAGGTGGATCATGGATGACAAGGCCCAAGGCCCAGAAGGCCAGTTCATATTAATAGTGGGCCGGTTTATGAAGAAAGCACAAGGGATATTCTCCTACAAAGGAAGCAAGACTAGGACTCCTTGTAATAAAGCAATCCTAATCCTACTAGGACTCTACATGTAACCCGCCCCTTCAACATATATAAGGAGGGGCAGGGCTCCCCAAAGAGAGACAAGTTAGACAAGAGACAAGTTTAGACAAGTTCTCACAAGTTTCTAGGGTAAGACACAAACAGCCGGTTTACTGGCGACACCACAAGGATCATAATGAGACCTAGCCTCAAACAGCACGTTGGGTTATTACCGGATGATGTTTCTCGGGGCCCGAAGCTGTCTAAATCCGTGTCTTGCATCGCGTCTCTCGATTCCGCTCAACCCCTCTCAAGCTACTACATAGATGCGCGGCCTCACGACTAAGTCCGTTAATCCGGACATCTGCCGTGTTATTTCCACGACAGTATATATAAGCGGGAGCCTCAGCGCTTGTTCGCTAAGGTTTTCACTCTCCACACTCTCGCCGCACTACATATATATACACACTGGAGGCTCAGTGTTCCTTTGCTAGGGTTTGCTATATTCACTGTCTCTCACCCTCTTCACCAGATCTAAACAAGACTGCGTTGTGGCCTCTGTCTCTCTCACCCCCTCACAGCTGGCGAAGGAGGCGTCCGGATCCCGTCGCACCGGGAAGGGGAGGAGGTGCAGCATTCACTCTATCGCCTTCGGCGAGGGAGGCAATCCACTGCCGGCTGCGCTTTTCTCTTTCACCCAGCGCCTGTGCGGGAGGGCCACCGACCCCTTCTTCCTCACTGCCGTACGTCATGTGGGGAGATCCGACCTCCCGCCGCACGCCTTGCCACATCCGACGACCCTAAGGTATAAGTTTCTTTGAAACCGTCATTGGTCTAGCTGCATGCTGATCTTTTTCGATTCTGTAGTCGAATCTAGGTCTTGGTTCAAAGAGGAAAGAAGGGTGCGGTGGGGTGGAGCATGAATCTAGGACGTGGTTCAATGAGGAAAGGAGGGAGGGAAAGTAGTATAGACTAGCTATCTAGCCGCTTTGTTGGTCAAAAAGGGAAAAAGGGGGTAACCCAGTACACACATCTGTAAGGAACCGAACTCTTTGTTGAAAAGGGAAAGAAACTAGGGGGTCGGGTAGTTTGTGTAGGACTAGATTTGCTGCCCTCACATCGGAAAAAGTTTCAAAGAGAACAAATATGGGACCAACGCAGATATGCTGCTTGGCTACATACTCTGCATCACCCATTTACACGTGTGGACGCACATGGTGCTGGCATGTCCCATGTCCCATCCACATGATCGTGCAGTGTGTTTCATCCTCCTTCATAAGTAGATGGAAGCACATGTTGTTGTTGCGCCGACTCTCCCCTGGAACTGTTTATGATTTTTGTTAATCTTATTTCAAAATTGCAACACTTGTTAGGGATTGGCAGGATTATCATTTTTGTGGCCTCATGTTTCATCCTCCTTTATTGGCCAGTAATTGATTCCTTTTTTGCCTCTGTTAAAACAGGGATATCTATTCAACTTGTTGCTATTGCGACATTTTGCTTCGCTTAATTTTGGTGGAACTGCACAAAATGAGACCGGATATCCATATATGTGTTGAGATCTCTTTGAGGTCTTCGTCACGCGTTATTTCAAATCTTGGTCTTGAAAGGTCAGTACCGACTTTCCTCAGAATTAACTAGTGAATCTTAGTTTAAAACTGCAACACTTGTTACGGATCGGCGGGAGTACCATTTCTGTTAGGGATCGTCTGGAGTACATGTTTAAGAAATGTATTGTTCAGATAATGTATCCGTTATTATATATCGGTTACAGTGTTTTACAAACGGTACTATCCTGCTTTGTAGTTCTTTCTACATGTTTAACCAAGGTATTGTTAAGATAATGTCTCTGTTAAAATGAATCAGTCACATTGTTTTATGAATGATACTTTTCTGCTTTGTCGTTCTTTATACATGTTGAAATAAGGCATTGTTAAGATAATTTCTCAGTTAATATGAATGAATCACACTGATTGAGAATTGCTACTCTCCTGCTTTGTTTCCCATTAAGATAAGGTAGATCGGTAGATGTTTTTCTTCTGGGAGTACAAGTCATCAAACGTTATTTCTCAGTAATTATTTCCCTTATACCTTTTGTTGCTTACAGGGATATCAAAATTAAAGCTCAGTTTTATTCTGACTTTGATTTTAGAAGAACTGCACAAAAGGAGCCAATGTGTCTAAGGCAAACTGCTGCATTAGTGGGTCCAGTTGGTCTTACCACTTTGCAGAAAGAAGCAGTCACTGTTTGCCCTACATTACACAAGGAATGATCGAGAAGCTTTACAGAGTATTAGTAAACGCTGGTGACATGACTAGTCTACAGAGAGCATACGAAACTCTATACCACGTAGAGTGCACTGGGCAAAAAGTGCCTAAACAAGTACAGGAAGCCAGGAAAGGACTCCAAATCTGTCAATGTCATTCTAAGCAAAAATGATGGGGCATCTGGGTATGGTAATCTGTTTACCGTACTTGCAGTTTGTTAGTCCACCGATTGGTGGGTTGACACTGGGGCCAATATTCATGTGTGTGCTGATGTGTCTTTGTTTTTTGGCAGCATACAAATACGAAATCCGTAGGGATGCTCAGCTTGATTTTAGTGGAACTGCACAAAATGTTCAGATGGTTCGTGTCCTCCATAATAATACTTCATCATGCACAATACATCGAATGGTTCTCTAATCATTCGTCGTCACCTTGAGCCACTGGACTATCAGATGACAAACTGTCGGGGTATTTGGATCGACACCTATAGGATCACAAGAATCCCTACTACGGTTGGGGGCGCGGGGTTGAGAGAAGAGCGGATCTAACAGTGAGCACACTGTTCCTTTACCTAGGTTCGGGCCGCAAAGATGCGTAAAACCCTACTCCTGCTTTGGTGGATTATCTGTTTGTGTTCTTCAGCTAGTGAGGAGCTCCAAAAGAGTCGCGAGGGGTTCTAAAGAGCCGAATCCTTCTCCTGGTCGCCTCGGGCCTCCTTTTATAGGAAAAAGGGGTTGCCACAGTGGCACACAGAAAGTGGAAAGGGTACAGTGATGCGAGGTTATCCCTCGCATTACAGGACAAGGCGCATTTAATGCGCTTAGCTTAGGTGTCCTTGCTTTATCGGTGACGAGGGGAGACGTCCGTCTTGTCCGTCACCGCTCCTCCTTGTGTTGACACGCGCCCTGGCCAGCGGTGCCTGAGGTGCCATGTAGGCAGGCAGGCAGCTGAGGTGGCGCAATGGCGGGTCTCCACGAAAATCTGCATGTTGCCACGCCGGAGCCGGCCCAGCTGGTTGGGTCGGCAGCTGCATGGGGCGGTGGAAACTCAGTTGGTGCGGGCCTGACGGTGGCCCTGCGGGTGTCCTCGGCAAGGGCCTTGCCGGGCCCCCGGCAAGGTTCTTGCCGTGGCGCCTGCTGTCATCCCCGGCAAGGTGCTTGCCGGAGGCCTTGTGGTCCTCCTTGGCTGGGATCCCATCAAGGGTCGTCGTCCTATTAGTGTGTGTATCTGTCCTTGAATGTCTTCACAAAGATCTGCATGCCACCACGGGGATATCTCCCGAATCCTTGCCCCATGGGGGCAGTGGACTCAAGGGCGATTCGCTTCGCGGGCGTGGGGCAAGCTTCCGCGGCAAGGGTCTTGCCGGGGCTACCAGAGCTGGCCCCGGCAAGGATCCCCTGTCAGGGCTGCTGAAACTGGCTCCCGGCAAGGATCTTGTCGGGGGAAGCCGCTTCGTCCCTTTGCTCTTTGTGGTCTTGTTCTTGGCGTTGCTCCAGTTCCATCGAGCTTCGGTCTTACCTTGGTTCACCTCCCCTGCTGTGCTTGGTGTGGTGGTGCCAGTGGCTCAGACTGCCTGTGCACAGTCATAGGGGTACAAAAAGTGTACCCCTCTTTTTGTACACCGACAGGAGCCCCCGGGCCTGGGCCACACATAAGCGCGATGCGTTGTTGGGCCAGGCCCAAAACGGTGCGCGGGCAGGCGGGGCGGTTTTCACCGTGGTAAGATTTTCCGCGCGCTGTGCCTCCCACGACCTGCGCGCATGGCGTGGGGTGGAGGGGCGTGCGTGACGTGGGCGGCATGCATGGGGCGGTTTCCGCAGGCATGCGTCACGTCGCAGTAAATGCGAAAGGAGGCGGCTTCGCGCCTTCCCCGTAAACGGGGGGAGGCGTGGAGGCGCGGCCCATTTACTGAATGGGGCCGAGGCGCATTCGTCAAGGCGTCCACTCCCCACGATCACGGGGTGGGGAGAGGTTGCCTCACCCGTCCCTTCGGTTCTGCACGTCCGCCACGTGCCCTCCATGAGCTTCAGGTGGCGAACGGTGGAGGCGGGAAACCGAGCCGTCGCTGGTTGGGGCGGCGGGTCGGTCCCGGCTCCCTCGCCTTCTGCGTCTTGATTGGCCGAGTGGGGCGGTCGAGCCCCAGCCCCGCCCCTTTATAAAGAGCGGGAGGGAAGGGACGGTGCCCTGCACTCTTCCATCTTCTTTCTCCTTCTGCTTCTGCTCCTCTCTTCTGTTTGCCATGGAGAGAGGAAATCCCGGCTCTTCAATAGTGGCGGCGAGGGTCGCTGCTCGACAACGCGTCCCTCCTTCTCCTGTACCTACGGTGGCAGAACTGGCCACGAGGGGAAGAGGGAGGGGGCGAGGCCGGGGCACTCGGGGAAGTGGAGGACGGGGCGGCCTGCCGGCCTCGCCCCCGCCAGCAGCCCCTCATCCAATGGAAGGCCACATTGGGGATGACCCTTGCGAGTTCTTTGTCTGGTTGCGGCGGCCGCCGTGCCGTCGCCTTCGTCTCCCGACCCCATTTGCGCGGGAGATGGAGGTGGATCCGCCAGAGTCGCTGCGGCTGCACATGAGGGGCTGCGGGATCAGTGGCACGCGGGTCCGCGTCGACTTCCCTGCCCCTCATGTGATGTATCTTCGTCAAGGATGGAAGACGTTCGCTCGCATCCACAGCCTGACGGATGGGCTCACCCTCCATTTCAAGTTGATCGAGGATGGCCATCTCTCCGTCAAGGTCTTCGGGCACTTCGGGACTCGTGCGAGGTGCTGCGTGGAGAGCTCCTCCGATGATGAAGACTCCTCCTCGAACGAGGGTGACGAGGAGGACAGCGGCAGCGACGACGAGGGCAGTGGATGGCAGGATGATGGGTCCGACTAGGTGTCGGGCGCCGCTCCTGGTGGCACTGGCGACCCCATCATCCGCATCGCCGGCTCCTTGAACTTCTCGGGGCCGTCTCCTTGGCGGCTGGCGTAGGGAGGCTGCAGAAGAGGAAGAGGAAAAAGGCGGGCGGCAAGGTCGTCATGTCGGAGTACGCGGGCACCGACGCCTTCGACGCATACTGACGTCCTGCCGCCTCGTCTTCGAGTTCTGCCTCCGGCGCCGTCATCACCATCCAGCCCTTGGGCGGCCACCGAGATGTCCTCTTGGTGTCTTCTGCCACCCGTAGCTCGCCTAGGCGCCCCTTTTGCCCTTCTCGCCTCCTTGACCTATCTCCTGAGGAGAGGGACAAGAAAGGCATTACGGGCATCTTATCTCTTTTTAGTTTGTAAGCCTTCGGGCATCTGTTAAGTTTAAAACTTGTAATCTCCTTGTTCATGTTTTTCATTCCCTATGGACTGTACCTGAGTGGAATGTTTTTAAGGAAAAAGGAATGTTTGCCGGGTCATTTGTTCGCAGGTAGAACCCACTACAGGGAACAAGTCCCTGATACCTCTGAGATAAACATTTTCTCGCCCAGCAACAGGCCTTGCCGTCTACCCACTCCGCTCGACCTTTCTCACGCCTCTGGCGGAGGCAGGGACGAAGTGGACTCAGGCTCCTTGTTTCATCCTTTCGCCGCCGCGACTACGACCAAACTTAGTCCCAGGAACGAGCCCTAGGGCCTAGAGTTATGGGAGCACGGTAGCTTAAGGAAAAGAACGAGGTTTCACATACCTCAGTCCATAATGGAATGCATGATAAGGGATGAGGAACTTATCTGGAGCTGCAGCCCCCGGCAACCCTCGTTTGCCATGGGTGAATCTTTGCTCTTGTAGCCCCCGGCAACACTGGCTTGTCGGGGCCTTGATGCTGATCTGTTCCTCTTTCTTCTCCCCAAGTGGCCTCAGGAAGGATGTATGTGCGTCCTGTGAACCAAAGGAGATAGAGGAAAGACAAATAGACGCAAACTCGACCTCTAAGCTAGGGGTTAGCCGCTGCTAAGCACTATCAACCCTAACCAAGGATGAGACTCGACTCAGCATGCATGCTATAACTTAGGGCGCCAGCGCTTCATTTATTTATGCTCAGGGGCTGCGCCTGGCTTTGTACAAAGTGTTACATGCCTTGCCGGCAAGGCTTGTACAAAAGGGTGGCTTGCCGGGGGGCCCGGCAAGCCGCGCCTTATGGGTAAAACTTGCGAAGATGCTCAATGTTCCAGTAATTGCTCACCGGAATGGGATTTTCGGTCTCCAGACGGACTGCGCCAGGCCTGGTGACTCGTATTACCCGATAAGGGCCTTTCCACTTCGGCATCAACTTGTTCGTAATCCTGGCCGATTGAACGCGCCGGAGAACAAGGTCGCCTTCCTCAAAGCTTCGGGCACAGACCTTGCGGCTATGGTAGCGGCGCAAGGCTTGCTGGTAGCGTGCTGCTCTCACAGCCGCCCGAAGATGATCTTCCTCAAGGAGCGTTGCGTCCTCTTGCCGCAGTTGCTCTTGCTCAAGCTCATCATAAGCGAGCACTCGAGGTGACCCGTATATGAGTTCAGTGGGGAGAACTGCTTCCGCCCCATATATCAGGGCAAATGGTGTCTGGCCGGTGGCTCGATTTGGCGCCGTTCTGATCGACCAAAGAACCGCCGGCAACTCATCAATCCAACGCCTCCCGCTCTTGTGCAGCCTGTCAAAGGTCTTTGTCCGTAACCCTCGCAGCACTTCAGCGATTGCCCTCTCAGCTTGACCATTGCTTCGGGGGTGAGCAACGGAAGCGAAACAGACTTTGCTGCCGAGGTCTTGGGTATATTGCATGAAGGTGCGGCTTGTGAACTGTGTGCCATTGTCGGTGATGATCCTGTTGGGTACACCAAAACGGCACACTAGTCCCTTGGAGAACTTGATGGCTGACTGAGTTGTGACCTTCCTCACTGCCTCCACCTCTGGCCACTTTGTGAACTTGTCGATTGCAACGTACAAGTACTCAAAGCCCCCGACAGCGCGGGGGAAAGGGCCCAGTATGTCGAGCACCCAGATCGAGAAGGTCCAGGAGAGAGGAATGGTTTGAAGGGCTTGAGCTAGTTGATGAAGTTTCTTTGAATGGAACTGGCACGCTTCACACCTGGTGACGAGTGCCGTTGCATCCTGGAGGGCAATGGGCCAGAAGAAGCCTTGCCGGAACGCCTTGCCGGCAACGGCTCTTGACCCTATGTGGGATCCACATATGCCTCCATGTATCTCTACCAACAGCTCCAGTTCTTCCTCTCGAGGGATGCACTTCAATTTCACGTCGTTCGGTCTCTTTCTGTAAAGGACGTCATCGACGAACAGGTACATAGCAGACCGACGGGCTACTTTCTCCGCTTCTTCCTGCTCCTCAGGAAGTTCCCCAGTCTGGAGGAATCGGACGGTATGTTGCGCCCACGCTAGAGTCTGGGGCTCGACGGCGAGGACCAAAGGCATTTCCTCTGCCAAGGGAGCGGCTATCTTGACGGCAAAAGCTTGACGCTCCGCCGGAGCTAGCCGTCCTGTGGCGGGCTCAGTGTCTCCGGCAACATCCTTGCCGGCGGATCCGGGGAGCTCGGCGGGAAAGTACTTGCCGGGCCGTGATTTCCTCCTCTTGTTCTGCTCTGTTGATGGATCAACGGATGGCTGAGAAAGCTGAAGCACAAAGGTACCTGGTTCCACAGGTAGCTTGAGGGCAGCGCGCTTTGACAGGTAATCGGCGATGTCGTTCTGCGCTCGGGGAACGTGCTCTGCCTGTATACCATCAAAGCGCTCTTCCAACTTTCTCACTTCATCGACGTAGGCCTTCATCAACGGGCTCTGGAAATCCTTGTTGACTTGTTTGACGACAAGCTGCGAGTCGCCCCTGACAATGAGCTTCTTGATTCCGAGGTCTGCCGCGACCCTAAGACCAGCAAGCAGCCCCTCATACTCAGTAGTGTTGTTCGTTGATACCTCCCTGAGGAAATGCATTTGGACCACGTATTTGAGGTGCTCTCCAGTGGGCGCGACTAGTAGTACGCCCGCCCCGACGCCCTGCAAGGAGAAAACTCCATCAAAGTACATGATCCAGTTGCAACTCGCCTCTTTGCCGGGGAGAGCAGTTTCTTGGACTTCTTCATCAGGCGTTGCGGTCCATTCTATGACGAACTCTGCCAGGACTCGGCTCTGAATCGTCGAGGTACTTTAAAAGTTGAGGCCAAAGCTGGACAGCTCCAGTGCCCACTCTACTATCCTTCCCATTGCATCTGGATTGTGCAATATCCGTTGTAGAGGGAGGCGAGTGACGACAGTGATCTCGTGTGCCTAAAAGTAGTGACGCAGCTTCCTGGAGGCCAGGAGAAGGCCGAAGAGCAATTTCTGCACACCGGAGTACCTTGATCTAGCCCCCTGCAAGAGGGAGCTAACAAAGTAGACCGGGTGATGCATCATTTTCTTCCTTGGCTGCACTCCAACCGGCCATGTCGTCTCCACGCCAGTGGCACCAGGCTCTGCCGCTGCTATGACCCCGTCATCAATTTCTCTCTGCGCCACTAGCGCGGCGCTGACCACCTGGTTCGTCGCCGCCAAGTATAGCAGCAACGGTTCTTGTGGCCTGGGCGCAACTAGTATTGGCGTGGAGGAAAGATACCTCTTCAAATCTTGTAACGCTGCTTCAGCTTCTGCCGTCCACTCCATCGGCCCTACCTTTTTCAAAATCTTGAAGAAGGGGAGGGCGCGCTCGGCAGACTTGGAAATGAATCTGCTCATGGCGGCAACACAACCAGCAAGCCGACGCACGGTCTTGACCTGTTTGGGTGCTTCAATCTGCTCTATAGCTTTGATCTTGTCCGGATTGGCCTCTATCCCACGCTGCGACACAAAGAACCCGAGAAGCTTGCCAGACGGGACGCCGAAGACGCACTTCTCAGGGTTCAGCTTGAGGTTGATCTTGCATAGGTTGACAAATGTTTCTTGTAAATCCGGTATAAGGGTTGCCCTGTTCTTGGTTTTGACCACTATATCATCCATATAAGCCTCCATATTTCTATGGAGCTGGGGTTCAAAACCAATCTGGACTGCCCTTGCAAACGTCGAGCCAGCACTCTTCAACCCTAAAGGCATTCGTACGAAACAGTATGTACCACATGGGGTGATGAATGCTGCCTTCTCTTCGTCTTCTCTTGCCATGAAGATTTGGTGGTAGCCGGAGTAGGCATCGAGGAATGACAGCAGGTCACACCCGACAGTGGAGTCAACAATCTGGTCGATGCGCGGCAATGGGAAGGGGTCCTTGGGACAAGCTTTATTGATATCTGTGTAATCAATACACAGCCTCCACTTCCCATTTGCCTTGCGCACAACCACTGGATTGGCCAACCACGTTGGATGGAGCACCCCTCTTACCAAACCCGCAGCTTCCAATTTCCGGATTTCCTCTGTGATGAACTCTTGCCGTTCCAAAGCTTCCTTCCTGACCTTCTGCTTGACGGGCCGTGCATGAGGACAGACAGCAAGGTGGTGCTCAATAACCTCCCTGGGAACGCCGGGGATGTCGGATGCTTGCCATGCAAACACGTCGACATTCGCCCGCAGGAAGGTGACAAGCGCGTCTTCCTATTTGTTGTCAAGGTCGGAGCTTATGTTGAAAGCTCCTCCCATGCCGTCCTTCTTGATGGAAACCTTCTTGGTTCCCGGTGGCGTGGCCCTGGACCTCTTGTTTCTGCCAGTGGAGCTCTATGGCACGTCCTCGACGGGAGCGCGACACTCCGAAGAGGTGCGCTTGCCGGAGTGGGTGTCCGAGGTTTCACCGGTCTTCTTCTTCCCTCCCGGGGCTCCAGTGGCAGGAGAGAGTGCCCCCGTAGCGGCAGCTGCTGCAACCGCTTGCTGGTACAGTTGGTCAGCGCAAATCAGCGCATCTTTCTTATCGGAGGGGATGGTGATGATCGTCACAGGCCCTGGCATCTTTAGGGTGTTGTAGGCGTAGTGTGACGCTGCCATGAACTTGGCCAGCGCTGGGCGGCCAAGGATCCCGTTGTAAGGCAAGGGGATCTTGGCGACATCGAACACGATCCTTTCCGTCCTGTAGTTCAGATCCCTCCCAAAAGTCACGGGCAGCGTGACCTTCCCCTTGGGTTGGCTTCTCCCCGGGTTGACCCCCTGAAACGTGCCCGTCTCTTCGAGGTCTCCATCAGGAACTTGCAGCTTCTCGATCATGGTGGGCGAGAGTAGGTTCAGACCGGCCCCGCCATTGACTAGCATCTTTGTCACCTTGAGGTTGCGTATTGTTAGTGAAACCAACAATGGCAAGCACCCGACTGCAGTAGTGCGATCAGGGTGATCCTCAGCGTCAAAGATGATAGGTGTGCTGGACCATTTCAGCGGTTTTTGGGCACCGGACGATGGTTCCGCCACTGTAATCTCACGCGCCCACTGTTTAAGATGGCGGTGAGAAGTATGCAGCGAGGCGCCGCCGTCGACGCACATGGCCTCCGTAGCCTTCTGAAATTCTTGGTTGCCGGACTCGTCGTCCTCCTCGTGATCGTTGTCTTCGGGCCTTCTGTCACGGCCCCGGGCGGGCCTCTCCTGCTGTTTATCCTTGCCGCGACGGCCTGTTTGGCCGTCACGCTTCTTACTGGACCCTTCAACACCATCCTGGCCCTTCTCCTTGTCCCACCTCTCATATTCAGCTCTCTGCTTTTCAGCAAGGAGCGCAACCTGTCGGCAGTCCTGGAGATCATGGCCCTTGGTGCGATGGATCTTGCAGTATCGCTTGCCGGAGTTTCCTGGCTTCTCGGCAGCCGCCAAGGCCCGGCAGGCAACACACCCGGCAATTTCCTTGCCGGGGTCACCCGCCTTGGTTTTCTTGGCGGAGCCGGTGTCATCAGATCCCTCGACGGCAAGCACGGCTTTTCCCTTGCACTTCCAGTTACGGTTCCGGCCTTTCTTCGCCGGGGCGGTAGTATCGTCATCTGAAGAGTTGGTTTCCGTGCCGGCATCTTCGCCGGGGTACTTCCTTCCTTCTTCAGCCCGGGCACATCTGTTGGCAAGAACATAGAGCTCTGCCACATCTTTCACCTTGGTCATCGCCAGTTCTTCACGCATCTTGCGGTTACGCATGTTCTGATGGAACGCGCTGATGATGGCAGCAGGGTGAACATCGGGGATATTGTACTGTACCCGACTGAACCTCTGTATGTACTTGCGCAGATTCTCGCCTTCCTTCTGGGGTATGGCGTGCAGGTCACTTGCTTGGCATGAGCTTGGTGACCTCCGGTAAAGGCGCCAACAAACTCATGGCACAAATCCGACCAGGAGGAAATAGAGTCTACCGGCAAGTGCATCAACCATGACATGGCGTTGGGTTTAAGAGCCAACGAAAAGTAATTCACAAGCACCTTATCGTCGCGAGCTCCGGCAGCTTGCATCGCGATGGTGTAGATGCTGAGGAACTCCGACGGGTGGGTCTTGCCGTTGTACTTCTCGCCAATGTCAGGCTTGAAGGTGCGGTGAGAGGGCCACTGGAACTGCCGCAGCTCACGGGTAAAAGCCGGACAGCCTACCTCGTAAGGTAGACCTCCAGGGCTCTCCGGTGCTGGGCGGTCCACAACAGGCCCCGCTCGCCTGTTTGACTGGTGGCGCGCTCCACGCCGGCGCTCGATGGTGGTTCGAGTGTCTTCATGAGCTCGATCCTGAAAACTTGATGCTGGTCGTCGTGGGTCCGTGGGTCGGACGACGCTATGGAGATGGCGTCGCCCGCGACGTCCCGATGAGTTGACGCACGCGGCATCGGGCGAGGAGGAGGCGAATGCACCGTAGCCACGGCGCTGCCGGCCCTCCCGCCGCCGGTGCGTGGGACTCCATCGGAGCGTCGACCCGGGAGCTCCGCTGGATTTGGTTCATCCTTGTTGGCGACTGCGACAAGGCTTCGGATGGTGGCTCTTTGTTCGTCGAGTTTCCCCGTAACGGGAGGAAAGTCAAGGAGCAACTGCGCGCGTGCCAGGACTTCGGCTGGGGTCAACGGTAGCGAAACCTGCACGGACCGCGACGCGCTTCGACCCCTGACCGTGTCAGGAGGAGCCCCATCACGATCCCGCGGTCGCATACCTTCCCCACCAGTGCTTCGGCGGGTGGGCAGGTCTTCTACGTCCCGGGAGTGGCGCTCGGGGCTCTTCCCATGGCGACGCCCAACATCTTCGTGGTGACGACGCCGTTCGTCGCACGCTGCTTGAGAGGAGCGCACTGTTGGCACCGGCGTGGGAGCTCTGGAGGCCCTTGCGTCGCCTTCGGGTGATGCGGCAGCGACCTTGGAAGGCCCCGCGCCACCCGCGGAGGGCCTGGCTCCATCTTTGGAACTGGCGGTGTGCGGTCCGTTACCAGGCACACAAACATCGCCACCTCCCAACTCCGGCTGTTGGGAAGGCGTTGGTGTTCGCGAGCAGCGCCCCGGGTCATTTCCGCGACCGGTCCTCTGCTCGCCCGCGTCGGGACGGGCTGTCCGGTTTCCGACTGGCCAACCGCCACCGTCGTCTTCTTCTTGGGCGCCATGATGATGAAGGAGTGCCGAACTAACTGCTAAAGCCGATTCTCACAACTGCGTAGCCCCCCTACCTGGCGCGCCAAAGATGTCGGGGTATTTGGATCGACACCTATGGGATCACAAGAATCCCTACTACGGTTGCGGGGCGCGGAGTTGAGAGAAGAGCGGATCTAACAGTGAGCACACGGTTCCTTTACCCAGGTTCGGGCCGCAAAGATGTGTAAAACCCTACTCCTGCTTTGGTGGATTATCTGTTTGTTTTCTTTAGCTAGTGAGGAGCTCCAAAAGAGTTGCGAGGAGTTCTAAAGAGCCGGATCCTTCTCCTGGTCGCCTCAGGCCTCCTTTTATAGGAAAAAGGGGTTACCACAGTGGCACACATGAGGTGGAAAGGGTACAGTGATGCGAGGTTATCCCTCAAATTATAGGCCAAAGCGCATTTAATGCGCTTAGCTTAGGTGTCCTCGCTTTATCGGGGACGAGGGGAGACGTCCGTCTTGTCCATCACCGCTCCTCCTTGTGTTGACACGCGCCCTGGCCAACGGTGCCTGAGGTGCCATGTAGGCAGGCAGGCAGATGAGGTGGCGCAATGGCGGGTATCCACGAAGATCTGCATGTTGCCACGCAGGAGCCTGCCCAGCTGGTTGGGTCGGCAGCTGCATGGGGCGGTGGAAACTCACTTGGTGCGGGCCTGACGGTGGCCCTGCGGGTGTCCTCGGCAAGGGCCTTGCCGGGCCCCCGGCAAGGGTCTTGCTGCGGCGCCTACTGTCATCCCCGGCAAGGTCCTTGCCGGAGGACTTGTGGTCCTCCTTGGCTGGGATCCCGCCAAGGGTCGTCGTCCTCTTAGTGTGTGTATCTGTCCTTGAATGTCTTCACAAAGATCTCCATGCCACCACGGGGATATCTCCCGAATCCTTGCCCCATGGGGGCAGTGGACTCAAGGGCGATTCGCTCCGTGGGCGTGGGGCGAGCTGCCGCAGCAAGGGTCTTGCCGGGGCTGCCAGAGCTGGCCCCGGCAAGGATCCTGTCAGGGCTGCTGAAACTGGCTCCCGGCAAGGATCTTGCCGGGGGAAGCCGCTTCGTCCCTTTGCTCTTTGTGGTCTTGTTCTTGGCGTTGCTCCATTTCCATCAAGCTTCGGTCTTACCTTGGTTCACCTCCCCTGCTGTGCTTGGTGTGGTGGTGCCAGTGGCTCAGACTGCCTGTGCACAGTCATAGGGGTACAAAAAGTGTACCCCTCTTTTTGTACACCGACACAAACCCTGCCCGTTCCACAATCATAGGCATCACATATTTTGAATGGGAAAAGCTTGTCAAAGTTGACATTAGTTTAATATATTGGAATTGTAAAACCTTGTCAATTTTTTCTCATTGATGTTAGCTAGAAGCCATGCATTTGATATTTTTGAGTGGGACGCCCTTTGCTGTGAGCAACGTCGATCGTTTTTCCTATTCCTGTCTTCAGTTCAGAAGTAAATATTTACTCTGCTGAGATGCATAGTCACATGAATGTTGACTTATCTAAGATATTTTAAGAGTTTGTTCTGAATATTGTCTATGTAATGCCAGGCCTTGTGTTTGATTGCAAAGTTGAGCTTGGCATGTTGTGGCATGCGACATCACGAGTTGTTTACCGTGCCTCCTGAGAATAATGCTTCGTATTATTTTGCATGTCGATCTAATGCCAGTGATTTGCTTGTTAGGAAGATCATCCTCTTGTGTTGTTTCCGTGCTTAATAAGTTCATTGTCTTATGTTTCATTCATAGCCTATACGACAAGTCGGGTAGGTTAGACGTGAAACCATATGATCTTCCAACCAACTCATCATCTTAGGCCATGATTAGATCATCGTTTTCCAACCAAAACCGCTTGTACAACTGACGCTTGTAAATAAAAGCAGATGGTCTTGGGAGAAGCGCTTGGTTGGTCGATTTCGACTAGTAAAATATACACCGGTCTCTCAAATTACACGCGTAACCCGCCGATTTTACTTACAGACCTCGGGCCCTCAGTTTCGTTACGCCTGTATTTTACGCGTTGTTTCCGATGACAAGTAAATTACACTTATATCTTAATACAGGTGTGAAATAAACCAGAACTCTCAAGCGCGGCCGTACCGTTTCATGCCGTCTCAGTCTCTCGAAGGTGCTCATAGGTGTCCGATGATCCTGGTTCCTGAATGAGCAGCGGGCGCTGTATAAGACCATCCATAGGGCCCGCGAGGCCCTCTCCGCCGTCCTTCGAGTTGTTGCGCTCGCCGTGGCACCGAGCATTGTTAACATGGTCAATGAACATGAGGATTCAGGAGATGACTTTATTTTGACTGGTTGATAGTAGGGACCCACTAGGGCCATAGCCGTACGTACGCAAGTGACTCCTTATTATGTACAACTATATTTTTGTTGCTTCCTCCTGGTTTCCTGACATCATGGTCCCACACCATTGTCAACCTATGTAGTCAATATAAACGAGAGAATTGCACAAGGTGTGGCCGACAGCTGGGACCAAGCAGCTCGAGCAGTATTTGTGTTTTTGAGGCGTGAGCACAGCAGAGTTTTTCTTGACGATGTTTTCGTTGTTGTTCAAAGGAGAGCAGGGTATTAACTGGGCGAGCTGTGGCCCGTCTAGCCCAGGATAGATATCCAGCCCAGATATTAATTTTTTTCAAAATGGCTAGCCCAGCTATACGTTTTTTGAGGAATACCCAGGCAAGGTCAACTTGTTATTCTCCGCCCCGCTGGGCTGCAAATCTTTCCTAGGAGGGATGCATTAGGCTTAACAGGAAAATGGGCTTTAAAAATAATAAATGGGATGTAATTATAAAAACTGGGCAGTAAATGTAAAAATTGCACCAAGCACGAAATTAGTTTATAAAATATTATTTATGGATTTTGAAAATTTTAATTTTTAATTGTTGCGCGGGTAATGTTTCGTTAGATTTTTACGTAATACAAATTTATATTTAATCTGACTAGAAATTTCGGGATAAAAATATTTCGGATCCCATCAAAATGTGGGAAATTTTATTGAATTCTGTCTTGAACGGTTGGTTGAAATTATTAATCGTTGTCCTACCTAGAAAATGGGTTGTACTTTTAACAAACTGTAAAATGAGCCCAATTTTTTTTTTGAGAATACCCAATCCAATCCTCTTTATTTTTCTACGCCCTGATGATTATTTTTCTACGCCCTGATGAGCTGCAACTCTTTCAAGATGCCTGCAAATCGTGAAAGTAATATGAAATTGGTTGTAAATATAAAAACAGACGAAAAATTGGCAATTAGTTTATAATTTCTGAATTTTTTTCACATTTTCAGATTCCTATTTCACTGGGCATTAACCTAATTTAAATATATCTTAAAAGTACTTTAAATCTGGCTCGATATTTTGGTATTAAAAATAGTTTGGAACCCACAGAAATATGCTAAATTGGCCCTGGACAACCTAAAAAAACGGATTGCAATAAATTGCATAAGAAGTCGCAATGCGCTATATATAAATTATTAAAAAATAGGGAATGGTCTGACTTATGGGCCTATTAGGTTGAGGCATATGCAAGATTTTTTATTTATTATATACGTCAACAAACGATTCTAGAAGACGTAACTGTTCGATGTCAATCAACGGTCTTCGTGTTTCTTCAATCTCTGATCTTCTTGCTCCAGCGGCCAAATCCAGCGCCGGCGGGACCGCCTGCTCCTGCCTCCCGTGCAGGCCTCACCGCCCCCTACTACTCCCATCATTGGCTAGGGCATCCCTCTACTCACCCACACCCCCTGTTATTCTGCGGCGATGGCAGCCACACATCACGGCCGAACCAGTGAACCCTCGTACTCCTCTCCGCGTGGGCATCCACTGCCGCGTCTTCCCCGGCTCCGCGTCGTCCCCTTCCTAGGCCTTGCCATCATCCACCGTCCTGGTGCTCTCGGCGTGGCGTGGTCAACGTGGTCAAGGAACGAGTTCCATCGGAAGAGTACTGTCGTGGAGAGACTGACAGCTGGGCCACGGCAGCCGCAAGGAAGTGCCTCCTTATTACGCAGAAAATAATTGATCCTCCACCTGACAACAGGGACCCACCAGACGGGCCATCGTATTTGGCAAAAAAAAAAACGTTTCCCCCTGACTGCTGGGACCCACCAGACGGGCCCCTGTATTTCACGAAAAAACGTTCCCCCCACTGTCAGCTCGGACCCACCCGAAGTGCCTCCTTATTACGCACAAAAAATGGATACTCCCCCTGTTAGCTAGGACCCAGTATAGTGGGACGCTGACTTGTGGGCCTACTACGTTGACTGGGACAGAGGGCTTTGTCAACTTAGTCAATAAGCACGATTCTAGCTCCATTAACCGTACGATGTCCATCCAACGGCCGTAGTGCTTCTTCAACCTCTGATCTTCTTACTCCAGCCGCCCAAACTAGCATCGGTCGTACCTCGTGCTCCTGCCTCCCGTCGCCGGCTGCGATGCCGCGGAGGCCTCCCCGCCCTCTAGTACTCCCACCGCTGGCCAGACCATCCCTCTACTCACCCACACCCCCTGTTATTCTGCAGCGACGGCAGCCTCACACCGCAGCCGAACCAGTGAACCCTCGTACTCCTCTCCGCGTGGGCATCCACTGTCGCGTCTTCCCCGGCTCCGCGTCGTCCCCTTCCTAGGCCTCGCCGTCGTCCACCGCCCTGGTTAACGTGGTCAAGGAACGACTTAATCGGAAGAGTACTGTCATGGAGAGGCTGACAGCTGGGTCCACGGCAGCCGCAAGGAAGTGCCTCCTTATTACGCGGAAAATAATTATTCCTCCACGTGACAGCAGGGACCCACCGGACGGGCCACCGTATTTGGCAAAAAAAAAAAACGTTTCCCCCCTGACTGCTGGGACCCACCAGACGGGCCATCGTATTTCGCGATAAATACGTTCCCCCCGCTGTCAGCTCGAACCCACCGGAAGTGCCTCCTTATTACGCACAAAAAATGAATACTCCCCCTGCTAGCTGGGACACAGTATAGTGGGGGGCTGACTTGTGGGCCTACTAAGTTGACGGGGACGGAGGGCTTTGTCAACTTAGTCAATATGCACGATTCTAGCTCCATTGACCATACGATGTCCATCCAACGGCCGTAGTGCTTCTTCAACCTCTGGTCTTCTTGGTCGAGCCGCCCAAACCAGCGCCGGTCGTGCCTCGTGCTCTTGCCTCCCGTGGCCGGCTGCGATGCCGCGGAGGCCTCACCGCCCCCTACTACTTCCACTGCTGGCCAGGCCATCCCTCTACTCACCCACACCCCCTGTTATTCTACGGCGACGGTAGCCTCACACCGCAGCCGAACGAGTGAACCCTCGTACTCCTCTCCGCGTGGGCATCCACTTTCGTGTCTTCCCTGGCTCCGCGTCATCCCCTTCCTAGGCCTCGCCGTCGTCCACCTCCTTGGAGGTCTCGGCGCGGCGTGGTCAATGTTGTCAACGACCGACTTCCATCAGAAGAGTAATGTACGTGGAGAGGCTGACAGCTGGGTCCACGGCCGCATCAAGGAAGTGCCTCCTTATGACGTGCAAAATAATTATTCCTCCACATGACAGCGGGGACCCACCAGACGGGCCACCGTATTTCGCGAAAAAAACATTTCCCCCTGACTCACTACAAGAGATCGGGCCTACTATGACGAGCCAAATTATGTCATGCAATAGCCAAAAACGTCACAGAGTACACCTTCTTGACGTTTTACGGGCGTCACAAGCATCGTCACGGAATCCCCGTCACAGATTACTCCTAGTGATGGCGCGCACACTTAACGTCACTGAATGTGGGACCTTCGGTGATGTTTTCTACAACGTCATCGACTTTGGATTTCAGTGACGGCTTATAAATGTCACACGTTAGATGAAAATATGCCATAGTGTACCATAGTCAATGATGAAGCAACGTCACTAACTTGTTGCCATGTCATCATATCACAATGATTAATACGACCTAATCTTGCCATATTTAATTCATTTGAATTTTAAATCACAATGAATTATCCAATCCAATGAAATCCAAATTCATACCACATCACATTATATAAATACAATAAATCATATTACATCAACCAAAATTAAGGAGAAAACATATTATAAATTCAATCCTCTTTGCCAAATCATCTTCTAAACAAAAGTGACAATAAAAACTAACGCTGCTTCATAAGTTTGACACTCACAACAATAGACAAGTTGCAAACTAATAGTTAGATGACTAAAGACCACAAAAGTGTTGTCATGATGGCCTTCATGCACCATGAGATTGGGGCTGCTGAGTTGATTAAGGTCTTAAGAGAAAACAATCAGTTTATCCATTTCTCGTTGCTTCTTTTTCCAGGCCTTAATTCTTGCCTTGCTAGTGTCTTCCAATTCTTCTTGATCCGGTCCATCTCTTCAAGTGCTCCTTCTTATGCTTTAAGTCCCGCAATTAACTCCTCACGATGCCTATAAATTAATGAAACACATAAGCGATGAAACTTTATTTGATGAAAACAAACAAGGCAAAAAGGTACAATAGTCCCACAAGGAATCTACAATCTATATCAAACTATTAATCTGAAATAGAGAAGTATTATTATTAAATATAAAGGAAAGCATGAAGGTGGGCCAATGAAACAATAAACCAAAGAATAAGTTATAATGGTTAAAGAGCACGCATAAGAACGAGCTAGATTATATTTAAGAACATGCAATCCATGCATATCTTAGAGTAGCACATGCCTCATCGCTGCGGTTATCTTCTACATGCAATGCCCTCATTTCCATCTCACTCTCCGGACTAGTGGCATGGTTGTAGTACCTGAAGTTGTAAAGGATGGCGACAATGCAACTGAATGAATTGCCAAAAGACCTAACTGCCAATGGTATATACACTAACAAAATTAATTTCGCTTAAACTTGTTTAGAATTGGACCTGGAAATATGCAGCCATTTTCTATGTGCATGCGTACTTTCGTGCAAAACAAATGAATACAGTAATGTAGATAACTCAAAATGTAAATACATGATGCACTAATATTGTGTGTGTGTGTATGTGTGTGTGTGTGTGTGTGTGTCTATATATATATATATATATATATGTATATTTACACTAGCAAAAAGGCCAGTGCAACGGGAAAAAAACAGTACATACCCCTAGCCTAATAAGCAGGGCTTAATGGCTCAAGGATAACCCTCTCCCCGCACAATTCAATGTTCTATACTTGAACATGGCATCTCATTCGTGTCGCTTATCCTCCTTTCCGCCCTCGCCGATGGTGGCCGCGGTGTCCATTTGGTCACAATGCATGGTCAATCCCAAGGTGATGATCTCTGCTTCTTCTTTTTTTATACTCATTTCAGTAATCCATTCGTGTTAACCAAATGGAATGGTTTGTTTTGGATCCGAAGAATCCTGAGAGGAACTGTTAATAATATTTTAATTAAACCAATGCTTCATTAGAATTTCTATTATTTACTTTGTAGGACATCGGTTTTGCAATTCAACGCACTCCATCCATTTTTTTAAACGCGTGGATAGTTACCACAAAAATATTACATTGCCCTACTAAAATAAGTTCTAGTCTAAGCGGTGGACAAAGAAACAAACATACATACCTGACTCTTTTTTGCGGGAAAAAAATACATACCTGACTTGAGCATGTAGTTGTATTTGTAGGAGGCACCCTGAAAGAAGAAAACAAAGCGCTCGCATACATCTCTTTATCGAAAACCACATTTGTCCACCGATGCATCACAGCCTGCAGCACAATGCCACAAACATACACAAAGATTTAGCTAATAAAAACATGGTGTGAGAAGCCCAAGTAAAAAATTTAGCCAATGCATAAAGCGGCATGCACTACAAAAAAACAGCAATCTTGGTCGTCGGCACCTGCACAAAGCTTCTCTGCCGTATAAAAAATAATCTGAAACACATATAGACAACAGTGGAACTTGTAGTTGTAGTTTCAAGATGGATGAGTACCCAACAAATATAGAAAGAGTATAAGATAATGTGTTATGCCTTTGGGCTGGAATAGCATCCTCAACTTGAGGAACAAAACAATTATAACTGGCAAGAACACAATGAAACACCTTTGAGAAGGCAAGGCGACAACCATGATGGATAGGGATAGGGAGCGATTCTCCCCCATTGTTACTGCTCTCCCCTGTTCCTGCTGCTCAGTTCCTCAAAAAAATCGTCTTATGCTCTATCTCGTGTGCAATTCTTGCATGTTGTTCCTGTCCGCAAGCAGTCCTAGCCATGCATACCAATTCATGTGCATCTTCCTTCGTCTTTGCCTTGCCTGTACGCATGTAGCTGCCGTCGACCATCGAACCGATGTTGTCCCACTCCAATTTTGTCCAGTAGGAGGTCCGATGTCGAGGTGGAGCCACCTCAACTGCCAATTTCTCCGTGTATCAGTTTGCGTAGTTAAAAGGGGGAATCACGGTCACACTAATAAAAAAATGTCAGTGGTTCAGTGAATCAAGAGTTGACTAACAGATCATGTATACACCTACACTACATGTACATGTTGTCATAGACATGAACCGAGGCTGATGAATAGACAAAAATTATCATGAACTTTCTGAGTAAGTAGCACCAGATCGGATCACTGGAGAATGATATCACTATGGACAAAGGATTACATGTATTTTTACCCGGGCAACTAACAACCTCACGCTATTTGCCTAATAGAATTCATCAACATAGTTCAGATCTAGCAAACAATAGTACAATACACAAGTGCATGCACATCTCGTACTGACAGCAACGCATGAGTAATTTGCCATAAAAAAGGGGATGAAAGGTGGAGCAAGTATGATAGCCGCCGCCTGCTGGAGCAGTGTCTGTACACGCCAGCACCCCGCAGCCAGTGGTAGCTGAACACACGTCGGCACCCTGCGGCTGGCGGGAATTGCAGGTTTGTGCCCCCTTTGGTTTTCAGCTGTACAGATGAGAAGCGAAAATGACGATTTGTGGCAAACTCAAATCTGTAGCACCTCGCCCACCGAACAGATTATTTAGCACGTGAATTCATCTAGTTAGAAAAATCTATTGTGGAAGAAGGAACTAACCGGCGGGGAGAGGAACGACGACGGAACAGCGGGGAAGAGGGCTGACGGGATAAGGAGCGCGGATCCGTGTAACAGGGACGAGGAGCGCGGATCCGTTCAAGCGGGACGAGGCCGACGAGTTGTTGCTCCCGAGTTGATGCAGTGGATCCGATCTCGGCTGGTGATGCGGCCTGCAATCTAGCCGCCGCGGGTCGCTGCAATTGCGGGAGAAGAAGATTTGTACGAAGGAATGGGAGGTGGGCCGTGGGTCTTCGCGGGAGAAATGAAGAAGATAGCGTACGAGGTGGGACGTGGCTCAAACTCCCTGGGCCAAAAAAAATCTCGTTCACTCTCCTTCTCCTTATTTCTATTTCTATAATATTTTTTTTCTCATCCACTCTAAAAAAAGATTGGGAAGATTGCAGTCTTATTTCAATTTTATTTTCATTATTTTCTGGATCAAGACAACATCAGCGCCAATTTATTAGGTCACGACCACTGCCTATCTTTTTTTAGATAGACCAAAACAACTGCAATGATCTATGAGAAAAAAAGTCAAGACTAGCCCTTGATGGATTGTTTTTATAGAAGAAATCACCTGAGCACACAATGGCAAGTCGAGCACTCGAACATTGATGGGCAGCGAGTACACCCCATGTTGCTAGCCACCGGAGTGATGCTCGTTTCGCAACAACGACATATGAATAAGCTCAAGAACACTTGTAATAACATTTTTCCCCAACCACTACATGTTTACATTAGATAGAACAAAATAATTGCATTGCTCAATAGCCTATGAATAAACATTGGTGGGTCCCACTGTCAACTATTATGCCTGGGTCCTGCCGCTCAATAAGCCATGAAGCACCTATGAAGGGTCTGACAGTTAGACGTTACATGACGAAAAAAATGAGCATCACACACTCGCAATATTCGATGACACTAGTAGGTTCATCATGGAAGTTACCATATCGTCATAGAAATTGGTAGCTAGGTGGCACTCAATGGCCGAGGCAACTTGGTGACATTAATCGTCACCGATTTGTAGCGATCGGTGATGCCACCTATAAAACGTCACACATTGGGTATTTCTGTGATGTTATCACCCACCGTCACAAGGATTTACGTCACAGTATCTCATTTTTGTTGTAGTGACTGCTGGGACCCACCGGCTACAGCTTCACACGCAAAGAAGTGCGTCCAGAAAAAAAAAACGATTCACCCCCCTGACTGCTGGGACCCACCAGCTACATCTTCGCACGCAAGGAAGTGCCTGACAGTCGGGACCCACCTGGTCGAAGCGTACGTAGTGTTGTCATTCTGGTCACGAACGTGTATGTACATACTGGTGGATGTAGAGACGCGCACGTGTCGTAGTAGAGGCGCGCACGTAGCATGTACACGTACGTACATCGGCCAATGTGCAAGAAAGAAAATATGGTCATGTACGTACATACGGGCAAGGTCTCGAACGCCTACTCGCGCATACGTACGGCCAGGGCTCGTGTACATGGCTGGGTTGGAACGGAGAAACATCGTCGTCGTCGTTTTCACGGGGAGCCAACCGGCTGGGTCGGAATGGAATGTGTCGTCGTGTTCATCGGGGGGGCTTGGACGGAACAGCCGATGGAAACGAGGCCTGGCGTACCGAAGAACGGAGGAAACGGCCTTGTGTTCGACCGGCCACGTTCGAAACAGGATCATGTTCATCTGGAGGGATCTGGCGTACCGCAAAACGGAGGAAACTGACCTCCTACGATCGAAATGGGGGTCATGTTGATCGGGAGGGGTGTGGCATACCGCAAAATGCAGGAAATGGACTTGTGTTGGAGCATTATGGTCGAAACAGGGGTCCTGTTCATCGGGAGGGGTGTGGCGTACCGCAAAACGGGAATCCACGGGATACTGTTCATCACCACCATCGACTCCCTCCAGCCTTCACGGGCTACTGTCCATCCACCGTCGATCTCCTCCAGCCTCCACCGCGCGCTACTCTACCGGCTACTGTTCAACCAGCCCTCTCCACGGGCTCCTGTTCAACCACCCCTCCACGGGCTACTGTTCATCCAGCCCTCCACCGTCTACTGTTCATACAGGCCTCCACGGGGTGGTCCTGTTCATCCAGCCCTCCACGGGGTCCCGTTCATTCAGCCCCAACCGGCTCGATCGATCGGGGTCCTGTTCAACACCAGGGGGTCCTGTTCAGCCACCCTCATCGGGAACTATTCATCCAAACCCCCCAGCAATGCTCACTGTTCTTGCAGAGGCAGCATCGATCAACTACAGTTAGCAGTAGTAGCGAAGGAATCGCTCGATCGGGTTCAGTTAACAGCCATCGATCGATTGCTTGGGTTCAATAACGCGTAGCCTGAAGTGCAATCCTTCGGGTTCAGTTAGAGCCCAACGCCTCACTCAGGTTCAGTTAGAGCCCAACGACTTGCACCGACGTGCGTGCGTGTACGAGAGAAACGCGCATCGCTCGGCCCCGACCACCCACCGTAACCGGGAACACACTGATATTTTCCTCGCCCTCGCTTCTACCTTGGTTTTTTCCATCATGGATGGCCCAAAGAATGTCATGCAGCTGCGTCTCCGGCCCGCCCAGGATGAAAATCCCATTTTCTGTCATGATTTTTTGTCATAGAAGTAGGATCCCACCACATCTATGATGATACCAGGTTTTGTCACAATTATCGTCATAGAAGTGATATAAGTATGACAGAAAAAGTTTCGTTCGGCCCAAAATGTCACAGATGTGTCTTTTTTTGTAGTGATGCTACGTGCGCGCCTCTACTACGACATCTGCGCGCCTCTACATCGACCAGTATGTACGTACACGTTCGCGACCAGAATGACAACGCTACGTACGCTTCGACCAGGTGGGTCCCGACTGTCAGGCACTTCCTTGCCTACGAAGATGTAGCTGGTGGGTCCCAGCAGTCGGGGGGTGAATCGTTTTTTTTGCCCGGACGCACTTCCTTGCGTGCGAAGATGTAGCTGGTGCTACCGAGCAGTCAGGGGGAAACGTTTTTTCGCGAAATATGGTGGCCTGTCCGGTGGGTCCCCGCTGTCAGGTGGAGGAATAATTATTTTGCGCGTAATAAGGAGGCACTTCCTTGCTACGGCCGCGGACCTAGCTGTCAGCCTCTCCACATACAGTCCACGTCCGATGCAAGCTGTTCCTTGACCACGTTGACCACGCCGCGCCGAGAGCACCGGGGCGGTGGACGACGGCGAGGCCTAGGAAGGGGACGACGCGGAGCCGGGGAAGACGCGGCAGTGGAAGCCTGGGCGGAGAGGAGTATGAGGGTTCACTGGTTCGGCTGCGGTGTAAGGCTGCCGTCGCCGCAGAATAACAGGGGGTGTGGGTGTGTCAGGACCCCGATCCTAAGTCACACAGGTCTAGCCTGTAACACATCATATCACTTTGCGGCCTCACGCACGGTATCCCCACGGGTGCCACCTTACCTGGCCCGGGACCGTTTGCGCATTTTGGCACACGTATATGATAGTGTCGCTAGCATCCATATGATAGAGAACCCGGGCCGACATGACTAGTTATAAACCAAAAGTGGCACTAAATTACAGAGACAGGCATACATGACCCAACAATGAACGTGTCGGTCATCAACGTGTGAGCCCAAGTCGTAGCAAGCTACAAAAACTTAAAGGAACAACATGTGACATTTCCCCTAAGGGACAAACACAGGAATGAAGAAGGACACATGCCGGCCAGCCTAAGTGTTCCGGAGCAGTAGCAAGCTACCAAGCCTCAGTGGAAGCACTAGGAGACATTTCCCTGTAAGATAGGCTACCAAGGGTAAACAACTAGGTGTCGGATCCCACACATAGCAATACACATTACACGTACGCATAACATGCAAGTATGTGCTGTACAACATGGCATCACAACATAACTCAACAACTCAAATAGATAAAGGCCCAGAAGAGCCATCATAGCATTTATTACAAACAGAGGTCACATGACCCAACATACAGAGCATACAGGCAACAGAAGCATAACACGTCTGAGTACAGACAACTACAAATGAAAAAGGCTGGGAAGCCTGACTATCTACAAGACCCTCCAAAGGGTACAAGATCGTAGGTGAGGTAACAAGATAAACGTCGAAGTCCACGCGGAACCACTAGTGAGACTGGAGTCTCTCTGCAAAAACATAAATTAACCAAACGTGAGTACAAAGGTACTCAGCAAGACTTACATTAGAACTAGCTACATATGCATCAGTATCAACAAAAGGGGTGGTGCAGTTTGACTGCAGCAAGCCAGCTTTGACTCGGTGGCTATCCTAAACTACGACTGCAAGTAACACTTTTGAGGTGGCGCACACGAGTCCACATATTCATCAATCAATACACCACTATGGATCCGCTCCCGTCTCCCTACGAGAAGGCCATCCATAGCACTCACGCTTATCTTGCGTGTTTTAAGGTATCCACTTTCACTTGTCTATGAACTGTACAGGTAACCCATAGGTCCATTTCCGCGGACACGGCTATTCGAATAGATCATATAAAACCATGCAGGGGTGTACTTCTTCACACACGCTCTCACCACTTACCTCCGTTTACACGACATGTACTCGGCAACCTTCAAGCGAAGGCCCAGCGAGGGTGTCGGCGACGAACTGACTAACCACACAAGTCTCTAGTTCAGGTTTATCGCCTATTTGGGTTCCATCCGTGGGGAGATCCGGCCGGGGTGTCGCTCACGGCCCCAAACGATGTGTACAGGGTTCCCGCATCACCAAACGGGCGACCGGTACACCGTGCCACGTACCTGCCGCGTCACAGCCCACCCCGAGGGTCAGCGCAGCGCACGACCTCCAGTAACCTACAAACACCAGGAACTAGTTGCAACTCCTGGACAGAGGACAAGGGAAGTTAATAAGTCGAGAGGGTCCATTGGTTTCGGGCCCAATGCATGGTAGTAACTGGTCATGGATCAACCAACACAGAACTCAGTTCCTGAGGATGGCTACAATGAGACAACCCACCATGTACTCCTACATGGCCTCTCATCGCTACCTTTACCAAATCGTGTTCACACACTTAGCTCACACACATTAGGACATGTTCATCACCATTCCAATTCATCCCCGATGAATCAGACCTGACACAACTCTAGGCAATAGCAGGCATAACCAGAAAGCATGAATGAGTAGGCACAACATGGCTCAAACAACTCCTACTCATACTAGTGGGTTTCAACTATTTACTGTGGCAATGACAGGTCATGCAGTGGAAAGGGGTTCGACTACCGCAGCAGGTAACAGTTGAAGCGTTGTTGTCCTAATGCAGTAAAGAGAGCAAGAGCGAGAGAGTGGGATTGTATCGGGATGCTCAATGAGGTTTTGCTTGCCTGGCACTTCTGAAGATAACATTGGGTCTTCATCGGTGTCATCGATCACATCGTCGGAACACGTCTACTGAGGGAGACAAACACCGGCAACAGAGAAAGAACACAATCAATGCAATGCGACAATATGATGCATGATCATGACATGGCAATATGCTGTTGATTGAGCTAATGCAACTAGCAACCATGTTAAATGAAGTTGGTTTGAACCAAAGGTTCAAATTCAAACTCCATATGTGATTATTTAATTGTCATTTAATTGATTTGACCTGATCAGCAGGTTTAACTTGTTCAAACATGCATGAAAATGCCATAAACAGATTCCTTGAATTTTTCTGATCATTTTTCATATATAAATTATTTTCATTGGAATTATAGATTATTTTCTGTGATTTTTAGAAGTTTTAGCTATTTTCTGAAATAAATAAATCATTTCTGATTTATTTAAAATTCCAGAAAGGCTTTATGACGTCATAGTGACATCATCACTACGTCAGCAAGTCAACGGCGCCAGCCCAGGTCAAACCTGACCGCTGGGACCCACATGTCAGTGGCACAGCCAGTTAATAAAAACTGTTAGTGCTAACTAGCTAACTAAACTAATTAACCCAGAGGCTGGGCCCACGCGTCAGTGACTAACCTAACTAACTGGATTAATTAGCATTTAACTTAATTAACTTAGCTAATTAGAGGCGTGGGGGCCCACGCATCAGTTACCCAGGGGGTCAAACTGGGTTAACCCGGGTCAAACTCGTCGGAGTTGACCCGTGGCTCGTCGCCGGCGGAGCCAGAGACGGCGGAGGGCGTCGGATTTCGTCCCACGACGACCAAATCGAAGGCCGAGGCCATCTACGGAACGAGGAGACTCGTCCGCGTCGAATGGTGCAAGCGGGAGGAGCTGGGGTGGAGCGGGCTCGCCGGAGTTGAGCTCGTGGCGGCGGCCGGCGATCGGGCGTCGGTGAAATTGATGCTACAGCGCACGGTAGAGGCAACGGGTGGCCGAAATCGATGCGCGGGGGTGCACTGAGTGCAGTGCTGAGCTCGGACACAAGCGGCAGGGCTAGAACGACGACGGCGACATCACTGGCGGTGTGGAGTTCGCGAGCACGGTGGGGGTCGGAGCTAGAGCATGCGTGTGGATAAGGAGATAGGGGGAGGAGCAAGAGGGGCTCACGGCGGTTCGTATGAAGGAGACGGTGGCTCGGGGGTGGCTCGGAGCAGAGCAGGTGTCGAGGGGGATCTCCGGCGCCGGCGGTCGGGGATGAGCTCGGTGACGAGGCCTCAGGGTGTCCGGGGTCCTCCGGTTCGGCGTAGAGGTGCGCGGCAGCGAGCCGGAGCTCGGGGGCTCGTCAGAGAGGCGAGGGGGGGGGGCGGTGGCCACGGTGGTGCACGGTGGCGCTGCCGTGGCCGCGTCGGCCATCGTGGAAGAGAGCGAGGGAGAGAGCAGGAGGGGGGAGAAAAGCGTCCAGGGGATCGGGGCGGTGCCGAGGAGGTGTTTCCAGGCGTCACCGCGCTGTCCAGGCGACGCAGGCGAGCAGAGAGCTGCATGGCGAGCTCGGGCGCGCCGGCGCTCACCTCCCTGCCTGCCTGGCGGGAGGAAGCAGCTGACTGGCAGTTGGGCCAGTTGGGCCGGGCCAGCCAGGTAAGTGCCCAGGTAAGTTACTCTCTTTCTCTCTGGTTTTCTTATTTTTTTTTTGTTTTCTATTTTTGCTTTTGTTTTGAATTTGGTTTTCTAACCAAATTATTTTTGCAGCTTCTGGAAACTTTTGTGGATGTAAAAATGATTATTCCAGAGCTCCACAAGAAATCTCAGAATTATTGGGGCAATAAAAATATCTATAAGATTTATTTGCTCCAACTCAAATACTTTAGTGAATTAAATCAAAGCCCAAACAATTCCCCAAAAATGTTCAATATTTTTGGGTTGGACCAAAACCCTTGCCAAAATTATCAAACATTAATGGAGGCAATTTTTTGGGTTTATTGAAAATATTTTTAGGTTAAACCTAATTGCTTTGATTTGGTGCTAGGGTTTAGTCATCCCCATTTCAGGTCTCTGTGAAAAGTAAACATGATGCAACACCAGATGCTAGCACTGGGCAGTAACAGAAGCTAGGGATGTGACAGGGTGAGTGGAGGGATGGCCTGGCCAGCGGTGGGAGTAGTAGGGGGCGGTGAGGCCTCCGCGGCAAGACAACCGGCCACGGGAGGCAGGAGCACGAGGCACGTCCGGCGCTGGTTTGCTAGCTGGTTTGGGTGGCTGGAGAAAGAAGACCAGAGGTTGAAGAAGCACTACGGCTGTTGGATTGACATCGTACGATCACTGGAGCTAGAATTGTGCATATTGACTAAGTTGACAAATCCCTCCGTCCCCGTCAACTTAGTAGGCCCACAAGTCAGCCTGCCACTATACTGGGTCCCAGCTAACAGCGGGAGTATTCATTTTTTTTGTGCGTAATAAGGAGGCACTTCCTTGCGTGTGAAGATATAGCTGGTTGGTCCGAGCTGTCAGCGGCAGTAATGTTTTTTTAGCGAAATACAAAGGCCCTTTCGGTGGGTCCCAGATGTCAGGTGGAGAAATCATTATTTTGCGCGTAATAAGTAGGCATTTCCTTGCGCCGTGAACCCAGCTGTCAGCCTCTCCACGTACAGTCCACTTCAGATGCATGTCGGTCGTTGACCAGTCCGCGCCGAGAGCACCAGGGCGGTGGACGACGGCGAGGCCTAGGAAGGGAACGATACGGAGGCAGGGAAGACTCGGCAGTTGTTTCCCACGCGGAGGGGAGTACGACAGTATGAGGGTTTACTGGTTCGTCTCCCGTCGCTGGAGAATAACATCAGGTGTGGGTGAGTAGAGGGATGGCTAGGCTAGCGATGGGAGTACGGTGGGGCGGTGAGTCCTGCACGGCAGCACAGCCGGCCGTGGGGAGGAGAGAGCAGGCAGTCTCACCGGCGCTTGTTTGAGCGGCTAGAGCAGGAAGAGCAGATATTGAAGAAGCACGACGGCCGTTGGATGGACATCCAACAGTCACTGCTTGTGCGTCAACCTTTTTTTAGGAAAGCCTTAAATATGTGGAAAACATCATACAACCCATCTGCCATTATTTCTAATAATTTACAGCCCATTTGCTAATTCTTAAGGTTTTTGTTGGAGCCCATATTCTTTTTGTTAGCATTACAGCCCATATTGTGGCCACGGTTAAAAAATTATACGAAATTTTGCATATTTCGGTGCGGTCCGAATTGTTTTTAATCCCGAAATTTTGAGTCACATTCAAACTGATTTGAAAAATAAATGTATATCAATATAAAATCCAACAAATTACCCACGCATAAAAATCAATGCAATTTAAAATCTCGAAATGAAAAAAGAAATTTGAAACTAATTGCCGGTTTGATGTGTTTAAAAAATGTACAACCCATTTCTCATTACTGATAGGCCATTTTCTCGGCCAACCAAATTAAACTCTCCTTGTCTTGAAAGATTTGTAGCCCAACAGGCCTGACAAAGCGACTTACTTGGCAAATCACAAAAAAACTGGGCTGTGGCCGTGGACCCAACTGTCAGCCTCTCCATGTATAGTACTCTTCCGATGGAAGCCAGTCGTTGACCACATTGACCACGCCGCGCCAAGAGCACCAAGGCGGTGGACGACGGCGAGGCCTAGGAAGGGGATGACGCGGAGCCGGGGAAGACGCGGTAGTGGATGCCCATGCGGAGAGGAGTACGAGGGTTCACTGGTTCGGCTGCGGTGTGAGGCTGTCGTCACCGTAGAATAACAGGGGTGTGGGTGAGTGGAGGGATGGCCTTGCCAGCGGTGTTAGTAGTATGGGGGCACTGAGGCCTCCGCGGCAGCACAACCGGCCACAGGAGGCAGGAGCAGGCGGCACGACCGGCGCTGCTTTGGGCAGCTGTAGCAAGAAGACCAGAGGTTGAAGAAGCATTATGGCCGTTGGATGGATATCGTACGGTCACTGGAGCTAGAATCGTTCATATTGACTAACTTGGCAAAGCCCTCTGTCCCTGTCAACTTAGTAGGCCCACAAGTCAGCCACCCACTATGGTGGGTCCCAGCTAGCAGGGGGTATTCATTTTTTTTGTGCGTCATAAGGAGGCACTTCCTTGCGTGCGAAGATATAGCTAGTGGGTCCAACCTGTCAGCGGGGGGG
>LR738709.1:641056396-641112335 GCA_902687465.1 Secale cereale | reverse complement strand
CCCCCCCCCGCTGAGCTGCCCAAGGTGATTTTCTTCTTTGCCGATCTCGATTGTGGTTTTTCATCTAAGTATGTGGTGATGAATAATGTAAAATTTTATTAGCTTCAATGCCATGCTATACATAGTGGTTTAAATAACTTGTGTTTCTTATACTGGAAAGTAATTCAGAATTTGTTTTTGTTTCAATTAGAGCCCTGATGCAGACAAGGATTGTGTGGTTGTACAAGTCACTAGCTATGAGGCGGATGACCTAAATATACGCACTGGGAAAACAGAGTTTTTAGGCTGTTGGATCCTGGAAGCCATTTGCGCTTATACCAATGAAGAGTTGTATTCCAGCCTCACTGTTGGCAGGCGTGTTGTCCATGGTGTACTGAAGCACAAGAAGTTCAAAGCCACTCCTTCGTTTGTGAGGCATACTGTTCTTGTCAAGCTTACGCAGGAAGATGATGTGGCATGCCTCCACAAACAAGTTTATGAGTGGTAAGGCCACAAGGTTGTCTTCATGAAGGTTCACGGGATTGAGCTGATGTCGGACATCCTTGATGATGTTCATGGCAAGGTTCGTCTTGTGTCCAGCCCAAATTAGATCGAGGCATGAAATACTTGCCCCAGCTAGTGTTTAATAGTAGTTTGGATTCTTTCTAATTATCTGAAGCTTGCCTGTCATCGAGCCCTCTGGGGCTAGTACTCTGATTGAATCCGTCTATGGGAACTGTTGCTACTTTTGTGTGCCCGTGAATCATCGTAATTGTTGCCGAAACAAATGCGTCCTCACTAGTTTTATCATACGAGCAGTGTGTGTTTTGATGAAATAGAGTACTTGTTTGAGAACTGTGCGCCGAGGTATACATAAGTACTTGTAAACACTGTTGGTGCTACCCCACTTGTAAGCAGTTGTGCAAAACACGGCACATTGGTTCAACTCACTTCAACACTAGGCTATCGACCAGCTAACAATCAACAATCTGTTGTCGGACATATAAGCAACTATGTATCTTTTTACAGTGGTTCATCCAGTTAACTGAGGCCACAATGTAAATTCCAAACGTTCACATGCTAGTCCAGCGTTCATGTGGAACACTCACATTAAACTCGGCTTCATAAAAAACTTGAAAAGCATAAGTTAAGCAATTTTATACATCTTAGTGATTCATAGAACATAACAAACATATACTAGTTCACAACAAAAAGACAAAGTTGTGAGAAGGTTTACAAATCAGGCAAAAACTAGCAAGGCTTCTCTGAGCAAAGGGCCTCCCGGCAGGCTTAAATTTCCTGGAGTTCACTCTGGTTTTTTCTTGTTGCCACCATCCAGGGTTAGGTTCTCTCATTCCAGAATAACCAATTATAATTGTGTTCTCAGCTGGAATGCTGAACTGAACCATGTAGTGTACTGACCAGCTGAAATTCTTGTCTATACCACTAAATTTAAGCACCGCTATTTACAGAAATAAGCAGACCACAATGCCTCTTGTCTGCGCACCTGTCCAAAAAACCGTTGTGCAGCCATGCCAGCTAGTCCTCGGTCCATGGATGAACTGGTAGAAAGTGCATTCCGGACTAGGATTCAGTTGTTTTCGCTCGTCCCTACACTGCAATCATGAAGTAAAACATACGAATCAACTTCTTTTATATTGCGTTGGTCATTCTACCTAGTAACTACCAATGTAGGAATACATGGAAGACGGGTGGTTAGAGGACGACAACGAGGGATAGCCATCTCATTTTGCGGAGTTCTACTAAAACTGAGGTGTGTGCTTTTGATTGCGCTGATAGAAACGATACGGGGACAGACATCCCGAAACGATATGGAGACAGACATCCCTGTTTGCGCAAATACGAAATACGGTTATTTAAACAGTGACAGATATTTGCAGTGGCGTATGATTAACAACAGCATCTATTGTGTTATAATTGTCACTAGATTGACAGTATGAAAGTGTCCTTAAGTAAGTAGCATCACATCACATCAACACTGCCACTAGATTAACATGTAGAACAATAGCATTAGTATTACTGTCATGAGAGTAGCACATGGTCAGTAAATGTGCAATCAAATTTGTGCAGTTCCACTAGGATGAAGCAATGTTAGCGGCAGGAGATGTAAGTGTAACTTCAAAAACACAATTCATGAGAAATAAAGCAAGACGGAAGCACTTCATAAAATGGTGGTGGCATTGCTTCAATTTATCGACGGCACTAGACCATTACTTATAGTGACATTAGGTGGCATTGCTTAATGCTTCATGTGATTTTACATTAACAATAGCGATCTGGGCGTAGGGACAGCAGAGGCATAAAGTGGTGAGGCAGATGTGGTTGCCGAGAGCGGCAAACACTCAGGCAGCATGTCTGCATTTGTCCCATTATTTATCTCCTCAGCGACATTTTCCTATGTGAGCACAGGAAATCTAGACCTGCTCATTCTCATTTGCGTTGTCCCCCAACACCCGTCATTTTCTTTCCTTTTTCAACCAAGAGATAGGTCCACTTCCCCCCACCCTTCGCCGTCCACCATGCTTTCTTCGTCTTTTCAACCAAGAGACCGGTTGGGTAGCCAGTATCTACTACATTCCCCCGTTTCCTCTTAGAACCAAGTCGTAGATTCATGGTACATCTTTCCCACTTTCTTCCATGTTTGAACCAACTCTTAGAGTCGACTGTATGAACTAGCTTACCTCTAATAATAGTAAAAGCCTAGGTGGCTTTGGAACAGCGGACGGAAGTACAAAAAGATCCACACGAAGCCAAGTGGGGAGCTGGGCAGTAGAGCAAGCAGGTTTCGAAGGAATATATACCTGAGGGTCGTCGGCATGTGGCAAAGACGGCGTCGGGAGGCCGCATCTTGGCCACAATACGCAGGGAGGAAGAAGGGGTCAGAGGCCCTCCGGAGCAGGCGCTCTATCGGAGAGAACGGCACGGCCGCCGATCGGGACGCACGGGCAGCCGTTGGTCTCATCCCTCGCCAGCGACGACAGCGTGAACGATGCACCTACACCCCTGCCTCGGTCGAGGTTGTCCGGCCGGATTTGTGACCACCCATGAGCTGAGAGAGAGTGTGGCCACCTATGTCTTGCTTAGATCTGGAGAGCATGAGAGAGTGTGGCCGGATTTGTGACCAGCCATGAGCTGAGAGAGAGTGTGGCCACCCTAGTAAAGCAAGCGCTAAGGCTCCTGCTTATATATATAGTGGAGTGATTTTGTTGTACCAGCTTCAAAAAAATGCGCTCCTACGTGTACCCGCGAGTGGGTGTTAGAGAACTAGTGCGTGCATACACCACTTCTCTTCATGAGAGTACAATATACTATGCCCAACGAACGTTCGCCACAAGAGTAATAGTATAAGTGTGTGACGTGTGAGCTAAAATAAAATGTGCGCGACGTCTTTTGTTTTTTAGAAGTTCTGAGGGTAGGGTGTGAAGAGCACATATGTGTGTGACGTCTACCTGCTGATAGACGGTGGGTGCGAGAGGACTCGGGAGGGTGCATGTGTGTGAGAGAGAGGGGGCACGTATCAATGCAATGCATGTGTCAGTAAATCATTATCCGACAAACGTTCGCCACAAGCCTTTTCCTGACGAACACCGTAAGAACCGTTAGATCGGCATCCGACAGTGTCAGTTTTGCCATGTCATTTAACAGAACAACCACTCCTCCTACACACAAATCTTCCACGTGAGTGTAAGCAATTGTCGTATGCTCCCTCCGTTCCAAAATGCAGTGCATATAGCTTTATTGAAAATTCGAACCTCGCAAACTTTTACCGAGTTTTCGTGTACCAAATTGCACATGTAGAATACCCTGTATATATCATTTCATTCATCTTCGAGAGGTAACTATAAAGATGGGGGAGGAGTCTACAAAGAAAGACTATCGTATCACCTGAAGCAATTTGAACCATCCTTTGGTGTGGAGGAATATCATAGGAACTCTATACGATAGGATTTTATAGGATTTTAGAGCCAATTGGTTCATAGGAATAGATTCATATACTCCACATTTCAAAGGAAATAAACATGATATCATTTCTATAGCTTTAGAGCCACTTGGTTCATATGAATGGATTCCTATACTCCCATAATTTCAAAGGAAAAGAAACATTAGAGTATATTCAATAGAAAAGTTCCTATGATATGAACCAAATTACATCTTTTTTCTAATCCCTCCTCATAGGAATTGAGATACATGTCATCTCTAGATTCAACAGAAAAGTTCCTATGATGTCAACCAGATGACATCTCTTTTCCAATCCCTACTCATAGGAATTGAGATACTCCATGTCATCTCTTTCCCTACAACTTCCATGTATACATCTACTATTCCTAAATAGCTAGTACAACCCACTAGTAGCTTTTTTCCAAGACATGCAACGACGGCACAAGAACTATATAGTGTGTGAATAACTTGAAAGATGGTCGCTGGATGAAGCTAATCCGATAGTGCAGATATGGCAAATCCGAGCACTACTAGCCGTTGGATATCGTCAACATTCCACCACATATGCCACATGTACAATTTAGAAGACTCCATGGTTGAAGTTAAGCATAATGCACAAACCTCAAAACACAAGCACTTCTCCTTTGTTTATCATAATTGATTTTTTTCTAAATTACTTTATGCTTTACAATGCACAACCCCATGAATCTTAACATTTTTATAAAACTAATTGATTTTGAATGAGATGAACTATAAGAACTAAACGAACATCTACATCATGCATATATGACTCAAAGCTTTACATGCTACAGTGTGTATTTATTCATAATTTGGTTTCGAAATCTCATGCGTTCAATGCATGTGTACCTTACTAGTTTGAGTAGAGTAGGAAATTTCACGCGGCCCCGGGTATATCAAAATGCAGGGGGCATGCATCATTGCCTTTCGGTCGAACCTACGTCCACAATTTTTTGTACGTACTATATCTCCACTGGTCCCTGAACCCAAAATGCTGCCTCGTTCCCCTAAAACCAAGCGGCCCACACATATTTAAGGCGTCGACTCGAACTCAATCCCTCTCCCGTTTACTACGATGTGGCCCCGCACACCCTAGCAGTACTCCTACAAACCCTACCGCCGCACGCATCATCGGTTTTCTTCAAGAGGACGAGGGAGAAGCCGATTTGTAGTGGAGGCCCCTACCCTAGGGTGCCCTAGGTAGCTGTCGCACGCATCATTGGTTTTCTCTTTTCTTTATGCTCTTGCGCCCTAGAGTGAAATGATGGTTGCTTCGTCCATCCAGCTTAATGCGGGAAAGGTGGGGTTTTGTGATTTGACTCCTCATCGCTCATTTTCTACTACTGCGGTGCTACGACCAGGGTGCCTCCAATTCCAACCGCTGCTCCGAACTGTATGGGGAACAAGACAGTGGATGAGCCACATGTCGGCCAAAGGGGTCCTGTTAAGTGTGTCGCCATTTCGTGTGCGGACTGACCCTTCTTGAGTCGCCACGCCAACAAGACAGGTGCAGCCTGCCACTTGGTTTTGCTCCTTGTGAGTCCCGACTATGTTGATCTAAAAAGATACATACTGAACTACCCTCTCCGTTTCATTTTTTAGACCTCTCGGTTTATAGGGCGTGCACGTAGTTCTAGGTCATCCATTTGACTAGCTAAATCTGAGTTACTATGTCACAAAAAGTATATTAGTGGATTATTAAGCGGATGTAGTTTCTAAACATATACTGTTCATCACATATATAGCCAGTTAAATTCTCAACTTAGAACGACGTGCATGCCATGTAAACCGATACGGAGGAAGTATAGTAGTAAAAATGAGGTGATTTTACCGAGCGATCGGCGGGGGAGCATGGCCTGTCATGCGGTCCCACGTGTCATGATGTACCAAGGCGATGCAGGTGTCCCTCTTGAGGCAGAAGAAATACTACGTGGTTCGAGATGATGGTGAACAGAAGTGTGAAATAATGGTTGCTTCGTCCGTGTGGGAAGGTGCGGCATTGTGATTTGACGTCTCATTGCTCATTACTACTACTACTGGGGCGGTACGACTCGGGTGCGTCCCCCTCCTATTCTGCACTGTTATTTGGTGCTTGACACATCGACCCGGTTGCTATATGTCCCACATGTCGGCGACAGGAAGTACAGAATTCATGAAAGCGAGTGTCGACAGAGGAGTACAAGACACGGCTTGAGTTTTTGCTGCTTCGTGCGATCCATCGATACAAATCCGAACTAAAAAAGGCGAGGGCGGGTCTTTTCCCGCGCGGCAGGCAGGGGAGTTTGGCATAGTCTGTTCGAGGCAAGGAGGCAGGAAGGGAAACAAGCAAATAAAGGTTGAGCGACTTAGTTTTGGGAAAATCTGATTTTACGGAGTACGTACCCACCAGGGTTTATAGGGCTCATCTAAAAAACATTAGTTTTTCCGTTTTATAAGTCTCAATTCTACTACTAGTAGTAGTACCATCACATGTTGGATTTCGAGGTGCGTTAGATCACCCGATGCAAGCAGTGTCAAGAGAAAACTCTCTAACCAAGGTAGTAGGGACGAGGAGTAAACGGAGGGAGTAGTAAAATTTTCTCTCTAACCAAGGTAGACTTACATGTATTTTTTATAGTGGCCTTGTATAAGTAAATGGAGGGAGTACTAAAGGACATATATATTCCAAACAATATGATAATCTCTCTAACCAAGGTAGTAGGGACGAGGAGTAAACGGAGGGAGTAGTAAAATTTTCTCCTCGTCCTACGAGCCACCGCGCGCGTGGGCGAGGGAGCGGGCGTAAGCAAGCTTCACCTCATCCTGCGAGCCACCGCGCCCATGGGCGGGGGAGACGGCGTACTAAGCAAGCTTCTCCTCGTTTTGCGAGTTGACGGGACACATCAAAAGTACTCCAGTGTATATAGCCTTGCCTCTAAGGTAGGCCCCACATGGTTTGCCTCTTTTTTAACATAACGCGTCAAGTCGCAATTTGTTTGTTCACCCGTGGTAGACGATCCTCCCTCCATCTAGTGGACAACCAGTACACGTGGCAAGTTACCACGTGGGCTGCATTTTTGTACATAAATGAGCTCCATCGTGTACCCATGCGGGTGTGGTTGGGAAAGAGACGGGAGTACGTGCGTCGTGCATGCGCCTCTTCTCTTCGTGCACGTCGCCCACCTACGTGGGTGTGTGTGAGAGGGACTATAGAGAGACAAACCTAGACATAATGCGCCGTCCATCCCCATGACTCCACCCAGTTCGAACACCAATCACCAACACGCCCCACTCCTACTCAACTTATCTCTCATCTTTCTCCCTCCATTTTTATATACAAGGCCACTATCAAAATTACAGTTTGCAGATATACAAGGCCACTAACACTAATCGATGCAATATTAATGGTGTTTGCCTCATAGTACTACTAGCAAAGGAGGACATTAATTATCCCTTGTATGCATGCGGGAGTATGAGCATTGGCTTGATGTGCATGAAAGAGAAGAATACACATTAATTTACACGGCAAACAAGGAAACAAGGTGGCTTGCAACATTGAGTTAGAAGACATTAATTTTTCCCTTGGTACCTGTAATACGGGTTTGTGGCCTTGTATACAAAAATGGAGTACGATAAAATTCTCGAGATACCATTTATCCGATAAAATTCTCGAGCAATCATTAGTTTTTACGAAATGGGATTACTCCTGCATGGGTGAATCACAACAGGTGTTTTGTAAAAAAATGCATCTTGATGTTCCGTGCAATGCACGGGCATCTTGCTAGTCCATGAAAACAACACATGGCAAAATTCCACAGCGAACGAGGGATTTGAATCTGTTGGGAGGGGCTGTTTGGATCTTGCCCGGGGTAGCCAAAATATTGGCGACCCTTTTGTACACCGGTGCCTTTGCCACCGATGAACGAGGAATGGCTCAGGTTCTCATAAATCCTCCAGTGCGCACGTTGGAGACGAGCTCACACGAGCTGTGTTCTTTTTGTCCCACCACGCCGCCCGCATACCGACCGGCGACCCACAAATTACGCCATCCAACCGTAGCCGCACACATTATGACAGCAAGTCAACCAGCCGGACGAAATTCACGCAAACACGGCGATATTTGATATAAACAACGACGGAAATCATATAAGATACCGGATTTTCATTCAAACATGATGGATTTCATTACATTCAAATAAACTACGCGGTGCTAGTTCTAGACAACATGGTCGCTTCCCGATCGATTTGTGTTCCTCATGTCCGGCAGCACGATCATTGGACTGTCGGGAGCCCCGAAGGTATATGCAGGGTCGACGAAGGTCCTCGCAACAAAAGGATCCAGCAAGACACCTGCTGTTTATGCCGGCGTCGCCTCCGTGGTGGACTTCATGGGACCCAAGCGGCGGCGGCCTCCCGTGTTCTACTTCTCCTCGATGATGGCGACGGACGCGGAGGCGCTGGCCACCGACACGTCGCTCTCCGAGCACCCGGCTTCTGAAGCTGCTTGCATGGTGCGGCCACCGGCATGGGAGTCTCGGCCACAAAAACAGGAGACGCGTTATGAGGCAGCAGTGTGGACGGCAGCAACAACGCCCGTGCGCCACTCCTTGTCAAGCTGGCCTGGAGCGGCGAGTTGCTGAACCGTGCGCCGGCTTGGGGCGGCATCTGGCTCCATCGGGCGAGGGGAGGGAGGTGGATCAGCAAGCTGCATAGCTCGTATCCGGTAGGCTCGGCGGGCCACCCATCTGGCTTGGATGCGGAATAACTACTCTTCGTAAGCCATTGTAAGAGTGGACAAAATGGTGAAGGAGGAGATAGGGGAGCGGCGGAGGTGTGCGATTCTTGGCCGGCGTTTGGCCTCGTTTAAATAGGAGATTAAATAGACAGCAGGCAGGAGGAGCTCGGCCGGCGTTGCATTTAATGCCAGCCTGGTCATGAACGGACGTGTGTCCAGAGTGGGTTTCTCGGCTTCCACACGGGCGGGTTTCATGGAGGCTTTTGAATGCGGCAAGGAGGCGTGTTCAGCCGGGCGTGCAGCGAGTGGCGCCCTCGACTCTGGCGTAGGAAAGCACGCCGTTCTTCCACTGACGCGTGGGCTCTTTGGGTACATGGCCTGCATGTCAGTGACCCAACGCAGGCGGCGCACAGCAGAGGAACCTTTGGTGGGCCAGGGCGGTCAGAAGTGGGCATTTCATAAACTGATGATTGTTCATTGAGTGTGATGTCATCCTTTTCATGTTGATAGCCCGTTCGATACGTTCTGATTCATAAAGACCGCTACAAACATCATTGTTCTGCTTATCACAGATAAGATTGATTAATACCCGTAACAATCCATGTCCTTAACAAAGGGTGCATGCACGTATAGGTTGAGAGTTTGTCTTGCGTCGTGTGATGTGTGCATGCAGGCGTGCGAGTGTTGCGTGCGTGCAAGGGTACGTTTCAGTGTTGCATGCATGTGTGTGTACGTGCGTGTGTTCGTGAGTGCATGTGTACACGTCAGTGTTGCACGCCTGCATACATGCGTGTGTTCGTTATGTGTACGTGTCAGTGTTGCACGCCTGCATGCATGCGTGCATGTGTACGTGCGGGGTGAGGCCACACGTCAGTCGACTGACTTTTTCATCTCTGGTCATTAGATTTTCCAGCCGTTGGATACGAAATCAAGGGCCTGTAGTTTATCATCAAACTCCACCCCCTGAGCCACCAACCACTACCGGCCGAACCGCCGGCCCCCACCGCCCGCGCAGCCACGCCGCCCCGCCTGCCCCGAAACCACTACTCACCGCCGGTCCACCGCCGCACCGGCCATCCCTCTAGGACCCCCCCTCCCCCCCGCGCCGAGCTTTTTCTCTAGTGAGCCCCACCCCCACCGCCCAATCAATGCGCCCCCACCGCTGGCGATTGCTAACCAGAGGTCACATGACTTCGAGTACCCACCGACCACTAATTTATTACCATTTGTGTCCTTCATATACGCGCTGACGGGTGGGCCCTATGATAATGTGCGCTGCTGAATGTGGACCGTTTGACTGGTGAATTGATCGTGTCATCAACAAATTACGGAGCTGTATGGTGAGCCACTGACCGTATGATCACCCTAAAATGTATTTTATTAACACAGTACAGACTCAAACTACCATTTCTTTCTTTCATATACGGGCTGACAGGTGGGCCCCATGGCTACGCGCCCCGATGGTGCAACACTAGTTGCGCCACGTGGAACGTTTGACTGGTCAATTGATTGTGTCATCGACAAAATACGGAGTTGTACGGGTGAGCCAATGACCGTATAATCATGACATTATTTTTTTAACACGGTACAGACGCAAGGGCTCATATATACACGCAAGCACTCACCGCTATAAGCGCACACACGCAGACCCGACCCCTATGAGAACCTTCGACAGAGTGGGTCAGGATATGATCTTGAGATTTTACGAAGTCACCATAGGTGCCTCATAGTCGAGTGGAACGTCTCCTCCCACTGAACGCACATCGCCGAAAAATACTGAAATTAACCCATGATAAATGCGAGCACAAGGACTTTAACCTTGGTGGGCTCGAGAAACCACTTTCCTCCTAACCATCTCACCACATGTTGGTTAGCACGACAAAATGTATGTGGTGACCGTGATGAGCTTATTCTCAATTCCAGTGACCATATCGTGCTTTCGCTTCAAATACAATGACCATAAGTGTCGTCAACAAAATACGGAGCACGCATCAAATGCAAACTCCGTCGGTGTCATCAAGAAAATACGGAGACATATCGTGATCTAGATACCGTATGATCACCACGAGAATGTATACGATGACCGTAATGAGCATATTCTGATCTCTAGTGACCGTATAGTGCTTTAGCTTGAAATACACTGGCCATCATGCGTGAATGTGTCGTGGGCATGCATACTTTTAGAGGGCCGAAAGATAGTTTGTGTGTGTACGTGAAAGTGGTGTAGAAAGAGGGGATGTTCGGTGGAGACAAGGAGAGATATGCCCTTTGTTTCTCTTTCCCGTGACTAATATTTTAGGAGAATATATAAACATTCACAATGCAGAACAAATATTTTTGGGTGCACCATGCAATTAACTTTCATGTATAACATTGTACGATTGTATATGCTTATTTTCTTAGTGGCCGATTGCGTGTGTGGTGTGGTGGGCACATCATTTCTAGTTGTGGTGGGTCAACATGAGGACGCATGGGTCGGTTCCATCCTGCGCCACATAGGTTGGATCGAGACGCGTTATACGAAGACCCATGTGGAGGACTGATGTCTACTACACGCTTCTATTCCTGTAGATAGTGTTGGGCCTCCAAGAGCAGAGGTTTGTAGGACAGCAGCAAATTTCCCTTAAGTGAGTAACCCAAGGTTTATCGAACTCAGGGAAGTGGAGGTTGAACGTACCCCTTTCAAGCAACCCTGCAATAGAGATACAAGAAGTCTCTTGTGTCCCCAACACACCTAATACACTTGTCAGATGTATAGGTGCACTAGTTCGGCGAAGAGATGGTAAAATATGGATGATAGGAGTGGCAAAGCAAAGTAATATAAATCTGTAATAAAAAGTGCAGCAAGCAAACAAGTGGTAAACGTGAGCACAAATGGTATTGCAATGGTGGAAACAAGGCCTAGGCTTCATACTTTCACTAGTGGTAACTCCCAACAACATTGACATAGTCTAATCACATGATATTTCCCATAAAACATGCAATGGAGACGCACTCGGAGGTCATTCCTTTGTGGTCAAGAGAGGACGAGAATTATGTAGGGCTACAAAAGCACATCTCAAAGTTCGTAGTTCTCAATCTATGGATTTCCCAATGTCACCGCGGCCATCCAAAGAGAGTACCACAATCACCACAACATATCTCCAGGATAGTCAAAGACAAGCACCAAGAGACTCTCAATCTTCAATCAACACACAAAAGAGGAAATCACTCATGAAAATATTCTTCTAATCCATGTCCAATAGACCGCTGTCACCTTGGTCTCGGGGATTATACTAGATAAAGACAAGTGAGTACATCAATTCAATACATAGAGGAAGGGGAAATATCATGGGATCACCCTAAATTAACATAGCCTATGATCACAACGAAGATCGCATCATGGGAGAGAGAGATAACCACATAGCTACACGTACAAGCCCTCAGCCCCGGAGAAGACTACTCACACATGACCATGGTGAGCAAGAGATTGATGGTGGTGTTGATGGAGAGGTGCAGCCCGGAGAAGGAGGAGGCGGCCGGCGGCAGCCCTCCGGGGCGGCGGCGGCCCTCGGGGCGGCGGCGGCCCTAGGAGGCAGCGGCTCCTTGGCCCCCCTTCTTCCTTGTGGATGGTGCTGCAATGGTGCTGGTCCTCCCCTCCAAGACGGCGGCTTGGGAGGAGGAAAATTCGTGGCCCTTGGTGACCTAGGTTTCCTCTCTTTATATAGACTCTCGGATTCCCGTCATCAGATTTTGGGCTTCAGTAAAACGGGATTTTCTCGGCCGTCCGGACTCCGATTTGGACGAATTTTATATCCAGAAGCATCCTCTCGAAATTCCCCACAACTTTTGCAACTAGGCTTTTTCCGTTTGACGTCGTCTTCGGGCCGGGACGTGACCATCTTCTAAAAACGTTCTCAGACAGATTTCAGGAAAGTCAGAGTCCTACTCCAATACGACTCCTTTTGCGTTTTTGTCAATTTCCAAGTAATTCCTACACAATAAAGTGTAAAACAAGAACATTGTGCACTTTTGCAACCATTAGTAGGTTAGTCCAATAAATGCCTAAAAAGATAGAAAACTTTGATATAAACATGCTAGATGTTTCATGTATTGACCCCCTACTTCAAATTAGATGTTTCGGATGCGGGATGAACTCCTAACACCAGATCGTCTGCGAGCAATTCAAGAGGAATTGGCGGCATTCTTCCTTGAACACGTGATCGCTGAAGACGGAGAATACTATGTGGACCATGCATCCATGTGTTAGGAGATTATTTTTATAAGAGATAATTATTGTATATATGTGCCCGGTAGTGTCGGATAGATATACGAGAACTTGTTGTTCGACCAATCTCTCGGAGAAGGAGAGGTGGTCGATATTACTTCTCTCTGTATGCATATATATATATATATATATATATATATATATGTTGATTATACGATCTTCTGTTTCCTTCGTTTGCTTAGTAGCTAGCAGCTAGCTAGCTAGCTAGCGTGACTCTAGTCCTCTCTATATACGTATGTGTAGTATGTAGCGTCGACCAAGCACGGACATAAGAGAGAACACTTCTCTCTATTAATTAGCTAGCTAACACAATATATGAAACACCTAAATTAACCCCCCAAAACCTAAAACCCCCCCTCCCCTTTCAAAAAAAAACAAAAACCACAGCCACAGAAATGCTGACGCGTGGATGCCTTTTGGTCCCGGTTGGTACCACCAACCGGGACTAAAGCCCCTCCTGCCTGGACTCGGTGCACAGGCCACGTGGACACCCTTCTGCCCCGGTTCTGGATTGAACCGAGACTAAAGGGTCAGAGCATTAGTACCGACCCTCTTGTCCCGGTTCTGGAACCGGGGCTAAAAGGCCCAAATGAACCGGGGCTAAAGACCCTTTATCTACTAGTGACATGAGACAATGATGCAAAACAAGCATATCACAAGCAAAAATTATCGATACATTTGGGACGTATCAACATCCCCAAGCTTAATTCCTACTCGTCCTCGAGTAGGTAGAATGATAACATAGATAATTTTTGAGGTGACATGCTACTAACACAATCTTGATCAAGTAATATAGTAAAGCACATGAACTGAAATAAAGTGAACCAAAACAATTGTCTATAGTTGGAAGCAAGTAAACAATGAATAACCAAGTGATCATCTAAGTAAATTCTTTTCATGAATAGTACAATTGAAGACATGAAACTATAAAGTTAAGCACAACTGTTAGCCCCAAAGGATTTCTCTCATCAAAAGCATGCTAGTTAACACAAAAGGAAGATAAAGTTTCAGCAATGCTTTCCACTTTTCAACATTTTATCTCATGGATAAGTTCAATGCACAAGGATTATATATAACTAAGCAGAAATTTTGAACATAATCAACTTGAACCCAGGGTTAACACTAGATGCTTGCTTATGGTCGAGGAAGAAGATTAGAACATAGGAAAACTGACTCAACATTTAAAAGTAAAAGATAGGCCCTTCGCAGAGGGAAGCAGGGATTACTCATGTGCTAGAGCTTTTTATTTTTGAAAACATAGAGATATAAAAGCAATTTTGAGAGATGTATGCTTAGGTCAACGAATGGTAATAAACAATGCACTACTACTCATGCCAAACAGAACTTAAGAGCGGCTCCCATAGAGGAATGATAACACTCCCCTTTCTCCTTTGTTTATCACTAGCCAAAGTTTGTCTGATTTCTCAGGTACGATGTGTGAAGGAGGTTTTTGATATTGATATTGATGACATGTAAAGTGGGCTGGGCATACCCTTTTGCCAGCTCTTTTTGCAAAATTAAGGACATGCACATTATTCATGCACGTCAGGGGTCGTTCTGTCCAACACAAGTAATAATGAACTATCTACCACTTCCTCATGAGCTAAAACAGAGACACAAATAAGGATAAATTTTGAAGGTTTTAAAGGTAGCACATGAGCAATTTACTTGGAATGGCTATTAAATACCATGCATAGGTAGGTATGGTGGACACATATGGCAGAATTTTGGCTATGGAATTTGGATGCACGAGCAGCATTCCCACTCAGTACAGAGTTTTTGGTTTAGCAAGTTTTTAACAAGCACATGTTAACCGGTACAAGAGAATTATAACATCCTTTCAGCATAATTATAAGACTTCTACACTGTCTTCCTTGTCAACCAACTTACTTCTAAAGAGAAAACAAGAACTTTAAAACTACCAATGGTGAAAAACTAAACAATTGCAAACTTCAAAGGTATTTCTTCACTAATAAGACTTTATTAAATGATCTCCATGTTTAGACAAGACTACTTAATTTCTCACAACAATTGATAGGGATCAAATTACTCAATGATCTTCAAGACTATGCAAGCTTTTTATTCTTTGCACCACGGCCACACTTGGCATTTACTTTACCAACATATTATTTAACAATTCAAACCAATTCAACTCTCCAAAAGGATATAAGTGAAGCAAGAGAGTACTTTCTATAAAAGAATTAATAGCTCTGAACATGATATGAAATAAAAACAAGAGCTAGAAGCATATAACAAGGTAGCTAAAACACTCAAAAAGATATAAGTGAAGAACATGAGTGTTTCATGAAAAAGCGGAGCATGTCTCTCTCCCAAATAAGAATGATCAGATGCAACTTATTTAAGACCAGCATAGAAAACAAAACAAAACTGAAAACAAAACAAAAAGACGCTCCAAGAATAGCACATAACGCATGAAGTGATTAAAATATAGTGGAACGAAAGACGAACTGATAATTGTTGATGGAAAAGGGGATGCATGGGGGCATCCCCAAGCTTAGACGCTTGAGTCTTCTTTTATCATCTTCCCTCGCACACTTGAAAACTCCCTTCATACATAACTCATCATAATCTGATTAGCGAGGTTAGTACCCACAATAAAATAACTTTTCCCTACTGGAAATAAAGATAATCTTGAAGAGCTACTGTTTCTCAAGATTTCCAAAAGGTTTTTGCAAAGAAAAAGCAAGCTCAAGGTTTGCAAAACGAAGAAAAGGCAAAACAGGACAGAATCTGTGAAAAACAGACCAGCAGGTAGTAAATAATTTTTTCGGGGCACTTCTGCAACTCAAATAAAAAAAACTCAGAACAGATGCTCGAAAGCCAATTGTATAGAGCACGCTGTCAAAAAAATTCAGATCAAAAAGATGATCTGGTGATTTTATTCGAATTTTTCTGTCCAAGGACAGAATCTGTTTCCTGGACAGCACGTCACAACTTTTGAACTTTCTTGCAATCGGAGGCTAAACTTGGCACAAAGCTGAAAAATAAAGATACAATGATGTTGCTACAGTAGTAACAAACATCAAGACCACTAAAAACTGAAAGAACAAACTGAAAGCAAAGATAACAAGGGTTGTCTCCCTAGAGCTCTTTCTTTATAGCCATAAAGATAGGCTTAAGACTTTAATGATGCTCTCGTAGGAATAAGAGTTGAAGAACAAAAGAGAGCATCAAGAAGCAAATACCAAACACATTTAAGCCTAACATGCTTCCTATGCATAGGAATATTGCAATAGAATAATTCATTGAAGCACAAAGCAACTAGCATAGGAAGGCAAAACAAGCATAACTTCAAAATATTCACCATAAAGAGAGGAAACTTCTTATTATTAAGATATTTAGAACCATGTCTCCCTCTCTCATTATAAATTTCAGTGGCATTATTTCCATGATCCAAAAGCATAAAAGTGTCATTACTCTTCATATAAGCAAAATCTTTCTTATTAGGAATAGTGAGAGTAAGACTATCATAACCATCATGGTAATCATCGTATTTAGGAGGCATATCATAATCAAAATAAATTTTATCCTCAATAGTAGGTGGACTGAAAATATCATATTCATCATTGTAATCATCATATATAGGAGGCATAGTATCATCAAAGTAAATTTTCTCGTCAAAAGTTGGGGGACTAAAAATATCATGTTCATCAAACGTGTCATCCCCAAGCTTAGAGCTTTCCATGTCATTAGCAATATTGATATTAAAAAAACATACTAATAACATCACCACCAACATGATTGTTATGCAAATAATAAAGTTCCAAAGGTTTTTAAATTTTCTCTTCGAACACATCATGTCCAAGTTCAAGGTAGAGCTTATAAAGCTCTCTCATATTTTTGTTGTTTTCCATTAAGCAAAACTAGTGAAAATAAAAACAAAAAACAAAAAGATTTAATTGCAAGATCTAGAGAAGGTACTTTCACTTACCTCACTTCCCCGGCAACGGCGCCAGAAATAGCTTGATGTCTACTACACGCTTCTATTCCTGTAGACAGTGTTGGGCCTCCAAGAGCAGAGGTTTGTAGGACAGCAGCAAATTTCCCTTAAGTGAGTAACCCAAGGTTTATCGAACTCAGGGAAGTGGAGGTTGAACGTACCCCTTTCAAGCAACCCTGCAATCGAGATACAAGAAGTCTCTTGTGTCCCCAACACACCTAATTGTTGGGGAAGGTAGTATTTTAAAAATTTCCTATGACCACGCAAGATCTATCTACCAGATGCATAGCAACGAGAGGGAAGAGTGTGTCTACGTACCCTCGTAGACCGGGAGCGGAACCGTCAAGTGACGCGGTTGATGTTGTCGAACTTCTTCGCGATCCAACCGATCAAGCACCGAACGTACGGCACCTCCGCGTTCAGCACACGTTCAGCTTGATGACGTCCCACGAGCTCTTGATCCAGTTGAGCTTCACGGGAGAGTTACGTCAGCACGACGGCGTGGTGACGGATATGATGTATCTACCGGCGCAGGGCTTCGCCTAAGCACTGCAACGGTATGACCGAGGTGTGTTTCTGTGGAGGGGGGCACCGCACACGGCTAAAACAATTCAACTTGTGTGTCTTTGGGTGCCCCCCTGCCCCCGTATATAAAGGAGCAAGAGGGGAGGGCCGGCCGGCCTCCTATGGTGCGGCTAGGGCAATCCTACTAGGAATAGGATTGCAATCCTATTCCTAGTAGGAGTCCACCAAGAAGGAAGAGAGGGAAAAAGAAAGAGAAGGAGAGGTGGCGCCCCCCAATCCTAGTCCAACTAGGATCCCCTGGTGGGGCGCCGGCCAGCCTCTATGGGCTGCCTCTCTCCTTTCCTCAAGGCCCACTATGGACCATCCCCACTCGTAGGGGATTCTGGTAACCCCCTCCGGTAATCCCTTTAAATCTGAAACTTTTCCGGAACACTTCCGGTGTCCGAATATAGTCGTCCAATATATCAATCTTTATGTCTCGGACATTCCGAGACTCCTCGTCATGTCCGTGATCTCATCCGGGACTCCGAACTACCTTCGGTACATCAAAACTCATAAACTCATAATACCGATCGTCATCAAACGTTAAGCGTGCGGACCCTACGGGTTCGAGAACTATGTAGACATGACCGAGACTCATCTCCGGTCAATAACCAATAGCGGAACCTGGATGTTCATATTGGCTCCTACATATTCTACGAAGATCTTTTATCGGTCAAAACCGCATAACAACATACGTTGTTCCTTTTGTCATCGGTATGTTACTTGCCCGAGATTCGATCGTCGGTATCTCCATACCTAGTTCAATCTCGTTACTGGCAAGTCTCTTTACTCGTTCCGTAACACATCATCTCATGACTAACTCATTAGTCTTTCGCTTGCAAGGCTTATTGTGATGTGTGTTACCGAGAGGGCCCAGAGATACCTCTCTGACACTCGGAGTGACAAATCCTAATCTTGATCTATGCCAACACCACGAATACTTTAGGAGACACCTGTAGAGCATCTTTATGATCACCCAGTTACGTTGTGACGTTTGATAGCACACAAGGTGTTCCTACGGTATTCGGGAGTTGCATAATCTCATAGTCATAGGAACATGTATAAGTCATAAAGAAAGCAATAGCAGTAAAACTAAACGATCATAGTGGTATGCTAACGAATGGGTCTTGTCCATCACATCATTCTCCTAATGATGTGATCCCGTTGATCAAATGACAACTCATGTCTATGGCTAGGAAACATAACCATCTTTGATCAATGAGCTAGTCTAGTAGAGGCATACTAGGGACATACTGTTTTGTCTATGTATTCACACATGTACTAAGTTTCCGGTTAATACAATTCTAGCATGAATAAAAGACATTTATCATGATATAAGGAAATATAAAATAACAACTTTATTATTGCCTCTAGGGCATATTTCCTTCAGTGTCCCACTTGCACTAGAGTCAATAATCTAGTTCACATCGCCATGTGATTTAACACCGATAGTTCACATCGTCATGTGATTAACACCCATAGTTCACATCGCCATGTGACCAACGCCCAAAGGGTTTACTAGAGTCAATAATCTAGTTCACATCGCTATGTGATTAACACCCAAAGAGTACTAAGGTGTGATCATGTTTTGCTTCATGAGAGAAGTTTAGTCAACGGGTCTGTCACATTCAGATCCGTATGTATTTCGCAAATTTCTATGTCTACAATGCTCTGTATAGAGCTACTCTAGCTAATTGCTCCCACTTTCAATACGCATCCAGATTGATACTTAGAGTCATCTGGATTTAGTGTCAAAGCTTGCATCGGCGTAACCCTTTACGACGAACTCTTTATCACCTCCATAATCGAGAAACATTTCCTTAGTCATTCAGTTACTAAGGATAATTTTGACCGCTATACAGTGATCTACTCCTGGATCACTATTGTACCCCCTTGACAAACTCATGGCAAGGTACACAACATGTTTGGTACACAGCATGGCATACTTTATAGAACCTATGGCTGAGGCATAGGGAATGACTTTCATTCTCTCTATATTTTTCAGTGGTCGGGCATTGAGTCTTACTTAACTTCATACCTTGTAATACAGGCAAGAACCCTTTCTTTGACTGATCCATTTTGAACTTCTTGAAAATCTTATCAAGGTATGTGCTTTGTGAAAGTCCAATTAAGCGTCTTGATCTATCTCTATAGATCTTGATGCCTAACATATAAGCAGCTTCACCGAGGTCTTTCATTGAAAAACTCTTATTCAAGTATCCTTTTATGCTATCCAGAAATTCTATATCATTTCCAATCAACAATATGTCATCCACATATAATATTAGAAATGCTACAGAGCTCCCACTCACTTTCTTGTAAATACAGGCTTCTCCAAAAGTCTGTATAAAACCATATGCTTTGATCACCTCATCAAAGCGTATATTCCAACTCCGAGATGCTTGCACCAGTCCATAGATGGATCGCTGGAGCTTGCATACTTTGTTAGCACCTTTTGGATCGACAAAACCTTCTGGTTGCATCATATACAACTCTTCTTTGAGATATCCATTCAGGAATGCAGTTTTGACATCCATTTGCCAGATTTCATAATCATAAAATGCGGCAATTGCAAACATGATTCGGACAGACTTAAGCATCGCTACAGGTGAGAAAGTCTCATCTTAGTCAACTCCTTGAACTTGTCGAAACCCTTTCGCAACAAGTCGAGCTTTGTAAACAGTAATATTACCGTCTGCGTCGGTCTTCCTCTTGAAGATCCATTTATTTTCGATGGCCCGCCGATCCTCGGGCAAGTCAACCAAAGTCCACACTTTGTTCTCATACATGGATCCCATCTCAGATTTCATGGCCTCAAGCCATTTTTCGGAATCTGGGCTCATCATCGCTTCCTCATAGTTCGCAGGTTCATCATGGTCTAGTAACATGACTTCCAGAACCGGGTTGCCGTACCACTCTGATGCGGAACGAACTCTGGTTGATCTACGAAGTTCAGCAGAAACTTGATCTGAAGTTTCATGATCATCATCATTAGCTTCCTCACTAATTGGTGTAGGAATCACTGGAACTAGTTTCTGTGATGTTCCACTTTCCAATTCGGGAGAAGGTACAATTACCTCATCAAGTTCTACTTTCCTCCCACTCACTTCTTTCGAGAGAAACTCCTTCTCTAGAAAGGATCCACTTTTAGCAACAAAGATCTCCTAATCTTGAGTTCCACTTCTGACTGGATGAGAGATCACTATCCAAGGTGACCTGCTTTCTGATTCTCTCTTTTATTTCTCTTTCTTTCTTTCTAATCTCTTTCTGATTCTTTCTAACCTAATTCTTTCATAGTGTGATAAAGGGTGCTTCTGCTTTTTTGCCTTCGGATCTGTGATAGAAGGTGTACCCAACAGTTTCTTTTGGGTAAACTATGAAGATTTACTTCTCCGATTTGGGTTCGAGCTTATCTTGTTGAAACTTTTTCACATAAGCATCGTAGTCCCAAACTTAAAGAAATGACAGCTTAGGTTTCTCGTCAAACAACAGTTCATACGGTGTCATCTCTACGGATTTAGATGGTGCCCTATTTAACGTGAATGTAGCTGTCTCTAATGCATAACCCCAAAAGCGATAGTGGTAAATCGGTAAGAGACATCATCGATCGCACCATATCTAATAAAGTACGGTTATGACGTTCGGACACACCATTACACTGTGGTGTTCCAGGTGGCATGAGTAGTCAAACTATTTCACATTGTTTTTACTAAAGGCCAAACTCGCTAACTCAAATATTTTACCTCTACGATCATATCGTAGAAACTCTTATTTTCCTGTTACGATGATTCTCCACTTCACTCTGAAATTCTTTGAACTTTTCAAATGTTTCAGACTTGTGCTTCATTAAGTAGATATACCCATATCTGCTCAAATCATCAGTGAAGGTCAGAAAATAACGATACCCGCCGCGAGTTTCAACACTCATTGGTCCACATACATCTGTATGTATGATCTCCAACAAATCTGTTGCTCGCTCCATTGTTACGGAGAATGGAGTTTTAGTCATCTTGCCCATGAGGCATGGTTCGCAAGCACCAAGTGATTCATTATCAAGTGATTCCAAAAGTCCATCACTATGGAGCTTCTTCATGCGCTTTACACCATTATGACCTAAACGGCAGTGCCACAAATAAGTTGCACTATCATTATTAACCTTGCATATTTTGGTTTCAATATTATGAATATGTGTATCGCCACGATCGAGATCCAACAAACTATTTTCATTGGGTGTATGACCATCGAAGGTTTTATTCATGTAAACAGAATAACAATTATTCTATGACTTTAAATGAATAACCGTATTGCAACAAATATGATCAAATCATATTCATGCTCAACGCAAATGCCAAATAACATTTATTTAGGTTTTACACTAATCCCGAAAGTATAGGGAGTGTGCGATGATGATCATATCAATCTTGGAACTGCTTCCAATACACATCGTCACTTCATCCTTTAACTAGTTTCTGTTCATTATGCAACTCCCATTTCGAGTTACTACTCTTTAGCAACTGAACCAGTATCAAATACCGAGGGGTTGCTATGAACACTAGTAAAATACACATCAATAATCTGTATATCAAATATACCTTTGTTCACTTTGCCATCCTTCTTATCCGCCAAGTATCTAGGGCAGTTCCACTTCCAGTGACCATTTCCTTTGCAGTAGATGCACTTAGTTTCAGGCTTGAGTTTAGCTTTGGGTTTCTTCGTGGGAGTAGCAACTGTCTTGCTATTCTTCTTGAAGTTCCCCTTCTATCCCTTTGCCCTTTACTTGAAACAAGTGGTCTTGTTAACCATCAACACTTGATGCTCTTTCTTGATTTCTACCTTCGCCGATTTCAGGATCGCGAAGAGCTCGGGAATTACCTTCGTCATCCCTTGCATATTATAGTTCATCACGAAGTTCTACTAACTTGGTGATAGTGTCTAGAGAACTTTGTCAATTACTATCTTATCTGGAAGATTAACTCCCACTTGATTCAAGCAATTGTAGTACCCAGACAATCTGAGCACATGCTCACTGCTTGAGCTATTCTCCTCCATCTTTTAGCTATAGAACTCGTTGGAGACTTCATATCTCTCAACTCGGGTATTTGCTTGAAATATTAACTTCAACTCCTGGAACATCTCATATGGTCCATGACGTTCAAAACGTCTTTGAAGTCCCGATTCTAAGCCGTTAAGCATGGTGCACTAAACTATCAAGTAGTCATCAAACCGAGCTTTTGTCAAAACGTTTACAACTTCTACATCTGCTCCTGCAATAGGTCTGTCACCTAGCGGTGCATCAAGGACATAATTCTTCTGTGCAGCAATGAGGATAATCCTCAGATCACGGAACAATTCCACATTATTGCTACTAACATCTTTCAACTTAGTTTTCTCTAGGAACATATAAAAAAATAAACGTGGAGCAACATCGTGAGCTATTGATCTACAACATAGATATGCTATTACTACCAGGACTAAGTTCATGATAAATTAAAGCTCAATTTAATCATATTAATTAAAGAACTCCCACTTAGATAGACATCCCTCCGGTCATCTAAATGATCACGTGATCCAAATCAACTAAACCATGTCCGATCATCACGTGAGATGGAGTAGTTTCAATGGTGAACATCTTATGTTGATCATATCTACTATATGATTCACGCTCGACCTTTCGGTCTCCAGTGTTCCGAGGCCATATCTGCATATGCTAGGCTCGTCAAGTTTAACCCGAGTATTCTGCGTGTGCAAAACTGGCTTACACCCGTTGTATTTGAACGTAGAGCTTATCACACCCGATCATCACGTGGTGTCTCGGCACGACGAACTTTCGCAACGGTGCATACTCAGGGAGAACACTTATACCTTGAAATTTAGTAAGGGATCATCTTATAATGCTACCGTCGTTCTAAGCAAAATAAGAAGCATAATAAGATAAACATCACATGCAATCAAAATATGTGACATGATATGGCCATCATCATCTTGTCCTTTTGATCTCCATCTCCAAAGCACCGTCATGATCACCTTCGTCACCGGCGCGACACCTTGATCTCCATCGTAGCATCGTTGTCGTCTCGCCAACTATTGCTTCTACGACTATCGCTGCAGCTTAGTGATAAAGTAAAGCAATTACATGGCGATTGTATTTCATACAATAAAGCGACAACCATATGGCTCCTGCCAGTTGCCGATAACATTACAAAACATGATCATCTCATACAAAGCCGTATAACTCATCATGTCTTGACCATATCACATCACAACATGCCCTGCAAAAACAAGTTAGACGTCCTCTACTTTGTTGTTGCAAGTTTTACGTGGCTGCTACGGGCTTAGCAAGAACCGTTCTTACCTACGCATACAAAAACCACAACGATGTTTCGTCAAGTATGTGTTGTTTTAACCTTCACAAGGACCGGGCGTAGCCACACTTGATTCAGCTAAAGTGAGAGAGACAGACACCTGCCAGTCACCTTTAAGCAACGAGTGCTCGTAACGGTGAAACCAGTCTCGCGTAAGCGTACGCGTAATGTCGGTCCGGGCCGCTTCATCTCACAATACCGCTGAAGCAAAGTATGACATGCTGGTAAGCAGTATGACTAGTATCGCCCACAACTCATTGTGTTCTACTCGTCCATGTCATCTACGCATAGACCTGGCTCATGATGGCACTGTTGGGGAACGTAGTATTTTAAAAATTTCCTACGACCACGCAAGATCTATCTACCAGATGCATAGCAACGAGAGGGAAGAGTGTGTCTACGTACCCTCGTAGACCGGGAGCGAAAGCGTCAAGTGACGCGGTTGATGTTGTCGAACTTCTTCATGATCCAACCGATCAAGCACCGAACGTACGACACCTCCGCGTTCAGCACACGTTCAGCTTGATGACGTCCCACGAGCTCTTGATCCAGTTGAGCTTCACGGGAGAGTTACGTCAGCACGACGGCGTGGTGACGGATATGATGTATCTACCGGCGCAGGGCTTCGCCTAAGCACTGCAACGGTATGACCGAGGTGTGTTTCTGTGGAGGGGGGCACCGCACACGGCTAAAACAATTCAACTTGTGTGTCTTTGGTTGCCCCCCTGCCCCCGTATATAAAGGATCAAGAGGGGAGGGCCGTCCGGCCTCCTATGGTGCGGCTAGGGCAATCCTACTAGGAATAGGATTGCAATCCTATTCCTAGTAGGAGTCCACCAAGAAGGAAGAGAGGGAAAAAGAAAGAGAAGGAGAGGTGGCGCCCCCCAATCCTAGTCCAACTAGGATCCCCTGGTGGGGCGCCGGCCAGCCTCTATGGGCTGCCTCTCTCCTTTCCTCAAGGCCCACTATGGACCATCCCCCCTCGTAGGGGGTTCCGGTAACCCCCTCCGGCAATCCCTTTAAATCCGAAACTTTTCCGGAACACTTCCGGTGTCCGAATATAGTCGTCCAATATATCAATCTTTATGTCTCGGACATTCCGAGACTCCTCGTCATGTTCGTGATCTCATCCGGGACTCCGAACTACCTTCGGTACATCAAAACTCATAAACTCATAATACCGATCGTCATCAAACGTTAAGCGTGCGGACCCTACGGGTTCGAGAACTATGTAGACATGACCGAGACTCATCTCCGGTCAATAACCAATAGCGGAACCTGGATGTTCATATTGGCTCCTACATATTCTACGAAGATCTTTTATCGGTCAAAACCGCATAACAACATACGTTGTTCCTTTTGTCATCGGTATGTTGCTTGCCCGAGATTCGATCGTCGGTATCTCCATACCTAGTTCAATCTCGTTACCGGCAAGTCTCTTTACTCGTTCCGTAACACATCATCTCGTGACTAACTCATTAGTCTTTTGCTTGCAAGGCTTATTGTGATGTGTGTTACCGAGAGGGCCCAGAGATACCTCTCTGACACTCGGAGTGACAAATCCTAATCTTGATCTATGCCAACACCACGAATACTTTCGGAGACACCTGTAGAGCATCTTTATGATCACCCAATTACGTTGTGACGTTTGATAGCACACAAGGTGTTCCTACGGTATTCGGGAGTTGCATAATCTCATAGTCATAGGAACATGTATAAGTCATAAAGAAAGCAATAGCAGTAAAACTAAACGATCATAGTGCTATGCTAACGGATGGGTCTTGTCCATCACATCATTCTCCTAATGATGTGATCCCGTTGATCAAATGACAACTCATGTCTATGGCTAGGAAACATAACCATCTTTGATCAATGAGCTAGTCTAGTAGAGGCATACTAGGGACATACTGTTTTGTCTATGTATTCACACATGTACTAAGTTTCCGGTTAATACAATTCTAGCATGAATAAAAGACATTTATCATGATATAAGGAAATATAAAATAACAACTTTATTATTGCCTCTAGGGCATATTTCCTTCACTAATACACTTGTCAGATGTATAGGTGCACTAGTTCGGCGAAGAGATGGTAAAATATGGATGATAGGAGTGGCAAAGCAAAGTAATATAAATCTGTAATAAAAAGTGCAGCAAGCAAACAAGTGGTAAACGTGAGCACAAATGGTATTGCAATGGTGGAAACAAGGCCTAGGCTTCATACTTTCACTAGTGGTAACTCCCAACAACATTGACATAGTCTAATCACATGATATTTCCCATAAAACATGCAATGGAGACGCACTCGGAGGTCATTCCTTTGTGGTCAAGAGAGGACGAGAATTATGTAGGGCTACAAAAGCACACCTCAAAGTTCGTAGTTCTCAATCTATGGATTTCCCAATGTCACCGCGGCCATCCAAAAAGAGTACCACAATCACCACAACATATCTCCAGGATAGTCAAAGACAAGCACCAAGAGACTCTCAATCTTCAATCAACACACAAAAGAGGAAATCACTCATGAAAATATTCTTCTAATCCATGTCCAATAGACCGCTGTCACCTTGGTCTCGGGGATTATACTAGATAAAGACAAGTGAGTACATCAATTCAATACATAGAGGAAGGGGAAATATCATGGGATCACCCTAGATTAACATAGCCTATGATCACAACGAAGATCACATCATGGGAGAGAGAGATAACCACATAGCTACACGTACAAGCCCTCAGCCCCGGAGAAGACTACTCACACATGACCATGGTGAGCAAGAGATTGATGGTGGTGTTGATGGAGAGGTGCAGCCCGGAGAAGGAGGAGGCGGCCGGCGGCAGCCGTGGCGGCGGCGGCAGCCCTCCGGGGCGGCGGCGGCCCTCGGGGCGGCGGCGGCCCAAGGGGGGCAGCGGCTCCTTGGTCCCCCTTCTTCCTTGTGGATGGTGCTGCAATGGTGCTGGTCCTCCCCTCCAAGACGGCGGCTTGGGAGGAGGAAAATTCGTGGCCCTTGGTGACCTAGGTTTCCTCTCTTTATATAGACTCTCGGATTCCCGTCATCAGATTTTGGGCTTCAGTAAAACGGGCTTTTATCGGCCGTCCGGACTCCGATTTGGACGAATTTTATATCCAGAAGCATCCTCTCGAAATTCCACACAACTTTCGCAACTAGGCTTTTTCCGTTTGACGTCGTTTTCGGGCCGGAACGTGACCATCTTCTAAAAATGTTCTCAGACAGATTTCAGGAAAGTCAGAGTCCAACTCCAATACGACTCCTTTTGCGTTTTTGTCAATTTCCAAGTAATTCCTACACAATAAAGTGTAAAACAAGAACATTGTGCACTTTTGCAACCATTAGTAGGTTAGTCCAATAAATGCCTAAAAAGATAGAAAACTTTGATATAAACATGAGACAATGATGCAAAACAAGCATGTCACAAGCAAAAATTATGGATACGTTTGGGACGTATCAAGGACTCAGCGTACAACACGAAGCTAGCTACCAGAGTCGCGGAGGACTCTATCCCCACTGGTGATAAGCCGACTATATATGATTTGTGTAAGTGCATCTAGTGCCACCCCTAGTTGGTTTTCGAGTATTGACGTCAAACCTGGTTGAGGAACTAATGTGTTTGTGAGAATTGCAGGATAACACAGGTAGTAGTCCCTCATTGATTCGGTTAACCTACCGGAGATGGCCCCTAAAAATGTATGAAGACGTTGATGTCAGTGGTGGTATATAAAGATAATCATATTGAAGACTATGACATGAGAAGACATTGTGTGAAGACTATGGAAAGCGAAGACGTAGAAGTTTCGTTGTTTCCTTTTCTTTTTTGTTGACTCATAGGAACCACCGTACTGTTAAGTGGGGTCCAAGTGAACTAAGTCAGAGTGATTGAAGTGATGCTCAACCAAATCCTATGTCTTCGAGCGAAGAGTATGAGAGCAAATTTTATCCAGAGTCGGATGAGTCAGCTTTGCTTGTAGCTCAAGTAAAGTTGCCGTGTGTGTTTGAAATCTAACCGTTGGAACACGTGTCAGTTCCTTAGTGACCCAGGGTCACTTCGGACAAATCAGGTCGGGTTGCCAAGTGGCTATAAATAGCCCACCCCCTACACCATAAATTGGTGGCTGCTCAGAGTTATTACACGGCTTTTGTCGTTTGAGAGCAACCCACCTCTGAAGCATTTGAGAGAGAAATCCTTGCGAGGACAAAGCCAAAACACCCAGAGCCAAAGAGTGTTAGGCATCACTGAAGTCTTTCTGTCTGTGTGACCTGAAGAATTATTACACTTGAGGACTGTGTTTCCTCCAGCCGGTTAGGCGTCGCGTTCTGAGCATCCAAGAGTGATTCTGGATCGCCGGTGAATGAAGTCTGTGAAGGTTTGGAAGTCTACCTTGAAGACTTACCAGAGTGATTGGGCGAGGACTAGGTGTCCTTAGCTCAAGGGGAACAAGGTGAAGACGTGGTCTTCTGAGTAAAATCTCAGCCTCCCTAACCAGACGTACAGTTGTCACAGCAACTGGAACTGGTCTAACAAATCAATGTCTTCCCCGAGCTACTGGTTCTATCCTTTCTTTCCTTTACTTACTGCTCTATGTTGTGAAGTCATTGCACGCTTGCCTTATCTGATTGACTTCACTGAGTATCTACTTGTTGTGATTGGCTTCATTCCTTCTTCCATTATGATCCCTACTGCCTAGCTGCTATTAGTCTTCGTGCTTTCACTTCATTGAATACATGACTATGTCTTATCTAGTGTAGTGCACTTTCCGCTGCATACTAATAGGATTGAGTTTATCTTTTGTCTTCGAAACTACCATGTTTTGAAGCATTTCATAAAAATCGCCTATTCACCCCCCTCTAGTCGATATACTGCACTTTCAATTGGTATCAGAGCAAGGTACTCCCTTATTCTGTGTGATTCGGTTTAATCACCTGGAGTTTTAGCTATGTCGACTGCAGGGATAATCAAAGTCTCCGCTCCGTGCCCCGTCTTCGATGGCACCGAATATCCCTACTGGAAGAACAAGATGCGCATGCACCTTGAAGCCATTGACGTGGACCTCTGGTTTGTCGTCAAGAACGGCGTTCCCAAGACTGGTGAAGGTATCACCCCTGCTGATGTCAAGAGGCTCGTTCAATTGGATTCAACGGCCAAGAACATCATCTGTGGTCATCTGACCAAAGGACAGTATGGTCGTGTAAGTGCTCTGGACACGTCAAAGGAAGTTTGGGACTGGCTCTCAAAGGTCAATGAAGGAGTCTCTACCCAGAGAGATCAAAGGATCAGCGTCCTTCGCAATCTCTTCAATCACTTCAAGAGACATGACAATGAGAATGTCCAGCACACATTTGATCGTCTCACTGACATCACAAATGAGCTTCAAGCACTTGGCGCCACTGAGATTACCAAGCATGAAATCGTCAAGACTCTCCTGAGATCACTCGACAGCTCATTTGATATCCTTGCCCTGATGATTCAAGAACGCCCTGACTTCAAGACTCTCGATTCGTCTGATATACTTGAGAGGCTCAACACACATGAGTTCCAGCTGTCTGAGAAACATGACATCTATGGTCCCAACTATGGCCGATCTCGCGCCTTAAAGGCAAAAGCTGTTTCTTCGTCTGAAGAAGAATCTGACTGCAGTTCTGACGATCCTGAAGACATTCGAAAGGAGCTTGCCATGCTTGTGAAGAAGTTCCAGAAATTCACTAGGAAGAAAGGCTTCAGAAAGTCTTCACGATCCAGCTCAAGAAATGATGAAGCTTCTACTCATGACTACAAGAAGAGAACATGTCATAAGTGCAAGAAACCTGGTCACTACATCTCTGAGTGTCCTCAACTGGGACAATGAGAAGAAGAAGAAGAAGAAGAAGAAGAGAAAGGAATATGATTCTGATGACAAGAAAAAGAAGAAATACTCAAAGTCTTCTTCTAAGTCTTCATCAAAGTATTCATCACACAGGAAGAATTCATCTGGCAAGGCTCGCGCATTTATTGGTAAGGAGATGGAATCTGAGGAAGAGTCTGCTTTTGAAGAGGCGGAGGTGGAGTCGGAGGAGGAGTCTGATTCTGGTGCTGCTAGTCTGGCTTTAGCCACTGCCTACGTGGGCAAGTCCATCTTCAACACTGAAGACAATGGCCCCGTCCCCAACATTGATGATGAGGACGACGACTCTGCTCCCACCTTCTCCTTCATGGCACGAGGTGCCAAGGTAAAATCACGCGATGCTTACTTTCAAACATCTAGTGAAGATGACTCTGATTGTGAATCAAAACCTAGCTACAAAACACTTGCTAAAATTGCCACTGAACAGCAGAAAGCCATGGAACATATTCAAAAACTGTTAGACAAAAGCGATGACCTGTTGGACGCGGAAATGACCCGTTCTCAGTCCTTAATTGAAGACATAAAAAATCTTCATGTTAAGTACAAGGAACTTAAAGGTCTTTATGAATCGCTCTCAAAAACTCATGAAAAGCTTTCCCACGATTACATTCAAAGGAAACGAGAACTTGAGAAATTGAAAGCGGCTCATGAAGATCTTCAAAAGGAAAATGAGTCACTCTGCGCGCAACTTATCAGCTCCACTCACGAAGAATTTGAATCACCATGTTTAAAATGCATTGAGCGTGATAACGCTACATCTGTTGCTGAATGTTCTACTGCTGCCACTGTTGCAATATCTTTAACTACAGATGTGGTAACTAACCCCTCTGCTGAGGAAACCACTACTATTGCTGTTGAAAATCTAAGGTTGAAGACTTTGCTTGAAACAGGGATGTACAAAAGCGTCAAAGGGCATCAGACTCTATGTGATGTCCTCAAAAAGCAGATACTGAACCGAAACCCTAGGAAAGAGGGTGTTGGGTTCGACAGGAAAATGAATGTTGATGGATCATACTGGAAGCCTGAGCAGTATCCCAAAACCACATGGGTTGCTGCAAAGGAACCTTCAGTGGATCCATCTACCTTATCTGGCTTCACTTGTGCTAATCCTGTTATCATTGATGAATCCTTTGATGCAAACTATAAACTGTTTAAGAATCAAAATGGTGAAGTGTTTGCCAGGTATATTGGTACTAACTGCAGGAACGGGCCACCTATGAAGAAGATCTGGGTACCCAAAGGTTGTCTTGAGAAGCTTCCAGCAGATATTATCATGACACCGCCTGGGATGAAGACAAACCCCAGACCAAAGGTTTCATATGATCCTAACGCTTCATACAGACAAAGGACTCACCTGAGTCACCCTAACGCGAATGTTTAGCAGGGAAACCATACTCAGATCCATGAATATGAGCGTGTTTCTTAAAACCGCTATACTCATAAATCAAAGAATTTTTCTGCCTATTCTTATGAGTATTATTCTCCTCCTGCAAGACTATTTGCTAGGGCTCCAAAGCCAAAATTCTCAGATGCTGCTCTTAGACTCATTGCTTCTAAGCCACCCCTGAAAATGTGGGTGGTTAAGATGAACTAACTTTCTCTTGCAGGGAAAGGTCTCCAGCCGATAATCAAAGGCTTCTGATGCTATTGCTGGGGACCTAAAAAACTTGTAGGGCACAAGATCAAATGCCCAAAATGACTTACTGCTCATACTATTCATAAATCACTTGTTGAACATCTTATTAGTCCTAACTTTCATCTAAGCTTTCATAATCCACTTATGCATCAAATGTTTATGCTTCATAATGGCTTTTGGTGAAGCCTATCCTCCTAACTGCATTGTAGGGAGTGACACCAAAGTCTTCAGAATGGATTATGGATAGCAGATGCACAAATCATATGACTGGTGATCGAAATCTACTCATGGACTCAACCTTACGTCCATCTAACAAGAGTCACATCACATTTGCTGATACTGGTAAAAGCAAAGTGTTGGGTCTAGGTAGAGTTGCAATCTCAAGAGATCAGCACATGGATAATGTCATGCTCGTTGAATCTCTTGGCTTCAACTTAATGTCTGTCTCAATGCTTTGTGACTTAAACATGATTGTGATCTTTGGTAAATTTCGTTGCCTTGTACTAATGGAATCTGACAAGTCTTTAGTATTTGAAGGATACAGAAAAGGTGATCTGTATATGGTAGATTTCTCAGCTGGACCGCAGATGGCCGTATGTCTTCGAGCAAAAGCTTCAGAGTGCTGGCTCTGGCATCGAAGGTTAGGACATGCTGGCATGAGGAACTTGCACACTCTCGCAAAGAAGAAGCATGTCATAGGCATCGAGGAAGTCAAGTTCAAGAAAGATCATCTATGTGGTGCCTGTGAAGCTGGGAAGATGACTAGAGCCAAGCACCCCTCGAAGACAATCATGACGACATCCAAACCCTTCGAGCTTGTTCATATGGACTTATTTGGCCCTACTCACTACTCCACATTCTCTACCACAGCCTGTCTCTATGGCTTCGTCATTGTTGATGATTATTCAAGATACACATGGGTGCACATAATACTCTACAAGACTGAAGTGCAAGATGTCTTCAGACGCTTCGCCAACCGTGCCATGAACAACTATGGCATCAAGATCAAGCATATCATAAGTGACAATGGCACTGAGTTCAAGAACACTGGCCTTGATCTTTATCTGGATGAAATGGGAATCACTCATGAATTCTCAGCCCCGTATACACCTCAGCAAAATGGGATCGTTGAGCGCAAGAACAGAACTCTAATTGAGATCGCTCAAACGATGCTCGATGAATACAAAACACCAAGAACGTTCTGGCCCGAAGCTATTGATACTGCATGCCATATCATCAATAGTGTTTATCTTCACAAACTTCTGAAGAAAACATCCTATGAACTCCTCACTGGAAAGAAGCCTAACGTAAATTACTTTAGAGTATTTGGAGCTAAGTGCTGGATCAACGATCCTCATCACAAGTCAAAATTTGCACCCAAAGCACATGAAGGCTTCATGCTCGGATATGGAAAGGACTCACACTCCTACAGAGTCTTCAACATCTTTCTCTATAAAACTATTGAAACTGTGGATGTGCGATTCGATGAGACAAATGGTTCACAAAGGGAGTCCCTACCAACTGTGCTAGATGAAGCTTCACCAAATGAATCTATCAAGCTAATGGGAACCGGTGAGATCATGCCCTCTGAAGCACAACCTGACGAAGAACTCATCGTGTCTGCTCCAAATCAACTTGACGACAGTGCTCATCCTGAAGACAACACTCCTGACGATGACAATGTACAGCAAGAGCAAAATCTTCGTCCAGCTCATCCTCGTGTTGCAAATGAAGTACAAGTTGAAAAGATAATTGATAGCATAAATGCTCCTGATCCACTTACTCGTTCAAGAGCAACACAGCTTGCAAATTTCTGTGGGCACTTTGCTTTTGTCTCAATATCTGAACCCAAGAAAGTTGCTGAAGCTTTTATGGAACCTGAATGGATTCAAGCAATGCAAGAAGAGCTTCAACAGTTTGAGCTGAAAAATGTATGGGAACTTGTCAAGCGTCCTGATCCTCGCAAGCACAACATAATAGGAACAAAATGGATTTATCGCAACAAGCAAGATGAGCATGGTCAAGTGGTCAGAAACAAAGCTCGTCTCGTTGCTCAAGGATACACTCAAGTTGAAGGGATTGACTTCGATGAAACATTTGCTCCTGTGGCTAGACTTGAAGCTATTCGTATACTGCTAGCCTATGCAAATCATCACAACATACTTCTATATCAAATGGATGTAAAGAGTGCCTTTCTCAATGGCAGGATTGAAGAAGAAGTGTATGTTGCGCAACCACCTGGCTTTGAAGATCCAAAACGTCCTGATATGGTATACAAGCTCAACAAGGCAGTGTATGGCCTCAAACAAGCGCCTCGTGCATGGTATGACACCCTCAAAGACTTCCTGAAGAGAAAAGGCTTCAAACCTGGATCCCTAGACCCCACAGTCTTCACGAAGACATATGATGATGAGCTATTTGTCTGTCAAATCTATGTGGACGACATTATCTTCGGTTGCACGGACAAGAAATACAGCGATGAGTTTGGTCACATGATGCAAGAGCAATATCAAATGTCCATGATGGGTGAGCTGAAGTTCTTCCTTGGTCTTCAAATTCATCAGCAAAGCAACGACATCTTCATATCTCAAGAGAAGTACCTCAAAGATTGCCTGAAAAAGTTTGGAATGCAAGACTGCAAAGGGTACTCGACGCCAATGCCTGCTAAACATCATCTGGGTCCCGACGCCAATGGTAAAGAGTTTGATCAACATATGCTGATTATGCTGGTGAAAAAGTTGATCGCAAGTCTACATCAGGCACATCTCACTTTCTGGGACGATCACTTGTCTGTTGGTCTTCAAAGAAGCAGAACTGTGTATCACTCTCCACTGCTGAATCTGAATACATTGCTGCTGGACCTTGCTGCGCTGAGCTTCTCTGGATGAAGCAAACACTCAAGGACTATGGAGTCCATCTGAAGCATGTGCCACTCAACTGCGATAATGAAAGCGCCATCAAGATTGCCAACAACCCAGTTCAGCACTCGAAGACAAAGCACATTGAAATTCGTCATCACTTTCTCAAAGATCATGTTATGAAGGAAGATATTGATATCATACACGTCAACACTGAAGAGCAACTGGCAGATATCTTCACAAAGCCCTTGGATGAGAAAAGGTTTTGCAAGTTGCGGTGTGAGCTAATTATCTTAGAATCTTCAAATGTCCTGTAATCAGGCACACATTCTAACACTTAGGCATATTGATGACTTAGATGTGCAACACACGAAGCAAAGTATATCTTCAATCAATGAAGACTTACATTCTAAGTGTGAATACATTAACATGGAATTTGACTTCGGAGCGCCACGATAATTGTGCGCCGTGTCTGGGTCTAATACTTCCTATACGGTGGGTAATGCCACCACCAAATTCTTGTTTGAAGTGTTTCTCGTGGCGTTACATTTGCAAAGTCTTCGCAGTTGGTTTATCTTCAAATAGGACATATATATATAGAGTTGTGTTCTGTCCTCAACAGCATTCACTTATAGCTATGTCTTCATATTTGAATCTTTTGGACTAAGTGAATGCGATCGGACCCTAACCTCTCTATGCTTTCTCATCTCACATTCTGTCTGTCCAAATCATATGCATTCTGTTGAAACCGTCGAATATCTTCTCTGCGTCCTTGTCAGCAGAAGATACAGAGACAAACTTTAAATCTGATTTTAATGCTCCATCCTTTATGCCTGAAACCCAGAGAAGCCGGAACGACCACTTCGATAGTCGTGGTGAACGTGGGATCGTGGGACAACTCCCAATGCGTTACATGACCGCCACGTGTCACTCGTACGTGAACCGTCAGGGGAACCTGCGTAATTGCGTTGTGCCGTCTCCCATGCCTATAAATGCACGTCCCATCACGGTCAAAAGTTCTTGTACCACCTCTCCACCTCGACCAACCCTAGCGCCTCCGCTAGCTTTCGACGACGCCGGCGACGAAGCGCTTCGCTGCCGCAACCTTGTCGATGCCGTCCTCACGCCGGCGGCGAACATCTTCTACTTCGCCATCGCCGTAGCTGTCCTCCGTCGCCAAGTTAGGGCACGGAAGACCGAACTGCTGGGCATCCAACTCCTCTCCGTCTAAGCAGTTCATCGTGTGGTAAATAAAACTTGCTTTTTACCATCTTCTTGATCCATAAAGATTCATCTATTTTACCACAAGAAGTTTCTGCCTACTTAGATATATAGATCTATCCTTTCTGCATCTCATATCTTGCCTAGTACATTCACATATGCTTCAACCATAGTTAGATTCCTCACTTGTACCTATTCGTGGATTCGTACAAATCTGGAACCAACTCTCATGAGTGAATGTCTTCGCGCTATGAGGTCAAAGTCTTCAAAATTGTTTTAATCTTCAAAACTTCTGAGAATGCATATGACCTCTTCCCCTTCCCTCGCATCTCTAATGCTGTCACATGTACATGTCTGTGGGAGAATCCCTTGGTTCTCATAGTCTGCATTCATTTGCAGAATTTTTGCAGCGTCACATTCACTCCCCTGAAGACAGTTCCTGTCTGACCAGCAGACCGAAGCATTTGCCTGTTTTGAAGCCATTCAGTTTGAAGCCCTTCAGGTTGAAGCAAATGGCAACTGACAAGACAGTTAGAAAGGGTGGCAGACAGCGCCGTGGCAACACCTCCATTGATTTGCCTCCTGATCTCATTGAGATATACAAGACTAATCCAGAGGAGGATTACAATCAGAGGAAGACACAAATCCAATGGATTCGAAGATATTGGGCTGAACAGTGGTTCAAGTATAGGTTCGTGACCCAAGAGTATGCTGAGAAGAACGCCATCAAGCATCCATGGGGAGATATCACATATAAAAATCTTCCCCCCAAGACTCGTGTTGAAGCCATTGCTCAAGGCTTCTATCCTTGCATGGTCAGAGGACCTCAGCCTGCTGATGCTTATCCTAGCTCTCTGTTCTGGTGTCGCGACGACAATCTGTTCAAGCGAAATCTTCAATACGCCAAGAACTCGGCCAAAGAGAACAAGAAGCATCGGGGATTAGACTTCAATCCTGGCCCCTCTACGCCCCGCGCTGATGGCACGCGCGAAGCTGATCCAAACCTGGTTGGGCCCTTCTACAACTTAGAAGGCCTCATCAGTCACATAAGGGTTCAAGGGGCGGATGTGGATCAGCCTGCGACAGATGCTGATTCTGAAGAAGCGCCTGCAACGCCGAAGCCCAAGAAGAAAAAATCAAAGGCTTCGAAGACCACTCCACCAATTGCTTCTAGAGTGAAGCCTTTGGCCACTGCTCCACCTGCACCAAGTGTGCAATCTGAGGAACACTCTCGTATCTCCAAGAGCAGACAGCTGAAGAAGAAACCATCACGCAACCCCAGTCCAGCTCTCACTCCTGATGCTGTTCTGAAGACTGCCAAATGCCCTTGATCTCTCAAGTGAGGAAGATCTTGGTGATGATGCTCTGGAGCTATTGATCAAGAGCAAGCAAGATGCTGAAATCTTCAATGATTTGCCGCTCTTTGACGTTGAAGTGCTCACTAACTTCATTGATGAATGGTTTGACACACCCAACCTGAGCTTCGACGATCTTCAACTTCCAGTTGGCCTCAGCGTCTCCTTCCATGGCGCCATTGCTTCTGAGCTGGCTCTGGCTGAGAGAATTGTTGAGCTGAAGCAAAAGATAGACTATGAAAAGGCTCAGTTTAAGAAGCATGTGGACAAGCTCAGCGTGCAAGAGATTCAAAACTTCAAGGTTATGATGCATGAGCTCAAGGAAGCCTTTCGCCAGAGGCGTGATGAAGCTAAAGGTTCTCGTGAGCGAATCAAGGACTTGGCTGCCAAATGCGTTCAAGCATTCAATGAAGCTGAAAAGCGCAAGGCCCTTGGGCGTCCTGGCATTGACCCAAGGATGGCTGCCAAGAAGAAGAAGAAGAAGCAACATGTGCCCGAAGCTGAAGAATCAGGGCAGGAAATGCCTCACATAGTCTTCCCTGCTAGCATGACTGGCACGAAGCCTAAGGCAACCACAACCGCTTAAAAGCTCAAGAAGACAAAGGTGGCTGAAGCTGAAGCTCGTAAGCGCAAGCAAACTACTGATGAAGCTCCACCCACCAAGAAGCACAAAACCAAGAAGGATAAGGCTGCTTCCAAAGAGCCTATCTTTGTCGAGCCAATCTCAGTTGCTCACCCTGCATTTGCCCAAAGAGAACGTCGAATCATGAGCCTGCTCCCATAGAGGCTGAAGACATTCCAGCTGTTGACCCCACCGTAGCTGAAGACATTGGTCCTCATGACAATGTTGAAGATGATGAAGTCCTTCCTCAGATGGAGTACAACGTTGAATCTTCGCTTGTTCTCACGAACAGCGAACGCATCAGCATTGGTCGTCCATTGACGCCAATTGCACAGGAGACTCGTGGGCTGATCACCCACAAGATACACCAGCCACACCTCAGCCAACTCAAGACACCAGTTCGGTGCTTGAAGATGAAGACTTTGAGGCCCAACAACCTCCATCCCCTCAGGTGTCACCAGCTTTTCGCAGGCTTCGCAAAGGACCAAGGCCTCAAGTCATCGCCCCAAGTGTTCCAGAAGGAGTAGAGCAACCATCTGTACCTGATGCTGCTCCTACTATGAACCCCTCAGAATCTGAAGCCAAAGCGGCTAAAGATATTCCGGCTACATCAGCCGAAGAAGAACCACCCTAAGGAGAAGAACAACGCCATGTTGAAGAAGAACGTACTGCCACACCCCTGTTCTCGAGGAGAACGTGTCCGACCCTCCAGCTCCTGAAGTGGAGGTTACAAATTCAGAGGCTGCCACCATCAACACTGAAGCCAATGACGTGGTCATGACTGAAGCTAATGTGGCACCTGAAGACACAGTTGCGCCTGAAGTGACTGCGCCTGAAGTCAGTGCTGCGCCTGAAGCCAGTGCTGTGCCTGACGCCAATGCTGCACCTGAAGCAAATCTGTAGCTTGAAGATAATGCCTCTGCTCCTGTTCCGCCTCCACGGCCCCATACCATTGAGCAAGCATACAACATGGATGATCAGCTTGTTACTGTCCGGTGGCCCATTCTGACTCCACCACCTACCACTGGACCATGTGCTGCTGGTCCTCAGTTTGATCATCATGTTGAGCATAGGCCCCAAGTTCAGAAGCCTAAGCCAAGACTGCCAAGGTTTCCAAGTATTGCAACCTCTCAAGGGCCATTCAATGCCACTAGCTTCACTGCACACAACACCTTCTTTGACAGCGCCAAGAACCCATATTCCAAGCCAAGAATATCATCAGCGCAGCTACTACTCAAGAGTACTCTATGATCAAGGACGCATTTTCCCTCATATGCGTCTTGACACTGAAGCTATTGCTGGTCTGCCTTGCCTGGAGGAAGCTCTTGACTGCTTCCATGATGCTGGCCTGCTCAATTTTGTAACAGACAAAAAGCATTGTAATGAAGAGCTACTTCTGCAATTCTATGCATCCCTCCACATCCGAGGCTACAGCAGGGATCCGAAGATCACCAGAGCTTCACTCAGCAGATTGAAGGAGTTCCAGCAGTCTCACGCATTTATCCTTTGGCTGGCCATACTCGTCTACCTCGACACGCTGAAACCGAAGCCACTGAGAGCACCATCGCCCAAAGGCCTCAGAAGCGATCTCGTGTCCTGAATAACCGAGAGCTTCTAGTTGCCCTTCATCAGAAATAGGACAAGCATCACCTCTGGTTAAAGCGTCATATGCAAAGCCTCTTGGTGGATGTCAATCGCATTCGCAATCTTGCCACCAAGAATCCCTTTGTTGCTCATAAAACATGTCGGAGGTCTTGGAAGATTTTGACCCTGTTGAGTGCTGAAGCGGATCTTCAAGACGATGGCTTCACAGAGAGATTTAAGTTTGACCACACTCCTCCAAGGACTGCTGTTATGCGTCGAACTCCATCTCTTGAAGATTCTGAATACTCCTCCTCCGCTGCAACAATTGACGCCAGGGTGATCGATGATCAAGATTATGCTACTTCACCGCCTCCTACTTCAGCGTGCATCGACACTGCACCAACTACTTCTGCACCGCCAAACACCAACGTCGACCCTGCATCCTCTCCTGCTCCAACTGGGAACGAGTAGAGGCTCTATGTCTTCAAATCTTTTTGGTCCTTACTGACAAAAGGGGGGAGAAGCATATGAGTTGACAGTCTTCAAGCGGGTCCATATGGGCGGGTGCTTTATAATTTTCCTAGTGTTTACAACTCTCGTTTTGCTACATTTGGTTCTTTGAGTTGTAACACTTAAACTGATGGTCGTCTGCTACGTTTTTATGCTACTCTGTAATGCGATGATAAATTCCGCATCTGTTATCTTATATTCCGTACTTAGTCATTATTGCAGACGTCCATTTTTCATTATGCATGTCATTATCTTCGACATATCAATTGTGCATGATGAATTGTCTTCATAAGTTGAAGAGGATCTCCACAAGTACAACCTGCCATGTGCATTTGCATTCAAAGGCAAATCAACTATATGCACATCTTCAGGGGGAGCCTTTTGCTACTTACGAAGACAATACCTTTATCCTTTACAATTTCACATATCTTTATCCCCGTTGAAAACTTCAACCAGTTTGTCATCAATCACCAAAAAGGGGGAGATTGTAAGTGCATCTAGTGCCACCCCTAGTTGGTTTTGGAGTATTGACGACAAACCTGGTTGAGGGACTAATGTGTTTGTGAGAATTGCAGGATAACACAGGTAGTAATCCATCATTGATTCGGTTAACCTACCGGAGATGACCCCTAAAAATGTATGAAGACATTGATATCAGTGGTGGTCTATGAAGATAATCATATTGAAGACTATGACATGAGAAGACATTGTGTGAAGACTATGGAAAGCGAAGACGTAGAAGTTCCTTTGTTTCCTTTTCTTCTTTGTTGAGTCATAGGAACCACCGTACTGTTAAGTGGGGTCCAAGTGAACTAAGTTAGAGTGACTGAAGTGATGCTCAACCAAATCCTATGTCTTCGAGCGAAGACTATGAGAGCAAATCTTATCCAGAGTCGGATGAGTCAGCTTTACTTGTAGCTCAAGTAAAGTTGTCGTGTGTGTTTGAAATCTGACCGTTGGAACACGTGTCGGTTCCTTAGTGACCCAGGGTCACTTCGGACAAATCAGGTTGGGTTGCCTAGTGGCTATGAATAGCCCACCCCCTACACCATAAATTGGTGGCTGCTCAGAGTTATTACACGGCTTTTGTCGTTTGAGAGAAACCCACCTCCGAAGCATTTGAGAGAGAAATCCTTGCGAGGACAAAGCCAAAACACCCAGAGCCAAAGAGTGTTAGGCATCACTGAAGTCTTTCTGTCTGTGTGACCTGAAGACTTATTACACTTGAGGACTGTGTTTCTTCCAGCCGGTTAGGCGTCGCGTTCTGAGCATCCAAGAGTCATTGTGGATCGCCGGTGAACGAAGTCTGTGAAGGTTTGGAAGTCTACCTTGAACACTTACCAGAGTGATTGGGCGAGGACTAGGTGTCCTTAGCTCAAGGGGAACAAGGTGAAGACACGGCCTTCTGAGTTAAATCTCAGCCTCCCTAACCAGACGTACAGTTGTCACAGCAACTGGAACTGGTCTAACAAATCAATGTCTTCCTCGAGCTACTGGTTCTATCATTTCCTTCCCTTTACTTACTACTCTATGTTGTGAAGTCATTGCACGCTTGCCTTATCTGATTGACTTCACTGAGTATCTACTTGTTGTGATTGGCTTCATTCCTTCTTCCATTATGATCCCTACTGCCTAGCTGCTATTAGTCTTCGTGCTTTCACTTCATTGAATACATGACTATGGCTTATCTAGTGTAGTCCACTTTCCGCTGCATACTAATAGGATTGAGTTTATCTTTTGTCTTCGAAACTACCATGTTTTGAAGCATTTTATAAAAACCGCCTATTCACCCCCCCTCTAGTCAATATACTGCACTTTCAGTTTGTAACCCTAGGCCCCCAGTATGTTATAGAAGCTTGGGGGCTAGTTCGGCGATAGTATACGCACACGCACAATGCCTGGTATTCACGTGTACTTTGTACACACCCCTATCACTAATATACAGTACCAGGAGTAGGCTTTTACCTCAACTACAAGGGTCCGAACTAGGGTAAAACTTTGCCTCGTATTACCATCCAGAGTAACAGTCAGGGATATCCTACCGACTGATATGATGGAATCATATCTGCCAACTACTAAGAGAGAGGTGTGTCTGGGGGGGGGCAATGTGTGCGAGAGAGGCCTAAAGATAATGTGCGTGCGGGAGGCACGTAGGCACATATATGTGTGTATAGAGGGCTAGTAGAGACCGTGCGTGCGTACATATGCATGTGAGAGAAATAGTGTTTTCCAACTGAGATTAGTGAAAAGAGTGGTACATAGTAGTCAGAAAGAGAGAGAGAGAGAGAGAGAGAGAGAGAGAGAGAGATACAGAGAGAGCATGTGCGTGAGACTCCCCGACACCCCAAGAGAGATTGTGAGCATGTGTGAAAGAGAAATGCCGATGCATATAAAGTGTGTGCACTTATGCGGTAGATAGAGAGATATATAGCGCGTTTGTGAGAACGGGCCGAGGCATAGTGCATCTACGTGTAAAAGGCATTTCTACGCATTAAATTAAAATATAAATGGCATTATTATTTTTGGATGAGATCATGAATTTTGCAAATTGTGTATGGACGAAAATCGGTCTATCAGACACCCATACTCTATTGAATTCTAGCATGTGCATGTGTTTATTTCATATTATCGATCCATAGAGTGAGAGCGGTTTGAAATAAAGGCAATGGGTGCTTTTGCAATTCATATATAAACATTAATTAGTGCACTCCATGTTGTTAGTGTGAACAACTTTATACATTTGTCACTTGCATGGATACATTCCAAATTGCTAGCTACGAAATAGAATACATGTCGAATTCAACATAAAGTGGGTTTCGAAGATTCGAATTCATAGGAAGTGCATTCATCTATTTGAACCCGAGATAATGGCATTTGTAAATTAGATGTAAAAGGGGGCATCAATCTTTGTTGTGCATTTGAACATGCTATATATATGCATACGCATGTCTAACTTTTTTTTTGCAACCAAGAAGATTATATCTTGAACCATGCATGAACTGAGGTAAGTTGCATATTTTCTAATATATACTCGTGTACAATGTATATTCAAATGAACCACCTCCATTCCAAAATAATCGTCGCTTTAGGATTTTCAAGAGTAAAGATTTGTGAAGTTTGACAAATCCTGAATGTTCAATTCAAGAGAATCAAAAACGTTAATGCTTCTGCTCCCAAATATTGAACGAAGTGCCAAATAGGCCTCTGATCACCCGAAACCGCGCGAGACTAATGTTTGGTGGTAGGAAATTACTGTCCTGACTCTGGCCCGTGTAGCCTATCGGCCCGATGTCCAAAGGTCTAAACTGGGGTAGGTTTGTAACTTCACCAAGATGTCCAAATGCCTTCGAGAAGTATTCATACGTCGTGGGCGCCTAAACACCCATGCGCTCGGCCGAAATGTATCCCACCCACATTTGGGACACCTAAGATTATTGTCCTACCCCCAACCCGCAATATGTCCGAAATTTTAGATGGGGGCAAAGTTAGTAAATTTCCCCAAATTTCACACAAGCGCATCCCATACCGAAACATTGTTCCCCCTCAGTTCCCCGCCTCCCTCCGTTTCTCCATTCATACTCCGTGGGCGCCAAAACACCCTCTCCACCAGCCGCGAAACCCCAGACTCCTCCGTCCTCCACCCCATAGCACCCAATCCACCGCCGCCCAACTCCATCACGCCGGAGCCGGTACCCCGACATCGTCGTCCAACGCAACCGCAACCGCAACGCCCTCAAGGACTTAGCAGCTGAGGCCGAGGTAGAGCTGCCTCCACGACACCGACCACGCCGTCCTGCGCCTCACTGCTGCCGCTCCACTCTCGCAACCGTCCACCGCACCGAAGCTGTTCCCGCTATGCCGTCATTTGCTGCCTCGGATTTGCTTCCTCGCCGCCGACTGTGACAGCCTGGTTTTTGCCCTCCTCCCTTTGCTTGATTTTCAGTTGGTTTGAATTTGAAATTTGGAGTTTTGAATATTTTCAAATAGACTTAAACACTTGGGTACCCCTTGACTTTCACCCAAGTGCCTCATTTCCCTCTCTAACTATCAGTTCCTCTCTGGTTCACCTCAAAATATTATTTTAAATATTTTTCTTAAATGAAAAATTATCATTTCCCTCTCTTAAACCCTAGCTAGCTCAATGTGCTCCAAAGCAACCCTAATTTTTCTTGCCCACAAAATTCTGAGAAAATTCACAGATATTCTTTGAACCCTAGGGCACCTTCCTGAGCAAAAATATTTCATCACTTTGTGGAATATTTTTGCTACAGAAAATATTTTCTATTTTGGACAGAAATGGTAGTTTCTACAGTAACTACCATTTTACTTGCTCCATTGTGGCTGATTTTTCTTGTGTGTCATCACCTTAGTAGATGATTGCTAACTGATACGTCCAAAACGTATCTATAATTTCTGCTTGCTCCATGCTTCTTTTGTGTGATATTGCTATGATATTTATGCACTTCCATACACTTTTGATCATATTTGGACTAACCTATTAACTCAGTGCACCCCAGTGCCAGTTTCTGTTTTCTGCTGTTTTTGTATTTCAGGTTTTCCCATTACTTAAATTGCCAGAAAAATTCCGGGAAAAATATATAAAAAATCAGCGCTCCAGAAGCTTCCACGTGCCAGAAGTGGGGCCAGAGGGGAGCCAGGGGCAGCCCAGGCGGCCTGCCCACGCGGCCCCCCTCCTGGCCGCGCCGGGGGGGCGCCTGGGCCCCCCTTACCTCCTCTGGTGACCCCCTTTGGCATATATTTACATCGCGTCCCGAAACCCTCAAGGACGGAAACCTTTTTCGCAATCTCATCACTGTTCCGCCGCCGCCGCGCTTCCAAGATCGGGAGCACCAGGAGAACTCTTCCCGGCACCCTGCCGGAGGGGAGAACCACCACCGGGAGCTTCTCCACCACCATGGACGCTTCCCGGATGAGTTGTGAGTAGTCCCCCTTGGACCATGGGTCCATGACCAGTAGCTATGTGATGTTCTCCTCCCCTCTTTGTTCTTCATCGATTAGACCTCGTGAGCTGCCCTACATGATCGAGGCACATATGTAATCTTTATGCTGTTGCTATGCTGAGTTTGCTGGGATCCGATGGATTATGAGATTATGTTCAGATTGTGTGTGAGTAAAATATTTGATTCACCTCTTTTATATTTATGTTCTTGAGTAATTCTTGCATGTTCTCCGTTGATGTTTATTGCTTTGGCCAAGTAGTAGGTAGTAACTCCAAGAGGGAACGTTATGCTTGATTGTGGGTTCATGCCCCTCGATGACTAGCTTGAGTGACAGAAACATGAGTCTAGGGGATGTGTTGTTGCCACAAGGGGGAAAACAACGGTGCTTGCACTTGCGGGTGCAAGGATTGTTTACTTTACGCAAAGTTCTTTTAATGTAGTTGTCTGTTGCTTTGAGTTTACACTATGGGTGGGACTCGCAACTTAATACCAGCGAGATGTTCTGGATAGATATCTCAAGGTGGATGATTAGTAGTAGATGCAGATGGATTTCGGTCTACTTGCCTTGGTGTACCGCCCATGCTTTTGAGCCTCTACCTTTCTTACAGCATATTTAGCATTGGTTTGCGCACATAATCCTGTCAATTGCCCAGCTGTAATTCGTTTACCTCGCTTAGCTGTTTTATCGTCTTTTGCGAGAGAGACATCACTAGCGAACATCATGGGACCCCGGTCCATATTACCATCACTGATCACACCCGTTATTTACTTCTTGTTCTTATTTACTAGTTGCAGTCATATCTATCACTATTATCTCTTGCGTTTGATCCTTTGTAAACGACAAGGCCGGAGGGATTGACAACCTCTCTGTACTCGTTGGGAGCAAAGTTATTTGTATCTGTGTGCAGGTCCTGTTAAGCGAAAGTCTCTGGCGCTATTGACACCTTCTTGTTGACCCTCGGAGTCTCACGGGATTCGATCCTTGGTATCTTTGCCAAGGGAAAACTACCGCTACGCTACATCTCAAACCTTCCACTTGGGGTAACCAACGAGGGGCGAGAAGCCATCAAGCAAAGTTTTCTGGCGCCGTTCCCGGGGACTCCACTCTTCAAGATAGGGGAGTTGCACGCTATCTTTTATCTTTGCTTTTTAGTCTTGTTAGTTTACCTTTTAGTTTTCTTTAGTGTCTTCTATCAAAAATCACAAAATAGTTATCTTGATATGCTTTATGTGATTTTGGAGCTAGTACCTCCGTTATGCCCAAAAGAATATATGATATGCTTAAATTGAAACCTTTTGATTCTTGTTCTTTTGGTGTTCGTCTTGTTGATTCTTCCATAAAGAAACCTTTGGGGAGGATCGACGATGTTCTTATCATTGTCAATGACAATTATGTTCCCGTTGATTTTACTATTATGGATATTGAATGTGAAACTTCTTGTCCAATTATTTTGGGACGTCTTTTTCTTCGCACCGTTGGTGCTATCATTGACATGAAAGAGGGGAATATAAAATTCCAATTTCCTCTCAAGAAAGGGATGGAACACTTCCCTAGAAAGAAGATTAAGTTACCTTTTGAGTCCGTTATACGGGCTAGCTATTCTTTTACTCTTGATAAAACTTGATCTCTTTGCATTATGCCTAGCTTAAAGGCATAAAAGAAAGCGCTTTTGGGAGGCAGCCCACAATGAATAAAATTTTATTTTGCTTTTGTTGTGTCTTGATGTTTGTTACTACAGTAGCATCATCATTGTATCTTTACTTTTCAGCTTTGTGCCAAGTTTAGCCTCCGAATGCAAGAAAGTTCAAAAGTTGTGACGTGCTGTCCATGAATCAGATTCTGTCCTTGGACAGAAAAATTCGTATAAAATCACACTTCATCTTTTTGGTCTGAAGTTTCTCGACAGCGTGCTCTATACAATTGGCTTTCGGGCGTCTGTTCTGAGTTTTTTGATTTGAGTTGCAGAAGTGCCCCAAAAAAATTATTTACTACCTGCTGGTCTGTTTTTCACAGATTCTGTCCTGTTTTGCCTTTTCTTCGTTTTGCAAACCTTGAGCTTGCTTTTTCTTTGCAAAACCTTTTGGCAATCTTGAGAAACAGTAGGTCATCAAGATTATCTTTATTTCCAGCAAGGAAAAATTATTTTATTATGGGTACTAACCTCGCTAATCAGATTATGATGAGTTATGTATGAATGGAGTTTTCAAGTGTGCGAGGGAAGATGATAAAAAGATTCAGGAGGGTCAAACGCTCAAGCTTGGGGATGCCCCCGTGCACCCCCAAGAAATATTCAAGAAGACTCAAGCGTCTAAGCTTGGGGATGCCCCCGTGCATCCCCTTCTCCATCAACAATTATCAGTTCGTCTTTCATTCCACTATATTTTAATCACTTCATGTGTTATGTGCTATGCTTGGAGCGTCTTGCTTTTAGTTTTCTTTAGCTTTTCTTGCTGTTCATAACGAGTTAGAACCCAGCTTTCTTTGTGTGGGAGAGAAACACGCTCCACTTCAACCTAGAACACAACATAGGATTTTCATGTTTATCTTTGCTGTGTATGTTCTTTGTCTTTCAATAGCTACTGTCATGTTTAGCTCTTAGTTTTCATGCTTTTCTTTTTTAAGAGCTTTTGTTTAGTTGGTTGCTTCTGGAACTCTCTTGAGTTATCATGCTTATCTTGTTAAGAGAGTTGGCTTCTGTGGCACTGGTTGATATGTCTATGATAAAAATGCTATGTGCATAATGGTGCTTAGTAGTTCATGTTTTCTTATGGCTAGTCTCAAATAGATGGGGGTTCTTAATGTGTTATTGAAGTACCAGCATGATTTGTTTGCCTATGATGTGGTATGGTTTAGTGATATCTTCCTCCAAGAATTTATTTTGATTGACTTGGCATATGCTCACGCATATTTAAGACTGTAAAGAAAGTCTATCAAGCCTTGATGATCTTTAATTTCTGAGTAGCGATATAACTTCCATGCCCGATTCAATGTTGCTTTGTCGCTCTGCATGATTATGGCCGTCATTGCTCTCTTAGTTGGTCGCTCCCAGTCTTTTGCTAGCCTTCACCTGTACTAAGCGGACTGACTGCTTGTGCATCCAAAATCCTTGAAACCAGTTATGCCATATGAGTCCACCATACCTTCCTATATATGGTATTTAATTGCCATTCCTAACGAAGACTTTCTTGTACCATCTCAAAATTATTCAAAAGCATTTCTCTTTTGTGCCTCTGTTTTAGCTCATGAGGAAGTAGTAGTTAATTCATGATCTTTTTAAGTTGGACAAGTTTTACCCCGGGATTGCATGTCTAATCTGCAAACCCCTAATACGAGAAGGAACTGGCATGAGTGAGCCCGGCTCATAAAAAAATACAACAAACAAACCCTCCTTCACGCTTTGTTCATGAGAAATCAGAAAACTTTTGGCAGTGATAAACAAAGGAGATTAAGGGGATGTGATCGTCCCCGTGCGGGAGCCGTTCCTCGAAACTTGTCCAGCTCGAGAAGTAATTGAGTTATCTACTATCATTCGTTGAAAAAATATGCATCTTCAAAAAAAATCATTTTTACCTCTGTTTTTAAAAACCAAGAGCTCTGGTACATGTTTAGTCTTTGCTTCCAACCACGGGTTTTCAACCTTGCCATCAAAATCCACGGTTCGAGAGTCTCCACCTTCTTTCTTCAAAGCACCAACTATTGAGAGCATGATTGTCATTCTGAGTGTAATGTGCATTGTCCCAAAGTACCATTGTCTTCTGCACGATTATGATATCGCTTATTCTGAAATCATTGTATCTAGTCGTCACTTAAACTTCGGAGGTGCTCCTGCATTTATGTTTTGCTTCACTAAAGGGGGCAAGCGAGATATCACTTTGCCATGTTTGCACACCATGCCCACTACAAATCTATTGGGTGTTTCAGTATCATATTGTAAAACTTTCAGTTCTTTGTGATATTCTCATGAGGCAACTTAATTACTAAAGATTCATTATCTCAGTAAGCATTTGTCATGTGACTGTGAAAAGTTCTTATATGGTTGATAGCATGTCACCACAGAAATTATGCTTGTTATCATTTACCTACTCGAGGACGAGCAGGAATTAAGCTTGGGGATGTTGATACGTCCAAAACGTATCTATAATTTCTGCTTGCTCCATGCTTCTTTTGTGTGATATTGCTATGATATTTATGCACTTCCATACACTTTTGATCATATTTGGACTAACCTATTAACTCAGTGCACCCCAGTGCCAGTTTCTGTTTTCTGCTGTTTTTGTATTTCAGGTTTTCCCATTACTTAAATTGCCAGAAAAATTCCGGGAAAAATATATAAAAAATCAGCACTCCAGAAGCTTCCACGCGCCAGAATTGGAGCCAGAGGGGAGCCAGGGGCAGCCCAGGCGGCCTGCCCACGCGGCCCCCCTCCTGGCCGCGCCGGGAGGGCGCCTGGGCCCCCCTTACCTCCTCTGTTGACCCCCTTTGGCATATATTTACATCGCGTCCCGAAACCCTCGAGGACGGAACCCTTTTTCGCGATCTCATCTCTGTTCCGCCGCCGCCGCGCTTCCAAGATCGGGAGCACCAGGAGAACTCTTCTCGGCACCCTGCCGGAGGGGAGAACCACCACCGGGAGCTTCTCCACCACCATGGACGCTCACCCTGGGCATAAAAACCAAAGACCGAAAACCGAACCCGAAAAGACCGAACTAGAAAAGACCGAATAAAATACGGTCTGCGCGAACAGAAGACCGAACTAATTATGGTCTGTTTGGTCCTCCCGTCTTCAAGACCGAATAGACCATATAGACCGAACTAAAAAAGCCCATACGCAAGAGTGCAAGACCATATTTACCAAAGGCCCATCCAGCTAGCCCAAGGTCATGAGCGAGATACACACATCTCATGATTCACAGGCCACCAGCTGCTGCACTCTCGTTATTCTAAAAAAAAGATGTTGCACTCTCATTCCTCCTTTTCTTCACAACCATCCGAGCTGCAGTTCATCACCACCTCGTCCTCTTACACGTTGGTCACAGGCTCGCTGTCTACTGTCTTCTTCCCGTGCTCCATCTCACATCTGAAGGTAAGAAAACATACAATACAATCGCTACTTGTCTGAATTTTCTCACTACAGATGCACATCTATACACACATTTGTTGTCTCTATTTGTTGTCTCAGTACATATGCACCTCTATACACACATGCAGTTTGTTACTGGAAATAACATGAATATGAGTTGTAGCAATTAATTTGGTCTGTTTGGTCCGGACCGAAGACCGAATAATAAAGACCGAAGACCGAATAGTGAAGAACCGAAAAGACCGAAATTATTATGGTCTTCAATTATGGAAGACCGAATTCTTGGAAGACCGAAAAGACCGAACCGAATAAACCGAAAAGACCGAACGCCCAGGCTGAATGGACGCTTCCCGGATGAGTTGTGAGTAGTCCCCCTTGGACCATGGGTCCATGACCAGTAGCTATGTGATGTTCTCCTCCCCTCTTTGTTCTTCATCGATTAGACCTCGTGAGCTGCCCTACATGATCGAGGCACATATGTAATCTTTATGCTATTGCTATGCTGAGTTTGCTGGGATCCGATGGATTATGAGATTATGTTCAGATTGTGTGTGAGTAATATATTTGATTCACCTCTTTTATATTTATGTTCTTGAGTAATTCTTGCATGTTCTCCGTTGCTGTTTATTGCTTTGTACAAGTAGTAGGTAGTAACTCCAAGAGGGAACGTTATGCTTGATTGTGGGTTCATGCCCCTCGATCACTAGCTTGAGTGACAGAAACATGAGTCTAGGGGATGTGCTGTTGCCACAAGGGGGAAAACAACGGTGCTTGTACTTGCGGGTGCAAGGATTGTTTACTTTACGCAAAGTTCTTTTAATGCAGTTGTCTGTTGCTTTGAGTTTACACTATGGGTGGGACTCGCAACTTAATACCAGCGAGATGTTCTGGATAGATATCTCAAGGTGGATGATTAGTAGTAGATGCAGATGGATTTCGGTCTACTTGCCTTGGCGTACCGCCCATGCTTTTGAGCCTCTACCTTTCTTACAGCATAGTTAGCATTGGTTTGCGCACATAATCCTGTCAATTGCCCAGCTGTAATTTGTTTACCTCGCTTAGCTGTTTTATCGTCTTTTGGGAGAGAGACATCACTAGTGAACATCATGGGACCCCGGTTCATATTACCATCACTGATCACACCCATTATTTACTTCATGTTCTTATTTACTAGTTGCAGTCATATCTATCACTATTATCTCTTGTGTTTGATCCTTTGTAAACGACAAGGCCGGAGGGATTGACAACCTCTCTGTACTCGTTGGGAGCAAAGTTATTTGTATCTGTGTGCAGGTCCTATCAAGCGAAAGTCTCTGGCGCTATTGACACCTTCTTGTCGACCCTCGGAGTCTCACGGGATTCGATCCTTTGTATCTTTGCCAAGGGAAAACTACCGCTACGCTACATCTCAAACCTTCCACTTGGAGTAACCAACGAGGGGCGAGAAGCCATCACTAACCTCCAAAGCCCAGCTCCCAACTCCCAGTAGTTTGACCATAGTAAGAGCATCTCCAGCCGTTGCGCCCCCAAGACGTGCCGAAAATCGCCGCTTGGGGGCGAGCCGGCGTTTTTTGGGCGTGGGGGCGAGAGGGTCCCCAGCCGTCGCCCCCAGGTCGGGCCCCAGACGTCCCCACAATTCAGCCAAATTTCAGCAAACACGGCCAAATTTGAAGAAACACGACCAAATTTCGGTGAAATTTAGGAGTTTTTTACACGAATAAAACAGACGAAAAAAACCCTAAACTACGGCCGATGCTTCTCCTCCTTGACACGGCCGCTGCTCGACCCCTCGCCCCGGTGCGCTGCTTCACTCGAGCGGCGGGTCGTTGCCACCCTCGACGTGCGCGAGGACGCCGCTGAGCGTGCGGCCAGGGACGCCCCACCACAGACGGCGGCCCTCGCTGTTGTTGCGGCCACGCGGCATCAGCGCGTTGTTGGTGGAGACGAGCCGCTCCTCCTGCCGACGTTCGAACTACGCCGCCCAGGCCGCGTGGTTGTCGGCGGCGTACTCCGGGAGCGCCCGCTCCGCGACCGTTAGGGACGCCCGCGCACGCTCGATCTCGGCGTGAAAATAGGGCGTCTCGAGGACGGGCAGAGGGGGGACTGGGACCCCGCCGGCGCTGAGCCTCCACTGCGATGGAGCGCGTTCGTCGGGCGGTGCGGGGTAGTTGGCCTCGTCGAGGAGGTAGGCCTCCCGCTTATGCAGCGAGCGGCGACCGAAGCCGTTGGCCGCCGCTGCGTCGCCGGGGTACCTCGCGCTCATGGTTGCCGGGGGGAGAGAGGGGCTCGAACGGCGGAGAGAGGGGAGGAAGTGCGGCGGCGAGGAGGGGGAGGACTGCCGATGGATGGGTGCCTCACCGGCGCGGCCAGGGGCGCCTTTTATAGCGGCTCGGGGGCGGCCGAGTGCGAACGCATGGCGGAAGGCGGGGCAGTGTCGCTGCACTGCGCCGCCCGTGAATCAATGGTAGGCTGACCGGCGGCAGCCTTGGCATTGATTCCCCGCGGGAAAATCGAGACGATGAGGAAGACCAACCTTCGTCTCGCTGACGCGCTGGTGCCGCCACTCTTTTGCACCAAAACGTTCGCGTCGGCGCCCCTAGGCGCCCCCAACACGCCGGGTTCGGGTTGGGAGCGCCAGCGCCACTTTTTGCCCAATCTGGCCAAAAATAGGCTCGTGGGGGCGCGACTGTGCCGATTTTTTGTCGCCGGCGCTAAAATACGGCCTTGGGGGCGTGTTGGGGGCGCGGCTGGAGATGCTCTAAGCTCTCAAAGTTACTGTCCAGAAACTTACCAGGCAGTTGAAATCTATTCTACTGCGCGTGCGATCAAACCCAAGTGTGGTAAACTCTAAAACTACCGCGAACAACATGCCAGACATGAAGTTTGGGCTTAGGTCGTCCTGAGGTCAGAGTTCATGCGTGTGCGCGATGCCAACCTGCATGTCACCGCGCTCTGAGTGCTGCCGAGCGCTCTGTTGCGCGCGTGTTCGCTTCCCCGACTGCCTAAGCTTGCCAAACTTCGCCACAATCTTTGTCCAAACCCTCTTAACTCCCTCATGGCACTCGCCGATGTCGGAGCTCGCCGCAGCAAGCACGGGCGCGGTCCGGCCAACGCAACAGTGTGTTGCGCACTATGCTCGTTGCCACCCTCTCGTTCCTGTGCTCGTCTCTGCTCGCCCATAGTTCCCGCGTGAGCTGCGTCGCCTTCTCACTCACCCACTGACGGTGTTTGTCGCCGGGCGCCATGTCCAGGTGTCCACCGGCGGATCCCGATCCCCCCTCGACGCTCGGCTATAAATAGAGCCCTCCCAGCCTCCTCGAGCACCATCCTTTCCTCCCACACACTCCACGATCTCGTAGAAAGCCGTAGCCTGGCCGGGCAGGCCGCGGGCCGCCGTCCCCGAGCTCGAGCTCGTAGGCGATCCCCTCGGGTCGTCTTCATAGCTCCAGCCCTTCCCAGGCTCGGGCCAGCCTTCCAGTGCCTCCACCGTGCCTCGGTGGTACCGTTCCGCCCGGTTGGAGCCCCTGATGTCGCCTCTGGTCGCCGTCGTCTTCATCTCCGGGGACCTCCGCTCTCTGTCTCCGCTAGAGAGACTGTTTCCGACGTCGTCCGACCACCCCTAGCTACTCTATGGGTACGGGCAGGTGCGCCTCCGTCTCCTCTTTCGATCCCTCCCTCTTGTTTTGGCCAAGAAGCTCTCCCCGCCGGCGTGAGCTCCGGCGACGCCTCGTCGTCCTCTGTTTCCCTATCCCCCTTCCTCTCCCCTGACTAGCGGGGCCCGATAGTCAGCCACTCAGTACGCGCGCGAAGCGGTACGAGTGGTGGCGCCCGCGAGGCTTTACGCCTTCGACGTCACCCCGCCCCAGTTCTGTTTTTATTTAAATTCAAATTTCATTTTTCCAGAGAGCTTCAAACAGCCAAAACTCTTAAACCATAAGTCCAAATAAATTGATTCTTTTTGCATTGTGTTATTTTTGAAGAAATCTAGCAGCTCACCAAAAATGAGATTTTTCTCTGCTGTCTAGATTTTCTGGTGAATTTTAGAAGGGTCCTTGATGTTTTCTTTTTGTGTTTATAAATATTTTCAGCAGGTGAAGCTTGTCTTGAGGATCACCAGGAGGCTTGTGAACCTCATCTGCACGAAGGCAAGCCACAGCAACATTTTCATGGTGCCATCACAATATTTGTGACTTTTTAACTTGAATGAATGATTTAATCCATGCATTTAAATCACTATTATATTATTTATATTATGTTGGTTGCTTGTTTAACTTGTCATGCTTAGTTTACAGAAAGTTTGAAGTTAATTAAGTTGTTAAAGTAACTAGAAGTAAATTTTGTTATGAAGAACTAATATGGTTATGGATATAAGTAATTATTTGGAGTTATTCTTCTTGCATGAGAAATATGATAAATTTGCTAGAAAAGATTCTGTTTAAATTGAGGTTTAATCCTAACCAAAGAAGTGTTATGAGTTGTTGATGTTTATGCTTAGTGTGGATATAGTTGACTCAGTCATTTTCGTTGATATGTGATGCATATGTTAATGTTGCATTTCATGGCATACTATGACACCGATTATTGTCACTTTAAGTTGAACGTGATAATAACTCAACTTGAACATATTGCTGACCGGGTCATGGTGCCACTGAATCGAGTTTTTTCCCAGTGTAACCACATTTGCCTTTATGGGAAGGCCTTTATTCAGTCCATTGTCATGCCTCTGGTCGGTGCCTCCAACGAGGGAAGGTTATGGTCGTGCGGTACCCTAGTCCGGTAAGCAGCCATAACCTTGTGTGTCAGTTGTTGAGGTTATGGTACCGTGTCCCCGTGTGGGACGTTTATGTTTTGGCCACGACGGTGGTCGTTGGTGTATTTGGTAGACACGGGGCCACCCAGGACTAGCCAAGTGGGGAGTGAGTCGGAGTGTCCGGGAGGGTGTCATGGCAATGGAGGGGTTTCGTCGGAATGTCGTTGGTCCACCTGAATGGGAGTGCGAGGCCATGGGTTCTGTGGCGTGGGTACAATGTGCTACCTCTGCAGAGTGTATTAATCTATCAATAGCCGAGACCACGGTTACGGACACGCTCGAAAGTAGGTCACACCATGGGTCAACTGTAGCGACCAGACCTCAAACAGTCTGATCTCTGTGCATCAGTGTCATCCCTGGATCAGTAATGCTGACACGCACAGTACTTGAAGGATTTATAACAAAGTAGCAATCACACACTTATTACATCGATAGTCCAACGATGAATTTATTACAAATAATATGGCTGAAGGCCATCTAACACGATAACAGTGGAAGGCTTGGAAGATAAGTGAGTCCATCAACTCCAGCGGCATCACTAAGTATAGAACCACGACCTAAAAGGGCATCTTACTCGTCGTTTGAAAAGTCTGCAACATGAAACGTTGCAGCCCGAAAACGTGTCAGCACATGGAATATGCTGGCAAGGTAACACAAGAGAATGCAATGATAATAAGACTATACTATATGCAATATTTGGCTGGTGGAAAGCTCTATGGTTAAGTTTTTGCGTAAAGCCAATTTGTCCCTACTTCAAAGGAATAGATTTTAATTTAACTATCATGGTAGTTGAGACATCGTTGAGAAGAAACACATCCTCTCAACCCCAATTAAAATAATCATTAAACCCAACAAAATTAATTAAAGTAACATGATGAGATTCACATGATAATCCAAGTACTAGATACTCAAGACGTCCATGACCGGGGACACGGCTAATCATGATCAGTTTGTACACTCTGCAGAGTTTTGTGCACTTTTCCCCACAAGACTCGATCGCCTCCATTTGGTTTCTCGCACTGCATGGTGTTTGAGAAACGGATGACCGAGACACAGTCTTTCCGAAGAGGTCCCCTTAACCAGATAGATAGGCCGGTACACCTACAAAACCAAACTACATCTGCTAGCCCATCATGGAAAGGTTTCCCACAACTTACTCAACTATGCCAGAGCCCATATTGGCATGTGGCTGCATACGGAAGTTTCTAGTATGAAAAATCTCATGATCCCTTTGAGCCTGGGTGGCGGTCCAAAAAGAACAGGCAATCACTGGAATACTGATACGTCCAAAACGTATCTATAATTTCTGCTTGCTCCATGCCAATTTTGGGTTATATTGCTATGATATTCATACACTTCCATACACTTTTGATCATATTTGGACTAACTTACTAATCCAGCACACCCCAGTGCCAGTTTATGTTTTCGGCTGTTTTTGTATTTCAGGTTTTCACGTTTCGAGAACTGCCCAGAAAAATTATATAAAAAAATCAGCGATACGGAAACAAAACTGCGTCCGAAGGGCAGCCTGGGGGGCCACAGGGGCTGCAGGCGCCCTGTGGGCGCACCCCCCCCCCC